>VXAZ01006807.1:1563983-1667293 GCA_013399875.1 Gymnorhina tibicen
TCCTCTCCTCTCCTCTCATTAATTAATGTTGGGTTTTTTTCTCAGCACACAGGTTGTTGTCTAGGAGTACCTGCTGGTTGTTGTTCTGAACACACCACAATGGACCTGCATGAACTTTGCCCTGAGCAGCACAAGGCTTGCTATAATAGGGCTTGAAATTTATGCCAGTTGGGACAAATACTGTCAAAAAAGACCAGCTCAGTTATGAGAAATATTCACAGGACATGAGACCTGTCACATTCTTAACAATATCTCAAAACACGGAGTTATTCTGGAGACATTGTAAGCACTAATCTTTTCTATGTTCTGTGTTTTGCCTTTGCTATAGGAGGAAAATCTTCTAAGCCCTGAACAAAACAGAGTCCTAAGCAACACCTTTTCCCCTACTTTGTTTCTTTTTAACGCACTTTATAATTAGGTTACCAGTGAGATAAGAAGCAACTGTACTTTTAATCTCTTATAGCTCAATATTGTAACATACCATAAATAAATGGGTGAGGAAGCAAACAAAAAGGGGAAAGCAGAAGGAATTTTTAGGCTTTTGCCTGCATCAAAAGCCAAAATGCCAGCAGGCTGGAAGGACAAATGGAAGGGGTGGTTGGCTTTTGGTAAACCTTCCTGTTTGGGCATAGGGGTGCCATATTTCAGCTTCTGTTCACTTATTTCTAGAAGGACATTACAGGTTTCCAGAGGAACTATGTCTTCCTAAGAGTTTAAATCTATGCTCCATTTAAAATGCAACTTATACATTATATTAGCTTGTGTAATGCATTTTTTATTCTCATGCTTCCTTTTTCCATTTTTTTAATTTGTGGGTATTTTGGTTTCTTTATTCCAGATATTAGTTATTTCATATGCAGTAGAAGAACTTGTTTGCTGTTTATTTAATTGGTGACACACGATAAAATATCTGTTCTTTAGAAAAAGGAATGGTAGCAGCACAAGTCTGGGGTCAACATATCCAGTGGCATCAAAACTGAATCTGACCCATGAGTCTCGTTAAATGATGGTCCTGGTGATTTGCTGCTTTTAAATATGCTATTTTGCTGCATTTTTGCTTTATTATGAATAGTTAGTGCCTCTTGTGGTTTGGGTATCAGAAGTTAATGCAAGAAAGGCTGAAATTAAAAAAGTAATCACTCTTCATCAGAAGCAAGAACAAAGGAAAAATTACACAAAATACGAAATATAACATATGTTTTCCAGTACTTAAGAACAATGGAACCTAGATGTTTATCACTATTAGCAAGACTGTAAATCAGTGACCCAATTCTCTTTAACGAGCTATTTTCACCTTTAAAAAACTCCTCTGAAATTGTTTGTCAGCATATCAAATATTGATCACTTTATTCTTGTCCATGTAAAAAATTTATAGCTATATATAAAATTGATATTAATCTGCCTCTTATGTTGGTCATTGTGGAATATCTTAACTTGCACCTTTCAGCAGTATTTGCAAATATGAACGTGGCAATTTCAGTTTTAAAATGTTTTCAGTTACATCATTTAAAGTCAGGTTGAGATCCTTACAGATATTGCCTCTGATACTAAGCGCATTTTCTGACCTCATCATTTGTGCACCTCTGCCTTCTTACGAACCAGAGTGCATTCTAAAATATTTTACAAGCTCAAAAAATAGTGTTCCTGTTTGATCAAAAATAGAGGAAACTGCCTATTTTGGAATGTGATTCAAGCTGATACAATCAAGTTGGTTTTTACCCAGGAATCTCTGGCAAAATATATTTCCTAATGTGTTGCTATACATATGATTTCATTGTGCACCAGTGCATTCACATAACTTTAATTTATTTTTTACTTCAGAATTTGGTAAACTGTACTATGTTTCACAAAAATGGTATTAGACTTCTTGCTGTAAGCTTAATCAAAACTAAGAACTACTACAGAAGCTAAGTATTTGCTTTTGATCAGTTAGAGCTCATTGGAGAGTACCTTCTTATGTGTTTCTACTAAAGCCAGAAAGCTGGGACACAAACCTCTGGTGAATTTCAGGATGCAATAAAATATATTAATAGCATATAGAAATAGCTGAAGCCTTCAATGTGTATAGATTGGATGGGAAATCAGATGACCTGAGCTCCATTATTTATTGTGATTATTACTGTGAACAAATCAGTACTCTCTTTTATTTCACAGCATCAGCGTAGTAATGCTTATCTAATACAATAAAATATTTTTGCACTGTGGATGAAAAGTGTTGTATAAATGTTAAGTACAAATAAATATTTACTCCTTGTCTGCAGTGATTCAGTTTGTTAATCTCTGAAACACTGTTTCCTATTATGCAGAGGAAAGATAAAATGATATTATGGATCAGGCAGACAAGTTTTATTGGAGAGGGAAACATTGGCACCTCTGCTTATTTAAATCATGCTTATGGTGGGTCTTTCTCTTTTCAAACATGCAGGTGCCTCAGCTAATTGCAAATCTAAACCACCTGACACTGGTTTTGTTTCTGCTCAAGTCCTGAAAGCTGCAGAAAAGATGATTTGAACTTTAAACTGTGCTTTGTAAGAGCAGTAACTCTCTCTGCAAGTAACACATTACACTCTGTGATCTCTTTTGTATTTTCTTACCAAGTCTTGATATGAAATCTCACGTGGTTGAAACCTTAAGTTAATGACCTGGGAAAAGAAAAAAATAGTACAGGAGGCATCATGGGATGCATGCTTTCCTTTTCTCATAAAATGCTGATTTCAACAAAATTCTAAGAAAGTTCACTGTAGCCTAGGTCAAGTATATTTTTATTCATTCACTGTAGATCTTCAAACTGATGGTCCTTCTTGGATTTGCCTGTGATGGGCAATGACAGCAATTGTCTTCACCTGTCCATTCTGTACTTAGACCAGAGGTTGCCATCCCCTCACAGAAGCATCACAAATGGCAGTTTGTCCATTCCTTAGCCATCATAAGTGGCAATCTGTCACGTTAAATTAAAATGCCACTGATTTCAGTTTGCATTAACACAGCAGGATATGTTGTGTGGGACCCAGAGTCCTAGGATGATGAAACTCCTGTAAGTCCAAGCTAGCAGAGATCCTATTTTATATAGCTTGGAACTCAATTCTTAAAATGTTAAATTTGGCCATTTCTACATCAGTTTTACTGAGTAGCTTAATTAGAAAAAGCATGAAATCTCTCTTCCATGGAGCATGTTTTCTTTACATTCATTTAATATTCTCCCTTCTGCACAGAAGTAAACTTATCTGCACTCTGCACCCAGCAGTGTTTATGAATGGCAGAAAGCGAAGGGCTGACATCAGGCACAAAAATTCTATACTGTCAGGAATGCCAGAGTTCATCAAAACTACACTATTTCCCTGCCAACTCCCTGCAATATTCCTACTTGCTTTCTTATCATCATCTGTCCCCCTCAGATGTTCTCCAATAAGATACTAAGGTGTTTAAACGAACTGCATGCACACAAGATATTTTATAGAGAAATAGGAAATTCTGCTTACAAAGAGTTTCTTGCTTGTGCTGGAGCCATAGAAAAGTCTTCCGTCCTTCCCTTGTGAATATTCTGCCATCTCAAGTGAAGAAATTGTGTTATTTTCATTCCACTTACTGCCTAGAAAACTATTTTGAAAGTAGCTTGCCTGGATGTACAGCAATGACTTGGTTATATTCCTGAATTTCTGGAATGTACAAATACAAAATTCATCAGAAGCATTTAATGAAGCTTTACTTACCTCAGCTCTGATTGATGACATGAAAAGCTTGCACTTTAACACGGTGTGTTAAGCTTCAATGCAGAGATACAGGAGAGAGAAGAATTTATATTACAAAGTATTTTAGTTGTTTATTACAATATTAGAGATGTAAGGTTTAACCTTCAGATGACCCTAAAGTTGACTCATTATAGAAAACAGATCAGTAAAATGTGAAATGGGCAGCAAAGACTAGGCATCTGAAATTAGGAAAGATCAATGTTCAATTGAAGTCTTCAGCACGACTTTCCCCTTAAATCCAAGCTAACGTACTCCTCAGAGTATTTATAAACTGTATCTAGTAATAGGTAAGCTTCCAATTGCAAAAAATGCATTTATTCATTTAAATAGCATATTCATTTTAGCATATTTATATGACTTGCCATACAGCAAAGTGTAATCATAGCTCTATATGCATAATAAACCAATAAAAATATACAGTTCATCATTCCACAATGATAACCATTGCTCAAGGATAATATTCATTGACTATCTTAAACACCTGTCTTGCAACACATCCATTGTTTGTATATTGGTCCCCTGAAGGTCACTTGATTATAAAACTAAGACCTTGTGCAGTACAGAGGCATTTTACAACGTGTTCAATACAATACATAATGACAGGAAAATCACATTTTTATTGTGAATGTAGTTTTCATAAAACTTACCCAAGATATGCCCCATGAATAAAAATGAAAGAAACCTGACACTTGAGGCAAAAACTTTGTCCTAAAGGTCTTCTGAATATTGTACTAAAGGTCTGAAACCAAATCAAACTTGTTTATTGATTCCCTATTCATCATACCTCTGCCACTAGAATGCTGAACTGAGGGGGTTGTATTAGCATTTTTAAACAATGCAATCAAATAGAACTCCTGAGAGACTGTCTACACTTAGAACACAAACATGAGATATTTTTCTACTGTCAGCCACTTAGAAATACAAAAGTCATCACTATATGCATTACAGTAGTCAAGAGTAACATGATGGCAAATATAAAATGTGATTGCAGAATTACAAAATATGGAACCTGCCTGCTGTCCACCTTTGGAAAGACTGATGCTCTGGTCCTCTCTTCTCTCTTCTTATCAAAAGTCATTTTAATAGCTGCAGAAGTAAATGACACTTTCATGTCTTTGGGATCTACAGCTACCTCATTTCAAATTTTCCGGCAAAGAAATTCTAAACCATTCTCTTCCAGCTGCTTTTATTCTGCTTTGTTATGTTAATGCTCCATGAAAAGATGTCATGGAGGATCAAAGAACTCTGTGCATACAATTTATACTAAAAATAATTTTGATTTAAACTTGAAGATTAAAGTAACTTTCCATTTTCAATAATGTACAAAATTAAGAGTGAGATCATCTTTATGGCTGCATGTGGAAGTGTGAGTGAATCCAATAAAGGACAAAACCAAAGAGCACCAGAGAGATGCTTCTGTTCCAAATGTGGCAGAACTTTTCATTTGAAAATAAGCAAAATATTTTATTTTAATATCGGAATCTTTTTCCTTAAACCATTAAAGGCTCTTTTATGAGAGTATAATTTCAGAGATTTACCAGTCCAAGGTGGGCAGGGTTTGTGGTGCATTAGGGCCTGTTTATGAAATAAATCTGTTATCCAGGAGCAAAACATGATTGTGAAAGCTAATAGGATAAATTAAAATAAGTCTTTTGTTCTTGAGTCATAGAAGCCAGAATTTTCCTTTCCATGTTTTAAAACATTTTATGGAAGAATAAAGAAACTGAAATAAAGAAATCACTAAAGATTACTTTGATTCTAGATTACTTACACTGAATATCATGGAGAGAGCTTGATAGTTGAAAACTGAGTCTCATATGCCATTGTTGCATGGAACATAGTATTTCTACGTTGGTTTTTTTTTTCTTTCTTCTTGAAAATTAGTTGTGAATTCAAACTCTTCCAAACAGAAGGAGAAAAGATGATGAAGAAGGTGATTTGGTGAGACACAATCTCAGTCCTAGCAGTGGTCAGAATTTTTGTCGTCTGAATGTTAAAGGAGGAAGGAGGGAGATGAAGGAGGTGGACAATGACTGCTAACATATATTGAAATTAATTGTGGTAATAAAATATCTGCTGAGCAAGTCAGTGGTGAGGGTCAGCTTCAGCATTTCTGCTGAGAGAGAAAGTGCAATGTCCAAGTAGCTATGGCACTTGAATCCTGGCAAATTCAGAGCTTCTGTAAAGATTAGATGAGCTTCACTGGAAGTTCCCTTTGTCAACATTGCTCTAAAACAGCCACATTTCACTGTCTGAAAGCAGTTAAAAGCAGAACCCGGTCATTGTAACAGTAATGTGAAGGCTCGATCCTTCCATAAATATCACATTAAACCCTCAATGTTAAGTCATAAATCAAATTTGATACCACAAAGCAGCAATAAAAAATGCCAGCTTTGAAATCTTACCCATGAAAACAGATATTCCATATGGTTTAAGGCGATGGGGTCAATAACAAAATTTTAATAAACCTCTGATGGTTACATTATTTTTACATCATAAGCATGAGACTATCAAAATTGCCTGAAGCCACAGGACCACCTAGCTTCAGATATAGAAAGATTCTGTCATAATACTAATGTTACACTTGGTAAGCTAATAAAAAAAGTAATATATGTACAATTTAATCAGAGTGATACCCTGGGGAATAGCAGTCTATTATTTGCATCTCTGTAAATATCAGAAGACTGCAGTTTAAACTAACCTGTGATTCAGATCAGTGCTAGCCCTTCATGAGAATAAAATTAATCAAAAAATTGTCATACTTTTTTCTTTGAAAGCATCATACATGTCCACATAAACTTCTGCGTTTCCTGATAATATGAACTCAAAAATTCCCAGATCTTATGAGGAGCATTAACAAAAAAAAATTTGGACTACATTGTTCTTAACAACTACTCCTCATGTATGATCATAGTATAAAATGAAATGTGGGGCTTTCTCTAATGGTCTTTTCCTAATATTCTAATGTCATAACACATCTATCCACTCTACAATGTAAAGATTCTAGAAAATTCACCATTAGATGGAAGGGATTCTACATTGGAAGTGATTATTTAGATCTTCAGTATTTACTACAGGAAGGAAAGTGTTCATAAAATAAGGCTTAGAAGGAGTCCACTTTGTCCCAAACTTCATATTCCTATGAAGTTTTTATTGTGTCTAAAAAATGGCTGTAAGTGAAGCTGAATATGATTTTTGTGGGATGCATGTGTATGTTTAAAGGATCAAGCAAAGTACACACCTTATTTTGTGTAGTTTGTGGGGAGGAGTGAAGGGAAAGGAGAAATGAAAGGTATTACAGATATAAAGAATTTAGCAAAAATTCAGAAAGACTTACTTTTTATTAAGATAGTACCAAACATCTTTTTCTTGTGAGGTGCCCAGTTTAAGTATATCTAACAGGGTTCATCTAACATCTCCAATGTAAGAAGATCCCTTGAGATATAGCAAGTTATGTCTAGCATAGACTTGGCCAAACCAGATCTACAAATCATTTGTCTCCCCCTCACCAGTTCTATTCTGATAAATTATCTGTTAAACATGACATGAAATCAACATTTGATGAGAGCCTGTGACTTGTGAAGATTTGGTAGACATTCAGTTTGATTCAGACACTGACAGAAAAAAAAAGAATAAACTCAATCTGGCATCCATTATTGCAGATTATGAAATTCAAGTATTTTGTGTCTATTCCATAAACTTAGTTTTTCATACATCTTAATTACTCTGATTCTTCTATTCATTTAAAAATTGTTGCTACTAGATGCTAGATCATCTAGAAAACCATGAATTCTAAATGCATAGGGAATTTGATAATAATTACTTTCACAGCTGTGAGTTGAATGAATTAAGGCAGATAGGCTGTTATTTTAACACTAATTTTTACATGTCTCCATTTTGTTAATCTATATCTATATAACTGCTGGCATAAGTTTTGGTTTTTTTTCCTTTCCAATCTTTCTGCTTGATGCAGAAAAATAATTTAGGGTCTCCATGTGTCTTTTGACTAGAAAGAGGACTGATTGCAAATACTTTGGATTTATAATTTATGTTGTAGCCCCATAGTTGGACTTCAATACCATTGCAACAGATTACTATTCAAGCAAGTGTTCTTCTTGACATAAAAATGAGCCCCAGGACATGGTACTCTCATATGTGCTCTGCTGTTCAGTAGCAGTTCAGGAGATTGCAGAAGGTATTAACCTACCCCACACCTCTTCACGAAGCTGTTACATGATGGTATCAGCAGAAGGGAATGACATTTGCCCTTCAAGTGCTCATTTCAAATCAATCCACTGGTGACTTCTGATCACTAACTGAACTCGGGAGGAAGGAGAAGCCATTTCCTTGTGCTGACTGTAGAGGGAGGAGGGCACAGCAAGATGAGGAGTCAGCCTTTCTCAGAGAACAGAACAAGCAGATGAAAATAGGTACAACCTAAAGATTATTGTAGCTATGATAATGGTATTATGTGATTTTTAATTTCTCCAGAACAGGAATGGGGTAAAAAGCACATGTTGATGAACAGGCCTTTGTGTTTAGAGTTCTGTTGTTCATTGCTATGTTGTAGCAAAATATTGAGATAATCTAGGTAGTCTGTTGAACACAAATTTTCAATTCACCCACTTTGAGATAGGAAAATAATTGCCACATGACATCCATAACTCCATGTTTTTGGTAGTAACACTTGCTAACTCATGGGAACTGAACACGAACAGCAGCTGAAACTAAGAAATAAAAATCTATAAATCAGCCATCACTAAGAAGGGGAGTCAGCTCTTCTGGTATTGCGTTCATTAAACCAAAGGGACTGATTACACCTGAGAGTAAACCATCCTTTAAAGAATGAATTGCCCATATGTTGGGTTGCACAGATCTAACACAGGTCTCTGCAACAGCACCACCTGCTGATAGATATTTTATCATTTCAAAACTAAATAAATCAAAAGTTAATCTTAATTTCAGCAACACTGCATACATATTCACAGTAACCCTCACAACTTTGCATGACACATTTCAAAAAAGAATCAGACATTTATAAATTAGACTATCATGTACAGTTCCACTGACTAGGATAACAATTACAGGGACAAGTAATGCTCATGCTTTGTAGCGTTAGTTGAGCAACAGACAGAATCAAAAAGCAATTTCCTTCCATGGTTAAATTCTGTGTGCGTGCCAAGGCCTCATGCTTTCCTCTGAAGCGTGCAACCATTGCCTCAGGCAGGATTCTGGACTGGATGGACCATTGCTTCTGTCCTGTTATGGCAATTCTATTGTTCTTAGCTGCAGTGCCAACGACATATCAAAACACACCATCTAAATTGCATTTGATATATATACTGTGTCACACTCCAACTCAGTGAAGCAACACGGACAGCGTGATTCATGTGGAGAATGTGCTTGAGTTGCTTTAGACATGAGGAAAACATTATCAGAGCTTGGTCTACAACCTAGTGCACACAGCAGGATCTGGAAATCTGTGATGTGTTTTGGCCATATGGAAGTGAAAAAGTATTCAAGTGCTATCAATAAAAACAACAGAATGTGTCTGTTTCTGAGCAGCACACATCACCAAACTGCACTTCCTGGGAGCAAGTGTAAACCCAGAAGCTGATACATCCAGTAGAAAAGACAGTCACAGACATCTTTGTCACTTTTCACTGATTAAAAAAATGCTCGACCTTCTCTGGAGCAAAATTTCCTTGCTGTTTCATTAAATGTCTTGTTCTCAACAAGCTTTGTAGAGATGCTGAAGGTAAAAAGAAGCAAAAAAAAATAATCTTAGGAATTTCTTGTTCTTTGTAATAGAAAAACAATAAACAAACAAAAAATCTCTCCATTATCACTATAACTTGTGAAACATATATTTTTAAAATTTTGGAATATGTGGAACTTACTAGAGCTTTTTATGTTAAAAAATAAGAGACTGCAAATACTTAAAAAGGTGAATTATAGAATAGGCCTGATTTATGTGTTTGTAACATTGTTTAAAGTGATATAGTATAAAGCATTGATAGAATTGCTCTTCAACCTGTGGGTACAGAACTTTAGACATGGTTGCAACACTGGACCCTTTGAAGCTTATGATTCACTAGTCTAGCTTCCACATGGCATCAAAATTGCAGAGAAGGCCATCTGAAATAATGAAGATTGTTTGTCTTTGCTGATGGTCTTAATGGTTGAAGTTAAAGAGGGATGACTACATAAATAAGAGATATGGTTGGTTTATTTCCAACACTGTGTTTCATATAGGCCAGATTTCATCAAGTGATCACCATAATCAACAGCTACATGGCGAGTGGTGAGGCACATGAGCAGGTTTCACAGAGAATTTGTGGATACCCTATCCCTGGAAGTTTAAGGCCAGGCTGGATGGGGCTTTCAGTAACTCGGTCTAGTGGAAGTGGTTGGAAGTAGATGATCTTTAAAGTCCCTTCCAACCCAAACCATTCTGTGAATCTTTTGACAAACTTCTTGTAGCTGATCAGGGAGAATTTTTAAAAATCTGTTCAGAGAGTAAGAGAGGTAAATTTTGTCATAAGAAAGAAATCCATCAAAATTGTCGTGGAGACAAAAACACTTGAAAGCAGATATCAAGAAAGCCAATTTGTAGTAGAAGATCAAGTTTGTGGGAATAATTTCTTTATTCAAGATATTCAAAATATCATATCTGCTTAAGAAGGGATAATTAAACCAGAACTTCACACTATCTCCCTATAGAACTTCAGACAGCAGGTGCTCCTGTTATGAAAAAAACTAATCTTTTATTCTGAGATCAAAAGTAGCAGATGCCATATCATAGAACATGCTGGTCCTGGCTTAGAAGCCAGCAGTCACCCGTGTTCAATATCGTGCAGTGCAAAATTACAGATTTCCATGGCAGTGAACCATCCACAGAAGGAAAAACACTGCTCTCAGGCAATATGGGAAACACAACTTGACTCAGACATTTCTAAGTTTTGGGGTTTTTTAAAAATATTTAATTATTTAGTGAATTTCTATTCAGTGATTGGTAGATGAATGCTTTTGTTAATCCTTTCTTGCACTCCAGCTCTTCATTTTCAAGGAATTTAGCACAGTTCCCTTTTCAAATGTAGTTTCAGCTCAAGGAAAACAATTTTCTATGGAAAGAAAATATTTCTTTCCTTTTATATGGAAAAGTGAACTATTTTTCTATGGAAAAGTGAACTATTATTCAGTTGAAAGTTCCTGAGATTAGAGGAGGTGCTGTTAATTAGGAAAGATAGGAAAAATGCTCTGGATTTAAGAAAAGCTGTGTTTATTTTTTTTATGTGCTCTTTAATAGGGTGCCACCTACCACTTCAAAACTGTCCCACATGTAGCCTAAAGCAGTATCTTCATAGTTAGAGCTGTGGAAATACATTTCTAATGAATCATCTATTTCTATGAAATAAGCCTGAAGTCTAAGAACATATGAGTTCAGATTCACTACAGTGTTTCCTGATTCTCTTCCTTTTGAGTAAAATTTGAATCAACCACTCAGCAGTTCCCAGAGTAAGAAAATATAATTATTTTCTCTTTCTTTGCTTATCCCCTGCTCACTTATATAGCAGTATTCACCTGTTTAATTTTCTAATAGAATTTGTTATTAAAATTTAATCCTCGTGTTGCCTAGAATCAAAAGACAAAACTTTCTAAACAATATTAAGAATGGTAAGATAAAAAGCAATTTTTTAATGAAAGATTTCATGTGCAAAAATATGCCTATATGTACACACATGGTAATGGATTTCTACAATTTTTATAAGGGTAATTAATTAGTTTATCTAGCAAGTACATCCAATAGGAGATCAGTTGCCCCAGTAACCCATCCTTGGGTCAACCCCTTGGAGTTGGTCCAGGGGCTTCCTTGCCCTATTTTTTGTTATGTCTCTTCAGTTCTGGTGGAAAACCATATGTCCTTGTTAGAAATTCTCTTCTTAAGAATAAGATTAAACAGAATTTCAAGAATGTGTTAGAAAGGATTACTTAAAATGTGAGAAAAGGCAGGAAAAGTACTAGAAATGATACAATTATATATTAAAAATCTACAAAGTTAAAAATATATGAAGAGACTAAAAATGTTTAGGCATCACTAGGAAAAAAATCTGCTACATACTTTGGCTCTGTGTATTCGTGCCCCTAAACACACAGCATCAGAACATCATGAACATCAAAGTCGCAAATTTTCTCTGTGCAAAAATGCTACAAAGCAAGAAAAACCTGCTCCCATCTAACAGTCAGGGAACAGAGGAAAAAAATTCAAATACATTTGCCTGCAGATACATTTGCCTGCAGATGCATAGCAATTGAGTTCTGCAATGAAACCCAGTTTTACTCTCAACAGCACATTTTCCCTATCTATCTGAATCATCAGAGACAGCTCAGACTTTGAACAGTGAGTGAACCTTAATCATGCCTTTCAAGTAGATGCCTTCCTTCTGTTCACTGCAAAAAGGTTTTGCTCATGGTTAAAAATTCTCCAAAAGGTAGGATAACCCTAGAATGACATGTTAATTACTAATTTCAAGTGAAAATTCAGGATGAGAGTTGTTCACTTGGCATCTCTGAAAGTAAAACATAGGTTACTGCAACACTGGGGATCCGCATCTTCAGGCAAGAGCTACATGGGCTCTGCCTGTTTCCATTTTCTAAAGTTCAGTAGAGCAGCTTCAGAGCAAGCAGGGAAATATTCTTATAAGCAAGAGTCCAAAACAAACATATTTCTGAGAAAAATATCATTATAACAGTATCTTCTCTTTAATAATCTAAAAATAAAATTACAACCCTTGTCAAGGAGCAAAATATCTACGTCCTTCCACATTTCATATTGGTGATGGGTGTTTGATGGCTTCAGGCACTGGAGATGGAAAGAAGCTGTGTCAAGGTATCTTATCTTGGGGGGCTATTAGTCTCCAATTTGAGATATTCTGCAAGGAAAAGAACAAAAAGAAACAGAAGAAAATAGTAAGCACTGACATTGGAACCATTTATCACCTACTGTTATGAGGAATAAAAGGATCCTCTTTGAAGATAGTCCATTATCTATTTCTAGCTGGCTTCCTCCTGTCATATTTTCTAGCAGAAATAATAAATTTAGGAAGATCACATTGTGAGAATAAGTACTGCTATATATCTAAGTATATACATTGTTCTTTTATTTACAGTCGCTTTTGCCCATTTTCTAGAAGAAAATACAGGTTTTACATTTGTTATTTGTGGCTTCCTCACACCCATTATTTTTTCCTCTCAGGTAGAGAAAGGAGAGGGGGTAGTGAAGGAAGCCTGCAATAACATAAAAGAAAATGCATGCAATATATTATTTTCTTACTGGGCAGACTCCAGCTGAAGCAATATCACTTTCTGTTCCATAATGGTAGGAAAGGATTTCCATTAGGAAATGTATATTTACATAGAATACACATTCCCCACATAATGTTGTGTCTATGTGTATATATCCACATGCATGGATATGCATTTATGTGCATATATACACATGTGTGTGCATATGCGTGTACATACATATATGTATATGCAATTGTGCATGTTGCTGGTATAGATCCACCTCCTTTAAAAGTATTTAATCAATTTTTTCCAAATTTACTTATGTTTCAGTATTAGAATCATAATTATCAATATTTCATGATAATGTTATGTCCTTACTACTTACTAATACTGTTCAAAACATAATTTTTGCTGATCCTGTGATTCAGACAGAGTAGTAATACCAAGGTTGCCAATGTGATGGGACTTTTCTGTCCCTGAGTGTTTCTTCATCTGCATTTGTACATCACTCCTCACAGTTACACTTTTCAGATGCCATCAACTGCTTGGATATTAAAATTGATCATTTACTAAACAAAAACAAGTTGCAGATACTTACTTTTAGATAAACAACAACTAAAACTGAGAGTAATTTGCACACACATAACTCATTTTTTTCAGGAAACAAAATTAAGATCAAGTGAGGATTTGCCAAATATAATGTCCTACAGAAAGATTAGTTTATCTTTTCTTTAAGTCAGAGTTTGAAATCAATGCGTTAATCTACTTAAAAAGGAGGACTTGCTTTAGCTAGGCATCTTTTAAGATATGAAATTAAATCTATATTTGTGTTTATAATTATTATTCCTAAGGGTATCTTGGGCAGGAATCTTTTTTCCTAGGATAGAAAATTTAAAAGAGCAAAGAGGGTAAAGGGCATAAGTCCCATTGAATTTTCCATCACAATTTATTGGGGTTAAGGGCAAATATACAGCACTCTTCTGGCCTCCTTTTCAAATTCTCTCCCATATCTAATTGTTTCCAGCTTTTAGACAATTTTTTCTGTGTTCTTTCAGTTAATGCGTGCCAGCACTATGCAAAGACTTCCTGCCTTTCTCTCACACACAAACATTCTGCGTTCATCACCGGCAAACTCCAGCCATAACCCAGAGTACGACTGAACAGTGGCCTTGGCAGTGGTTTGTCTTTTATAAGGACTCAGGTGTTATAACCTCTGTGTCAACAAGGTTCTTGCTAAAAGATCAGTCTTCTTTCTAAAACAGAGACTTTGTGGTTTGTTGAAGTAGTTTTTTGAGCTCAGAATGCGGTAGTTCTAGGATATTCATAATTTCTTCTAGGTAGAATAAAAAACTCTGCACTTACAACCTTGCATGGATGACATCTCATCCTGCTCACCTATGTCCAGATAAAAGCAGCCATCTCCCAAACTCCGGTCCTGACACAATCTTAAAAATGCATGGATGTATTTAAAAATTTAAATTGATTTTCCTCCTTTCCATGTGGATCTCAAGATAATGAAAAGAAGAGTTGTTTCATTGAAAGTATGCTTCCTAAATTTAATTTCTAATACTAGGAAAATATGAGGCATATTAGGAAAACATAACCAAGTTGTTGTCTAAATTTGTTGAGCTAGCCTCTGTGGCTGTGCTGAGAGTTCTGGGAACAAACTGGGGAGCAACAGAAAAAAAAAAATCACGGACCTGAGGAGATGAAGAGGGAGCTGAGGTGTATCTCAGGTGGTTTCTCAGCAGACATTGCTCTGTGGCTGTTCACAGTTGTCCCAGGGAGGAGCTGGATCATTGTGCCACACTAAGATATCACAGTGATGGCTTTCTCAATTGCTATAAATGCATAATTTGCTGTTGTCTGTAAAAATCACTTGTAAATTTATCACTACAGAAACACTAGAATTTTCTTTCTTTTACTAAAAGTCTTTTATTTCCTTTATTTCCTTTATTTTCCTTATTAGGGATAGTATTAAATTGTATCACACATTTCCATCCATTAAAAATTCATTGTACTTATAGCACAAAAGAACACTTTTTAAAAGGAGTCATATTTTGCTATCTGATTTTTGTTTTAACCAATAAAAATTACTGATGTAACATAAATCATTTCCTTGCTTTGGCTGAGTGCCTTCAGGACCAGACATGAAAGTCCAGATTTGCTCATCTTTACTAAGTCATGACTGTATTTGTCCACTATTCATTCCTGAGAGAGCAACAAAAATTCTATAAAATTGGAAAAAAACTGTCAAGAATTTTCATTTCTGGTATATAGTGTATTCTCAGCCCATCTAAATCAGTAGTAAATGAGATATAAAGATTTCCCCAGTAAGACTGGAGTTAGCTACTGAAAGCTTTACATCCAGTGACTATTTGTCATTAAGAAAACAGTGTTTCTGCCCAAAACTAACAATATTTTCTGTCTGAACACCATTTTCTCCATTTTAATGATTAAAGCAATAAGTAGGTTATCTGATATTTTCCAGGTTACTAGTCTAATCTGCGTCTAACATTTAAGATAGACCCTTTATTGTAATATGAATGCCTGCTAAGAGTTTTTCTGTTCATGTTATTGTCATATCATGGCATTTGACTGGTTTCAAATGTGAAAGCACTTAAATGACACATCTCATTTTTCCTTCTGTCATTACCTCATTTGAAATGAGAATAGTAGATTAATTGCCCCTTTAATGACAAGTGCTTGCCCAGACAAAGCTAAGATCAGGGCTAGCAGTGTGCCAGGCAATTTAGGTAGTCAGCTAACCATGAATTTCACACTGACAATGCTAGAAGCATTAATCATATATATTTTTCCTTTTCTTTCCTGTAGTCAAATACATGATTATTTGGGTTACTTCAGGACTTTATTCTCCCAAGAATGTGCAGGGTTTTTAGTTTTACCTTCTGTGCTCAAGAACATGTTTGGCTTTGGCTTTCCTTTTTTTTTTTCCCTTCAGGGACCACGCCAGTTCCTATTTTGCTTTTTTTTTTTCCCATCCCTGTTATTCAATTCAGCATGATGTAGGGTGTTGTAAACACCACAGGGATCTGTGTGACTGGAGTGCCTTTGGCAAAAAGGTGCTTTAGATGTAAGGCCAGGAAATAAAGCCAAGCACCAATGCTTGAGCTGCTCTGTGACAATACAAGAGGCAGTAACACATGCTACATATTCGCTGTTTGTATCAATTTTACCTTTTCTAGTTCAAAATTGTCCTCATTACAGTCAACAGAACTCAGTACCAGGTGGATAATTAAGAGACAAAACTGAGAGATGCCAGTGCTTGGTTTCAGGGTCAGATGGCTGACTGAGAAATGAATAGGAAATTCTTTACCTGTTCCTAACAAAGAATTTTCATGGAATTAGGCTATGGAGAAAACAAGCTTTTATCCTCAGCAAAAGCTCTGCCAAATACAATATCCTCCCAAAGTCTTTCTCCCTCATGTACCTGCATTTTTTTCTTCAGCAGCAGCACGGTCTGGCTTGCTGTGCCTGCTTGTGAAAATGACTGTGATGGTGCTTGCTGAGTGTCTGTGTGAATGGTAATGTTGCCCTTGCTTTCCTTAGAAACATGAGGTATTTAATTTAGGTGCCCCTGTTAGCTCCCAAACACAGAAGCTGCAGTCCGTCTCTTATTTTGTTATTCTTGTTTATGTTTGAAAGGCAGAACAGGCATCTCTTTCCTGAGGCACTCCCTTTCCTCTCTCAGAATAAGAGCAGAGAACAGTCAAGAAGACTAAATTACCCCTCAGTTCTTAGGAAAGGCAATGCTTGATCTTCCCAGCCAAAATACATGTCATGAGTAAATTTGGAGGCAATTCCACTACGTGTGTTCCTTGAGCAGGGCTGCTTAGGGCACAAGACGTGTATCCAAAGCATGTGTAGCTTTGAGAAGCAGCAGTAGTACATTTCATAGAGGGGAAGATGCACTAAACTGATCAACTGCTTAAATAAAATTCTCTGTCTCCATAGATAAGTAACTCTGGATTACGAGCCCTGATGGAGAACTTCAAATTTTGTTTGAACTGTTTTCCAAAGGCTCTGAAAAGTGTGGTTATTGCATCTGTAGGTTGTATATATATAAATAAAAAGCCTGGAGAATGGACTTGGACATATGCGAACACTTTATCACAGTGTTCATCTTCAGTGCTGCCTACCATTCTTTCGTCTCTAAAAGGACAACAGTTCTCATACTTGCAAGAAAACTGATGGCTAACATCTTCTTGGCTTTTACATATGCTTTTCCAGTTTTATTCTTTTAACAATACCTTTTAAAAATACCTTGCCTGTAAAAGAGTGCTTGCAGATCTAATTCTAGGATTGTTGTATAAGTCTTAAGTATATCTTCCTAAGAAACAAAGTAAATTATATTGGGTATTTGAACACAAGAGTTCTCTTCAAAATTCAGTCCTATTAATTTCTTTTGTGACTTTATTGCACCTAGGCATCATTGGCATCAATTTCCATGGAAAGTGAAGGGTGCATAATTCTTTTGTACCTTCTGAATGGCTATAACCTCATAGATGCCTCTAGAGATAGGAGATTTTACAGTGCTTCAAACTTTCAGAGTGAAAATTCAGATAAGAAACATAGAAATTAATAAGCCAGAGTCACCACTGCGGTCTCTATTGACTTTGAGGGAAAGATATTGGGCAACTTTGGCCCATCCTATTAAAATAGTAGCTGAGCTGTTCCTGGTGAGTAATTCAGGAAGCTTTTTTTAAAGTTCAAAGAACTAATAACTTCAGGATCTTTAATATGAATTCTAAAACAATTACTATTTAATCCCTTTTAATGCATTTCAGTTTCATTAACTTAAAAGCCCTGATGCTATCAGGAGCCTACCTACTCTTGGTCCCTGAAGTAGTTTCCTTCGCTGAGGATGCAGTGTCACTATCTGATACCTCCTCATTCACCAACTCTATTGTTCTGCTTCAGCTTAAGCTTTCTCAGTTAATATCAGCATGATATAATTGTGCCATAGGTGACAAATACATTATTCCTTCTTGTTATACTGAACTTCCTGTCTTAATTATCAAACTCATTTTTTCCTCCACATCCCACTTGCTCGTTACTCATTTTCAATTATGATACAGATTTCCCTTAGACTTTAATTACTTCTTGTGCTTAAAAGGATAAATTAATTTTCTTATTAACCCTTTGACATCTCATTAAGATCATTGAATAGGACAATTCCGTTTTCTCATGGCAGGCCATTCACATTATGTCAGTTTGCAAAAATACTTGAAGGCTTCAAAGGACTTTGCTAAAAACACTAATAGTTCTTCATGGTGTGGCATCAGCATCTGTGTCATATGAAATTTTTTGCCTTCATAGAGCCACCATTTAAACTGGAACTGTGTTTATCCCTGTGTGACATGGAGGAAACATTGGCTTCTAACATTAGTGCTGTTGTGTTTACTTTGCTCTTTGAGTTTAATTTGCACTTTGACTTTCAAAAATGTTTATAGGATGAGAGAGAGCACAAAGGATCCCCTTTGAGCTTGGACTGGTCTCTGATAGAATTCAAGGTTTCCCTCCCTTCTGCATACAGGAGCTTGTACCACTGCCTTGTTCATGGACAATGAAAATAATATCCCTTCAAAGGCCTTAAAAGGAATCCCATGTTCCAATTCCTCCTTATCTTTTGGTACACAAATCTCTAACATGGTGTTAGACCATTTTATCACCACAAATTTGATATTAAAATTTGTAAGCCAGTAAATTTTTCTCACTGAAACAGAAAAAAGTTGCTCAATGCTTTGGCTGAGTTGTGCCTCCTGCAATATTCCCGGTGCTGTTGTCTCCTTTCTCCTTTGGCCCTTTTGGATTCCCCACTGCTTACGGCTTTGTCCACAGGCTGCAGCCTCCCTGTGGGCTATGTGCCCCACCTGCCCTCTTCTGTCTTCTTGCTTTCCTGACACCTCTGGGCCTAGGCAGCTCATCATGATCCCTGTTGATTCACCGAATGTGTGAATGTGAGTCGCTGACACAGAACTGTCAGTGCAGCTGAGAAGACGGCCATTCCTGATGCAAAAGAGAATTGTGAAATGAAAACCTTGCAACAATTAAAATACAGTTACTTTATTAAGACATCATAGAACTAGAAACAGTAAATATTTCATGTATCTAGCTGGTCTCAGTGCCTAAGGCTAGCTGCATGTTTTTCTGCCTATCAGATCTCCACTCACTGGAGACTCTCACATACATTTTTTAAGAATGATCTGTCCCATATACAAGTCACATATTGGATTTGTTGAATGCTATTAAGCATCATACAGATGCACACTGATTAAAATGAGCAGATTTGGGGCTGGAATGGGATGAAATATGCATGGACAAATTGTTTTATAGATTAAAAATTTATTTTTTAAGTGGCTTACAGAAACATCTGGCCTCAATTGGTAAAAAATATTATTTTTGTATTTCTTCGTGGAACAAACAGCTGTCATCTCAGAAGAAAAGTTCATTTCACTTTAACAAAGATAGCAATGGAAATCCTAGGCAGGAATTGAAATTATTATGACATTTGAAATAGGCCAATGCAGAAGCATGTTTACAGAGCTCAGCTCTCTGAAAAAAATATTGAGGTGATTTAGTGATATTAGGCTTACAAAAATACTCAGGGTATCTATTATTTGATTTTGGATGGTTGACACAAAAAGGCTGGTATAAGGGTACTGGAGGCACAGTCAATTATTCCCTATCAAACTCAGAAACATATAAAGTGAAGAGTATTTCCAAATAACACAATATATCCATGGAAAGAATCTAACTGAAAAACTTTTATTACAAAACACAGGATGCAGTCACTGATTTTGCCTTTGGAACAAACACTGAGGGAAAGATTGATAAAGACATGCTTGTAGACAAAAAATGGGATTAAAGTATGAGAGTTTTACCAAAGATAATTTGTGCCATACTATTCTGTTACCTTAAATACATTAGTAACTAAATAAAAATGATCTAAAATAAGCAAACTTCAAAAAAACAACCCTCCCCCCAACCAAAAACACAAACAAAAGCCTCAAACAAAACACCAAAACATTTAGTGGATATGTGTCACAGGAAAATTTGTTAGTTAAGCAGTTTTGTTCAGCAGAACACTGTTATCATGAGTAAAATCTGGGGGAGGTGTTGGCAAAGGACTGTATTAAATAGTAAAAGTTTCTCTAGGAGAGGAAAGTTTGAAGTCCTTTTTTCAGTAATGAACCTGGTAAAAGCATAAAAAAGGATCAAGGGATACCACCGGTGTTTTCAGATGATGTGGGCAGTGCCAGAGAAAAAGAGAATCAGAATATTACACAGAAGGAGACGAGCTGGAGGACTGGAGTCAAAGGAATGAAATTACCTATGGTAGAACAAAGTGCACTTGAGGACCAATGAAAACAAAACAAGATGACTGTGCCAAAATTCCTGCTGCTGGCACATTGCCATCTAGATAACAATATCTCTGCTGTTAAAACAATGTCTATGTTCATATCTGTTTCTATGTTTTGAATGATAAAAAATTGTAAGCTCTTTATTTCCTAGACTACCTCTTTCCTTGCAGGTTTGAGGCTTGAACCCCAGTGTGCAGTTTGTAAAAACTATTCATACTACTTAATACTTAACAATAATATTATAATCCTTTTTAGAACAAATGATGAGACTGATTACTGTGGCTTGAATTTTGCATCCATTTTACAATTGCCTTATGGAACTGGCAAAAAAATGTTTTTAAATCAATGCAATTTGTTTTCCCACTGCTTCAAAACCATATTCTAGTCTAGAGGCCAAAACTAGAATCAAGCTTTTATGTATTGCAATTATAGTTTTATCATAGAGATCTTGAATTTCTCTCTTAAAAAAGCGCCACATTCCTTTGGCATGTTAAATACAGTCTAAAGGTGCAGATAGTGATATTGCCAAATACAATTTCCAAAAACACATTTCTCAAACCCTGCATCCCCAGATTCTTAGAAATGACATTCTGTAATGAACTGTAGGTACCTTTTGATTAGCATAGGGATGAACACTCTTCTGTTTATCGTTTTTCTTGCACCAATGAGACATCTCTGCTGATTACTCATATTATGGTTAATTTGCAACTGATAATCAGTCCTAGTTTCTTAATAAACTTCTCATTAGGAGACTGGAGCTGTCACTTTACCTCCATGTTACTCTTCCTAAGTATAATCTGTGACCATTATGCAAAAGAAAGGACTGCTGGATGTCACACATGTCATTTGCAATCATGTACAAAAGCTTCAAAAGGAGCTTGTTAAGTAAATGCCCTTCATAAATCATTACTGTAAAATGGAAAGGTATAACTAATCACCATATTGCCTCCCTGTTGCTGTATTTGGCTTTTTTGAGGAGGAGACATGCTCATCTAGTAGACATTTTAAAAGATCTTTACAAAATGATTTCAGGGATCTCCCTGAACTTCTCACACTTTGCTTATACCACAGCAAAACCAGCAGTTTAGTAGTAGAGAGGCTCAAGCTGAGTCACCTGGAAGATGCTTTAAGATTCATTCTGAAACCATTGCCTTCAGGAAAAAGTGATATGATTAAGTTTTGATGCCCAAGAACTTATCTTGCACCAACTGGTCCAAAGTAAATTTTCAAATTAACATTCTGAGCCCAGAGTAAGAATGAAGTAATTCAATGTCATCTGCAGAGAAATAAATTGCAGCTATTTGTGTTAGTTCATACTATAAAGGAATAAATATATGCTTATGGATAACTGTCACACTTCAGGGGATGTGCAGTTGCAGTAGCAGTTAGGTTGAACTAGTCTGTCAATACTGCTTGCATTGCCAGTGTAAAAAACAGTCTTTGGTATAGAGTTTTTCTTAATAAAATTCTTTAGTTCAGTCTTCTGAGCAGCTATGTGACTCTGAAATCATACCCCAGGTTCTACCAGTCATGTGTTTTGAGAATTCTTCATGAAGAAGGAAAAATTAAACCAGGAGAATTGGAATGAGATTTGAAGTCAAGCCACAGTACTTTGAAGGATTTCTTTTTGGAGAATTTTTTTTTCCCAGCTGAGTGGGTTTCATGTTGACAGGGACAGCATAAGTAATAATAAATCCAGGGTAGGGCTTTGAAAGAGAATTAAAAATAAAATCAAGAAGACAAGCCAGCCATAAATAATAAAAAAAACCCCTTCCTCTTCTGCAAGGGTTCCCTGCCTCTGTGCTTCCTATGCATGCATTCTATACGGTCAGAAACCCTCAGTAATAGCATGTCACTATTATTGTCTCCCAGGGAAATATTTGTGGCAGAGTCACTTCTAAAACATGCATTCATGATGTTTACTCACTGTCTTTCTTCTAATCATGATTTTTAAGCTGTTTAAGTAAAATCAAAAAAATAAATCCCGTATTCAAGAGGGTTGTTTATTCCACAAGGTCGTATGGTGCTGTAGCAGCAAGTTGCAGTGCCTGTATCTGAGCTATGACCGGACAAATGGTATCTTTAAGACCTACTTATCCTTCGGCTTATGTGAATCTTCCTTTCCTAAATTATCTAGAGAAGCTCATTTCCAGTGTGCTCACATAAATTAAATGCTTCATCTCTGTATCTAACCTAAATTTGTTCTCCTTTTAATGTCTTGCCGCTGCTTTCTGAGATAAAGATTGTTTGCCTCTGAAAAGTTTCTCCATTTATTCCTTCTGTATCTTCCTGAAAACGGTAAAAATTAACAAAAAAACAAACTAAAAGAAAAGAAAAAAAACCACAAGGCAATAAAGTATTCAGGATTTTTAGATTGTAGTAAACTAATTCAAAGTTTTCCCTCTTTGTGTTTACGATGACTTTGGGGAAATTGTCACAACTGATGTCAGCGGGAAATACAGCCTTATACATTAGGACATAACGTGTGAGGTGATGACATTCCATGTTTTTCAGGAATGAAAACATTCAACACAGAAGTGCATTTCAACGTCTCTTATTTTCTCTAAGGGATTTTCAGGTGATAGGACACCAACATTCATTTTTAATACAGTGTCTTAGAAACAGAAAAGCTTTGTTTTAGAATTGTTCTCAGTAGTTGTTCTTCCTGTTTTACCATTATCCTGCTGTGCACTGGCCATTCCATGCTCTTTATTTTACGTTATTTACTTCATTTTTTCTGTACTTTTAGCAAATATCCTTTAGGACTGTATCAAAACATCCACTCACAAAATGAAAGCTGATAAGAAATGATTGTAAAATACTACAATACACTATTTTTCTTTATGCTGTAAATTAAAATGTTTAACTTGGGAACAAGACTCTTGTCTAGTTCCATATGTTCTTTGATTGTGGCTATAAAATAAGCTAATTATTTCCAGAAACCAATTGCTTTTCATTAAGAAACAATTGCAAAGATTTGATTGTCTATGAGTGTGTTGCAAAGACATTTTGACTGGATTAAATTTTTAGTTACACACCATCATCAAGTTCCTGTCCTGTCACATTTCAGTGATATTGATTTGAAACAGAAGTGGAATTTTGATATCATTTATTCTGCACTGCATATTGTGTAATTATTCAGATGCTTCATTTTCATTTGTGCTTTCCTACTTGTTTTAAATGTTATTACTTGCTTCAATGCTTTTTCATTTTAGTGAATACACTGATAAATATTTCTATCAATTGCAGATGTGATTTTTGCATAAGTAACTGAAATCCTACTACCATGGTTTAATACAATATTAGACAGCAGAGGAACTTGTAGAAGCAATTAGAAAGTCTCTGCATGTGTTTGTTTATTGAGTTACTTGAAAAATGCTCTAAAGGGATTGCTTGAGCAGAAAAAAGGACATTAAAGCTGTTAGTTTCACTGTCAGATTTTTAGATGTCCTCACTGTGGGCAAAGTGCTATCACAGTCACTCCAGTTTGCCTGTAAACTGCAGTTTCCTTTTTATTCTCCCAAGGAAGGGATGAGCATTTCTGTGTGCAGTGGGACTGACAAGGCAACTCCCCCAGCTGCAGAGGAAGGGCTGTGCTTCAAGTTACCCTGAAATATAAATTTCCAAACTAGAAATGTCTCTTGGATATCTTCATGCATTTTGTGCTTTTTTCCTCATTGAGATTGGGATTTAATATGGGGAATACAACATTGCTGCATGAGCAGCCATTCTAAAATCAGTGGGAGTATTTCAATAAGAAATGAACAAACTCAAACTTCCTGCTCAGGCCTCACCTTCCTTTCCAAATTCAGTCACAGAGAGGAGTTGTCTGAATAAATGCAAGGTGAACCTTATTATTATTACTATTGGTTTTTTTCCTCTCTGTTTTCCCGACTAATAAAACAACACAGTGGAAAATTTAAAATTTCCACTGTATTCCCTACTTCTGCCTCTCTTATGGGGCATTTTGCATGGTTGGTGGGAAATGCAGGGGGGAAAATATATAACCTTGAAATTGATAAAATAAATATTACTGAAGAATTAATTTGTTTGAATGAAAATACAAAATTGGATAAGACTTACTTAAATTTTCCATTGTGATATTTACTTAGGAACAGAAAAAGCTTTCAAAATAACTCTAGGTGGAGGTGCTTGTGTATTGAGCTATGATGGGATACCTTCCCTTGTGGCCAAAGGTAAAAGAGCAGAGAGATGCTGTTCTGCTAAAGTTCTTTATTTTGTAGTTTCATAGTTTTCTGAAGGTAGAGTTTGAAGGGGTTACATGATAGCCAAGCAGCAACAGCAGCAGCAGCAGCAGGCTAACAGCAAGTTGTAAATGTTGTAGATGTAGATGTTGTAGGTGTTGTAGAAGTTTTTTTTCAAACTTACAGAAGTGTCCATTGTATTTATTAATTAACCAATAGAATTAACACACGATTCTAGTTTTCCTTTTCTTAACCTATCCTTAACCTAACTCTAATTCTAAGAGTCATAGATTTTACACAAGTCTTACATAGGTATTACACAGATTTGTGTATTTTGTTTCTATCAGCTCTTATTGTTTATGAGAACACTCTATCTAAAAAATGTGAACAGTATAGTTCCATCTATGTTTTGTCTAAAGTAGAGAAATTCTGTGCAAAGGCAACACTGCTGCAGTAAGAACTGTGTTTAAGATCTCTTTGCTGCAGCTTTTTAAAACTTAAAGCACTTAGCATATATTTCTACTAAAAGCTAAAAGTCTATATTTCTATTTCACTTTGGTGTGACTCCATGTATCTCAGTTTATCCAAAGGTTTTAATTCAATCCCTGTGCTTTGGCTTTTCTCTGGGCCTGGGTCCAGAGGAGTTCTTACTCCAACACTTACGGAAGTAACATAAGGGCCACCTTGTGTCCCATCATACACAGAATTTATGTATATTAGAAACCCACTCAGGGGTTGTTGCAGTCAGTAGAGAGGCAAGTGCACCTTTTGATGGCCACAAGACAGGAACAGGAAGATCCTTCTTGTTACTCAGTTGTCCACAGCTAAATATTGTTCAACGAGGGCTGTGAGATAGATGACACAGAACTCTGTGGGGAATCACCCGGGTACTGACTGACCCTCAGCAATGGCACAGCAGAGTGTTTGTGCCAAAGTTTGGTGTACGTGATCTTCAGAAACACTGCAGGAGCAGAAGCCTAATGCATGAGCTTCCCTTCTGGAAGTCACCTTTTTAATATCATACTTTAGCATATTGTAGAGCTCGTGTCTATTAAGTGTATATTCATTATATAACACATATTAGTCCAAAAACAAAGAATTACAGGCTTAATACTTATTATCCATGTAGATGGATTATTTTTAACTCAATGGTTGGCATTATAGTATAATCATTAATTTCCTTTGCTTTTCTCATTGCAAAAGGAAGTCTTCACAGCTAGCAAGGAAGAACTGTTTTCAGAACATCACTTGGTAATACTTTTCATTTCCTTTGCATATTTTAATGCAATCAGCACAGCTTACATCTGCGTAGCAATCAAATTACAAAGTCAACATAATCCAATGAAATGCTGAAGAGCCAAATAATCAAATTCAGATTAATATTAATTGCTGTAGTTTCTGCACCTGGATTTAAAAAACAAAAGCAAGAAAACCACCATATAGATCTTCCTCTATTTAATTGCAATGTTTTAAGTAAAAAAATCCCAAACAACAAAACCAAATCAGAAAAATACCCATGACCCCTCTCCCCACAGGATCCAAAGCCTAAACCTCATATGATCTATTTTTCCTTCTATTAGGGGCAGGTCTTGTCAATATACAGATTTAGATACATATTCCTCAGACACCACAGTGAAGCTATTTATAATTTTTCCTTTCCCTAGCAACTTTTATTAACTAATTACCCATCTTTAAGACGGAAATATTGTCCTTATTTGACACAGCCATGGATTCCTACTGAACATTTGCAGTTCTAGTTATGGAATGAAATTAGGATTAGCATATCCATTACTGAAGCAGGCCCCAGTGTCAACAGGGTTCTTATTTTCACTTGTTCACACCACCAACAGTGAATACAGAAAGCCCAGCAAACAAAAAAAATTACCATTTCCAGTTCTCCTCCCCAGAGATGCCTTTACCCTTCCATTAGAAAGCAGCTGCACATACAATTAATTTAACATTGATCCTTGTGGGTCCCTTCCAACTCAGAATATTCTGTGATTTTGTGAAGTAACTGCAAGGGGTGGGATCTCCAGTACAGAGAGAAATGAGCTCTTGGGGATGGGGGCAGAGTCCTAGTGATGCAAATTTAATAGCTACAAATGGAGAAAATCACTACTCTGGTAGCAACTCATGCATTTTAGTTTTCTGCCCTCATTCATACATCCTCTTTGGTTGCATCACATGCCTGATGAGGTGTGTGTGCTGTTAAACACAAAGTTTTCCAGTGGGAGTTTCACAGGAAAAAGGTGCAAATGGGAAGCTGGAGAAATGTCACTTTTCTGAAAACAATAGTTAAAATAAAAAGTCTTACTGTTTGTTTGGACTACAACCATCGGGCTGGCTCTTCAGGTTTTGTGGTCTAAGCACAAACTGGACTCATTCTCCCACTCTGGCTTTCCTGTCCTTCACCCAAAGCACAGAACCAGGCATCTCATTGTTTTGTACATTCTACCAAAAGTTTATTACCTAAGGCAAATGGAACTTCAATATTGTGCCAAGATTTAACAGTGGACTAATCTGATGAAGAGTGTAGTTTTCACTGTTACATGAGTTCCTAACAGAAGTAGGAGACAGCTACTGTAATTAAAGCATAATTGGATAGAAAATGCTTCTTACACAGACAGAATGTGAGATGTAGGAACAGGACTTTGCTTCTTTAACAAGAGCTTCCACTAGTCATTTAGGGCTCCCTTTGAACTAAAGGAATTAGCTGCAGGTATTATTACATCCTCTCTCATTTAATTACCATTGAAATTCAGACAAGATGATAGCAAGTAATTGAGAAGTTATCAATTACTATATTAACACACTTGTGACCACTGAGCTCTCACAGATAACTCTAAATTTGGAGAGTTTAGGTTTCAGCAGTTATTCAGTCATAAAGTAGTATTAAAAATTGCTGAAATATGTACTTCTAGTACCAGTGAGCTTCATAAAAATAACCTGAAAATGTTAAAGTGCAAAGTTAATTTGGATATTGAATTTCAAAATCAGGCAGAACTGTCAATGGTCAAGTGGTAAAACATGTATTTGCTCTCTTGTCATTACAGGTTAACCTTCTCAATTACATAGAGAGCACACAAAGCAAGAGAACTGCAAGTATTGCAATGGTGCTTTCTTTCGAAAGAATGACTTTAAAAATGAGGAGAAAGCTTCATGATCAAAGCAGAGGGATTTGATTTTGTGTTTTCAATGCTAAGACTTGCCTCTTGGCATTGCCACTTCAGTTTGAATACAAACATATTCAGCATAAGAGAGAAACAAGAGTTTGTGACTGTGAAAACTTGAAGCAATCAGAACCCAAATGTGCAAGGCAAGTTCAAACTTACTATCAGTTGGAAGCACTGTGAGTGCCACCCAATGCAACACTTCCTAGGACACAGGTCCTTCCTCTTTGTGCTTGAGGACCTTCCAAATGACCTCTCTCCTTTCCATGATGGGGCTACAAGTGAGAAGAGAATATGGGAGTTTCAAAGCCTTCCTGATGAGATTGTTTCATTTCTATAATAATTTTCATCTGGACAGAACAAGGAAGTGTAAGGAATAGGACTGCCAGGTCCTGACCTATGCTAACAAATTCATAAATACATCTTATATGTATTAGTAATGTTAAGACAGATTTTATGTAATGACAGAAGGTCTTTGAAAATAGCATAAAAAATTAGAAGTTCTTATCATGAGGTATGTGTCAAATGTCAAGTTATTAATGGGCATGCATGAAAAACATCTCCTAACAGCTGTGCAACCTGAAGGTAGAAACCACTTCCTTGAAAGGTTATCAGCTTTGGGATTCAGTCACAGTTCAGTCCAGGTTCTCAACATCATCTCTATGTATTTAAGCACCAAAGACATCCCTGAGATGTCAGCCTTCTGTAGACCACTTCATCATGAGAAGTCTCTCAATTTCTGTGTTTACAGAACAAGACAGAAGGCCAGTAGCACCTTTACTCACACGTGTACTGTAGTGCCTGCAGGACTGTGGACAGCTGTCAGTAAGGCCTTGTGTAAAATTGTATTAACACAATTTTATTCTTATTATTTACTATCACTGTTATTGGAAATTATTATTACAAAAAATACTGGTTGCCAAAGGACTGAGGCCTTGTGGGTTTGGTAAAACCAGCACTAACAATAACAGCAATTATCCAACCTATCCGAAACACATTATACTGTAAATTCAGATGTGACACTGCAGACCACTGACAAAAGCGCACAAGACAAAGAGGTTGCCTTGCACTCTGCTGATCTGACCCTTGCTTTACTGACTCAGCCTTCCCCCTTATCACTGTGGGCTAGGTAGTGATCAGCACTGCTCTGTGGGTCTAGTCAGGGCTGCTGGATGTGCTCTGCTCCTCTGGTCTGGGTACTGTGTGAGAGCATCCCTGTTTGGTGAGGGCACTTCCCTGCTGTCACCTCCATCCCAGCTCATCTTCCTTTCTGGAGCAATCTAGTCTTGCTGCTCCCTGACAAAAAAAGACACCAAACACCTGCTCTTGCTGCCTGTGGATGTGTAAATCAATCTGTACAAATGTAATTGTGCTTGTATGAGCAGTTGGCACTTTCTCCTGGGCATATGAAACTCAAAGGAACAACATGTAAGTGCAGAATCCTTTGCACTGTGACATCCTCCCTCGTTTGACCAGTTTAATTTTTAAATAATCTTTCTGACTGGCCTGAAGTGTTGAAGTATAAGGACAATAATTCCTATCCCCCACATGAGGATTTTCATTTTTCAAGCTATTTAATAACTGTAACAACTGAAACTACTCCTTCAGGTACCCTTGTAACAATTAATCCTTTATACTTCTATTGTGTCGGACACCTGATGTTCTCAAAGTATTTTATGTATTTAATGGATAAAGCTTCATTCAGTTTCTCTGTATGAAGCCTTTCAGGGCCAACTGAGTTTTAGAGCACGAACAACCTTACAAAAAATTAGCAGGGTCTCCCTTGCATAGCAAAGGGAAATAAGGGTGATCTTCATGAACCTTTATTGAGATATCAAATTTAAAATTTTCAGGAGTCGAATCTTGTGCCCCTTTTTTTGCAAGAGGACAAGTTGAAGCACAGAATCATGAAACAAATAGCTAATACCTGAAAACAGGCTTCCCGTTGACCCATACGGCCTTGCCTATGAGGCACGAATTTGTCCTCTACCGTGGGACAGGGACACTGTTCCTGTCCTCATCAGTGAGGTCTCGAAGGACTGTGAAGGTGAAGAGTCTCTGTGCCACAGGATATTATGAAAAGTCCCCGTATTCTCTCCTTCCATCATTTTACCACCAACATAGTATTGGGAAGCTTGTTTAGCTCTTGCAATTTTCCCCAAAATTATAAATAATGAATGTAGAGTTCTGGCACAGGTTGAAACACCTTTGATCAACACCACTTTAAGAAAAGTTTAAATTACATATGTTGTATTACATACACTTCCAGATTCAAAATGGCAAAATATAACTGGTGAAAAATTTGCAAGGAATGTGGTGCTACTTAGAAGCAAGCATAGACCACACAGGAAATCTCCGAAGCTGAAGACACAGCTGGCAGTGTGAAAACAGGAACAATGCCAGAAGTCCACCCTTCGCCTGTAAAACAGTAAAACACTTGTCTTGGTGTGAGACATAATAGACCAAGCCCCAAACTACCGACTCTTGTAGGAGATTCTGTGCACCATGGCGATGCATCAGAGCCCCTGCTGATAATGTGGCAAGCCACACAGATTGTTTTGCTTGTGCAACCTAGTTCTAAACCCTAACAACAAAAGAAGGCTATAAAACCCTTTTCCATGCAGTTAAAATTTTTAGAGCACTTCCCAGGCTTGATGCATCGCTGAGATGGTACAACATGCCTCATTACATTGTGACACAGTGTCAGCAGCACAGATTGCCACTAGCTTTCTCCCTCACTTCCCAAGTACAGGACTGTAGCTCAGTGGCACTGTTTTCTTTCAGGAAATTGAAAAAGAAAAGAAAAGGAAAGCAGAATCTCTAGGTGCACCGGAAGGGATGGTTTGTTTCCTCTCTAGGATGCAACATTTCATTTTTTGAGCAGATGTCTCCAAGTCGCATGTTCCTCTCAACATCCCTGCTATCAGAAACAAGCATGTAACACAACTGCTGGTTCACCCTTCACACAGGTCACAAAAGTAGGACAGGAGCAGTGCAAGGTATTCAGTGCATTGATAGGAGGAGAGGAATCAGGCCCACACTTCACTTATATCCAGTTGCATTCATCAGCCTAAAGTCAGACACTCTCAGGTTCACTATAAATTTGCAAGTGAGAAAGGACACAGACAACTTTTAGACCTCAAACTTTGGCTCATAGCTTTGGGTTTTTTGATACTTGCATAAGCTTACCTACCTGGGAGCCTGCTGAGCAGTAATCATTTGACAGGGGCTGGGAAGCAGTTAGAAGTTTATCTCTTACTGCTACATCTTGTTTTGAGAACAGCCTGGAAGCAGAAGGGACATCAAGTGTGGCACCAGGAAGACTTGTGAAATGCTGCAGGACTTGTGGTAGCAGGGCCCTCCCTCCTGCTTATATCTGAGCCCAGGGAGATGTGGCATTTTTGGAAGCACTGATTAAGGAAGGGACTCATTATAAGCATGTGAATAATCAGTGTAACTGCATTTTAAATAAGGCACAGGAAAAAATGAAATTATAATTACACTAGCAAGAGCCGTCACTTGATAGCACTACCAGGAGCCCTTTTTCTTTGAGGACCCAGTTAGCAAAGCTTGACTGAGGGTGAGTTTTAATGATTTTAACTTTCCCATCTTAAATAGTGGCACCGGTCAGACACTTGAAGCTCAGAAGGTGCTCAAGCATCCTGCTGAGTAAGGCTTTGAATCACCAATTCCTCTGGTTAACTAACTGGGATGTGATCCAGCCACAGCAATCTGACAACATTTTGATGGCCTACTGTCTGAGAAATTAATTCCTCTGATGTTCAGCCTCACAACTGGCCATGCCTGCTTGCTGTGCATGAGAAAACCCCTCCAGTGTTGGCAGAGGCCTCCCGGAGTACCCAACAGAGAAGGCAAGCAGGTGCACACAGTTTGTTGGAGATTCAGTGATCAAAGTCTATTCATGTTAGCAAAAACAGGTATGGATAATACTGGTACATGTATATACCAAGAATATTTTGAAAGTTCTGAGTGCTCTTTCACCCAAAGCCAGGGCAGTCTCAAGGAATTCAAATGTCTTCTTTGCATTTGGCTTTTTCTAAGTGCTGAATTCCTCATATGCTACAGTGAAATTATATTCTCTTCTGGTTTTGCCCTCTGCCAAATATATGTTTCTTTCCATTGCCAAATTTTCCAGTGTTTTTTTAAGCCTGAGTGAGCTATTCCTTCTTTCTACCTGCCCAGATCAAACATTAACACCTATGTCTTTGTTCTTCACTTAAAAGTTTTTTCCTTTTACACAGCCAAAATTAAACATATATTTACTGTTACTATTAGCAGGCCTGATACATCTGAGCATAAATAAAAATGCACCTAAGGACTGAGAATTCTTTACCAATTTCCTTTTGGTGTGGTTAGTTGTTGAATAGTATAGATTATTTTATTCTATGAGATTCTTTGTCACATAAAGGAAATGCTCAGTGACTTAGGGCAGACTTAGAAATCTGTTCTTAATGATGTTGGAAACATTGCAAATGCCTGAATTAGGAAATAGCTTTGTACTTAAAAGAAAGCATTTGATTTTATTAGCCTGGGGCATCAGAAGACATAAAAGATGCAGTGAAGTTATTCCCCTGCCTCCTTTTTTGTCATGAGGAACTGAAATGTAACATATATACTTCTAGGATACATTTATCTCTTCTTCCTGACAAGCCTTTAAAGAAATTCTTGACCTAAATGTCAAAAACTTGGCTATAATTTTTAACGGAAAGACCAAAGAGGAGATATGTTCCTAAGATGGTATACCTTAATATTTCAAGAAGGAAAAAGACAAAATCAACATCTATTAAAAACAGCTGCAAGAAAATTCAGATGAGAAAGTGGAGGTGAGAAAATCCATTTAGATTACATGGGTACAGATGTATTGCTGCACTGAAGGTCAGTGCCTGAGCACTGCTGAGAAGAGTTCAGAGCATGAACTGGCTGCCTGTTACTAACCAGTGTGTACCATTGCAGATAAATTTTGCATGTGTTATGTGTACTCGTGCTAAATTCTGGATCCAGGGTGCATCTTAACTGAAGACACCCTTGGAATTGGAGATAGAGTGCAAATTTTTGTTGGGAATAATGCTCCAGATGCCCATGCTCATGGCTCTAACAACCCTAACGTGGGTTACGTGCAGACACAGTGGCAGGGACTAGTTGCAGATTCAACAACCCCATTACTACACACCTTGTTGAGGAGGTTTTCCCACAGTTGATATCCACTCACCATTATGTTTTCCCATTTCCTCAATAGACACATTTTGATGGATCTACTTAGGTCATTACTATTTTGCAAGCTGAGATGTCTTAGAATTTATTGTCCCATGGCTTTGCTGCTAGAGGTGGAGTTCATCTCTTGACGCATCACTTGCACTGAGCTATTTTCAGTTCCTCCTTCCTTCTCCTCTCTGTGACATTTGGCTTTTTATACTCTCCAAGTATTGCTACATCTTTGGAGCTTATTTTTTAATTTAAGTATATAATGTTCTGATTTGGTAATCTCTTATGGCAGCAATAAGTGCATCCAGTTAGATTGTTGGCACATTTACAAGTTTTTCATGACTTCAGGATATTCCCTTGGAGTCACAGATCCAGGAAGTTGTTCCATTCAACCTCTCACACAAAACCAGTAAAAAAGAAGCTTAGCTAATTATTTTGCCCCAGTAATTTGTGACAGCTATAAACAGGTAAGGTAGACAGGTCTGATGAGTGAACCAATTTGAAAGTCAAAAAAAGCACTTAACCTCAGAACACTATTTCCTTTGCTATATCATCTAGCCTTTTCTTTTCCTCATCTATAACAAAATATAGATGAGTCACTAAAAACAGCAATCTACTTTAAAACATTATTTACTATCAGTATAAATATAAAGCATTTTATATTAACAAATTAAATTAACTTAGATGTGATGGTCTGTCTCTAGATTCAAGATTTATCACATTTCTGAAGTATGTCCTAAACTAAGATAGACACAAAGAACATATTATTTCAACTTCTGCATTTGTCATTGAAAGGGTATCTTCTATATGGCCATCGAGCAAATTGCATAGGATTGATCATTAAACCATTCTCCAGTGTCAAATTCATTTACTATACGTGAACATCTTATTATAAGCTAACCTTTATTACAAAAAAAGGTTTTTTAACCTTAACAACCTCAAATATTTAGGGTTGATTTCACTTTAGATTTGATTGCTTGCTCTGGGTTTTTTGAAAATATTTTGTGGGGCTTTGGGGAGGAAGGGGGGATTTGGTGGTTTTTTGTGGTGGTGGTGTTTTTCCCTAGAAAAAGTGAGCAATAAAATTAAAATTAGTATGTCTGTAACAACCAAAATGTGAAGTGTATTATCTGCAATCTGCTGTGCACCACTAAACAAAACCCTTTTTTCATTTTTTATGCTTTGCCCCAACATGTTTTAGATAAGTTATTTACATCTATGACCAAAGACTAAGTCATTGAGCATTCATTGCATGCCAAATTTCAGCTCATATAGGAGGAAGCTGTTCTAATTTTAAAACTGGAGTTTAAAGTCTTAAGAATGCTTAAAAGAATTTCAGCAAACTGTCAAATAAAAAAAAATAATTTCACATTGCCATCTTTATCAATTCAGTAGAAATCTTAAAAAATACGATTGATAAGGCCTTTCATGCTGTACAAAAGTAATTCTAATATCTAGAAAGCTTTTTAAGATACTTTCAACTTCATGGTTAAAAGATAAGCATCCTTTGGGAACACATCCATATTTCTCTGTATTCAAAGTTGGCAAAATGAACCATGTCCTGCAGTTCCAAAGCTCTTTGAGGAAAGGTAATTCAAGGCTTTTGATACTCAGTCTAAAAAATCAGATGAAAATCTATCACTCATTTTGCAATATTATGAGAAAATAAGGTGGACAAATAGCTGGAAGCAAATTTGTGCACTTTTTTATACAGACTAAATAGTATCTCCTACCTTGGATTTAGCATTTACAAATGATGAGACATTTTTAAAACTCAGAGCAATCTATTTCAAACACTTTTTATTTTTCAAATATTCCTAATGCAATTTCTCTTTTGTCTAAAATATTAAAGGTGAAAACAATAAGTTTTTTTTATTTCAGCAGTGCAGAAAATGACAACTATGTAGACTATTTATTGCTGTATGCAATGAGATGTTGGCAACTGTAGGAAAAAGGTGCTTTTTTTCAGAAAGGACTTCAATTTAATTTTAATCAATGTCTAGATTGCTAAATTTTGCTCTGAGTGATTTGACTGGCTCAATCTTACTTTTACACATGATGGAAATAAGAATGTTCCACATTGGACAGGAAACATGTCCACAAAAATAACAAGCCAAGATCCTTTCAGTAAAAGACAAGGGATTACCCTTTAAGTTACATGTGATCAGAGAATCTCAGAGAGCTGAAAGAATATGTCTTCCTGTGATAAATTTATTTGGAGAGAAAGTGTCAGCTCCTTTTGTACATAGGTGATCATCCACAACAGAGATCCAGATAGAGAAGAAAAGATTTTCCATTCCAAGATGATTTAAAATATCCGTATGTTTCCATAATAACTGATGCTATCAAAATGCATTGTTTGCCTCCTTTACTGAAGATCAGCATCCAAATAATATAGATAAAATAGACATACAAACAGTATTCTGGGAAATACTTGCAGTAGCTACTCTTTCAGATCAGATTTAAGCATTCTCCCTTGGCTTGGGGTATCACATATCATGGGTAAAGACTTTAGTAGGTGAAAATGGTGGAAATGAGAAGCAAACAATTGGATTTAAAATAAGCCTGTAAGATCAGATATCTTTTTGGTATATTATTGTTTGGGACATAATACTAGGTCAAAGTATTTCAACGTTCAATAATTCCACAGTAACAAAAAGTTAGATGAAAGGAAATAGACAAAAAAGCATATTTTCACAAGAAACTGTATAACATCCCAAATATTTTCCAGCTATCATTGCAAAATATCATATCATAGTTAAAAGAAACTAGTCAAAACAAGGTTAAAGACAAACACAAGGAGGTCAGAAGGGAGAAAGACATTCTGGTCAAACCAACCTGAAATAAAATGTATATCTCTTATATATTGCAAAAAAATGTATTTAAAATTTTTGATTTTAAAATCACAGATAAAAGTCTGTGAACACTCACAAAAAATGCCCCCAAATAAATAAAAAACATTCACACCAAATATAGTCTCTGTTAGAGCAGAAAGTTTTGGCAAAATTATATTTTCTATTAATTTCCATTTTACTGTGCAATTTCAGTGACTTTTGTTTCCCATATAGCACGTTCCTGACCTTGAGGACAGGAATCCACCTAACTTGCAATGGTTCTGATGTAAATAATCTCCCTAATCTAATCATTAGTTGAGATTTTTTATGCAAAGATAAATTTTCAGGATTTGGTCATCTATTTTAATTTGAGGTGAATTATACCTGTTTTTCTCCATGGAATAAAAGCAGACTAGATAAATGGAGCTTTACTCCCTCATGTGCGTCTCCTGTTTGCACGAAACACCTCAGGGCATTACAATACTTTTCACTGGGACAAAGTAGAGGTTTGTGTGTGTGTTTGTATGTGAAGAGAAGCACTAGAATTATCTGGTCAAAGCAGCAGTAATGTGAAGTCTAACTTTGCCTTTAAGACCACATACTAAGGAATAGAAGAGAATATAAGGAAAGGACAGCACCATTACTGACAGTACTGATAATGCTGAACTGAGGTGGTAAGTCCCTTTTGGTTGCTTCAGATCTGAACATGTATCCAGCTGAGCGTGTCTGTATCAAAGCACAGCCTGGATAACACAGGCACAGCATGATGGTAAAAGTCCCATAACATAACCCAGGCAAGCTAGACACAAGCAAGTGGGAGCTAGGTGTGTTTTCTTTTTAAATCCAAGGAGGTACATAACTCCAGCTGAAGGTGGTGAACTGGTAGGCACTGCAGTAGCCAATCAATTAACATAAGTTTTCCTTAAGGTTACTGACTACTTATTTCAGCATACACACCGTCTGAAATATATGCAAATGTAGCTGAGAGTCACTAGGGACTGCTTTGTTAGAAGTGATAATCAACCTGAGCATTACAAACATGCTGCAGGCTAAACAAGTTGGCCTATAGCACTTGTATAGTGTCTATACAAGAGGCACTTTGCTTTGAAAATCCTCGTAATCATTGCCAATACATCCATGTCACAGAAACGAAGCAGAAGAAGGGTATAATCAAGCCAAACTGAGCATGTAAAGAATCATATGGGAGACGGGAATAGCAGCCACTTCTGTATAGTGAACTTCTGTGTTCAAGCCAGATGTTTTACTGACAACACTTTCAGATGTTGCATGAATATTTCAGAGCAAAATTAGCCCAAGCTACAAATTAATGAGTTCTTTTTTCAAAGCCACTTAGATATGCTATTACAGCTAACAACATTCTCCCTTTCAGACATAGCTATTTTATTTGGATGAAATAGAATGCCTTATTCAGCCCAGGAAAAAATCTCTATTAAAAATGTATTAGAATGCAAAGAAATTTGTGTAAGCATTTGTTACAAAAGGCCCTTAAAAGTATAGAGACTCTCAGATGAAAATACCATGGCTTAACAAATACAGGATAAGTTAATGATATCCACAGAGCAGTATGGTCTGAAGTTGCAAGCCTTTTCTTGTGTGAGTAGTTTCCTCATACCATATCCATAGTCTATGGAATATCTTTTGTCCCCATAAGAAAACAAACAAAAAAAAGCCTCTGCCTCTTTAATACATGGGGTTGAATGTTTCAGCTGAAAGGCTGGATCTAAAATTTTGAGCTAAGATAAGAGTTACACCTCCTAAGGCAGATGTTTAGGCAGTAGATTTCTGCTTTTTTAGTGTATATTGCAACAGTTGTCTGTATTTCGAGAACAGAAGCAGTAATCTTGGGCCGCTGCATTCACATATATTTTTGTCTTGGACAAGACAAGTGCAGTATTTTACATGAGATTAAATTCTAACACTGTTATGTAGAATCCATTTTGAAGAATATCTTGTCATATGATTATCTGGTTCAAACAGATGTGTAAATAAAGGAAATTGGTCCTGATTAAGAAATGCAGTAACCATCTGTCCACCAACCTTTTTGCATTATGTCCTTCATGCAATTTATTTGTATAATGTATTTGATAAAAGCTTTTAGATACCTTCAAAATTTGCCCTGACTTACATTTTTATGAGCTATACATTCATTAGTGGACTGCACTTTGAAGATGTTTTCTATAAATTAAGGAGATTGTCTATGCATCTTAATGGCATGTATCAGCCAAATTAGAAAATGAAGAAGTCCGTAAGCTCATAATGTGTCTTTTTCTCTACTATTACTTTCATTTATAAAGTCTTTTGAAGGAAACACAGATTTCATTGCCTTGAAAAGATGAGATTTTATCAGTGAGCAAAAAGAAATCAAATTGCTGTGATGTGATCTCCAAGAAACGCATGTAATAAAAAGATTCTTTTTACACTAAGCCTAAACCATTAGTGCAGATTTACCTCCTTTTCCTCATGTAAAATACCAAAAATGTGATTCAAGAACCTTGTCCCTGCCAGACCCAACAGTAACTGTTGGAGCATTACCTGTGCAGGTCTGACGGCAAGTTGTTTTCCATTGTTATTATTGGTGTTGTTGTCATTACAGATAAACTTGGGAGAGGTGATTTGGGACAAAATTCTCAATGAGGCAATCACAGATCCAGAAATATGGATGATTGGAGGTTGTCTCAGTCCAGTATACAGTTTAACGTTACAATGTGGCTTCTCCCCACTGAACCTTCCAATTTGGTCTTTGCTTTTCGAATCCTGGCTAATTAGAGGATTTCTCTTCTTTTGTGACACCGGACTCTCATGTCACACTTTAATTACAAGGACTATGTAGTGTTCCATTAACTGTGGATTTTTGCTTCTTAGATTTGTGTGTTAATTGGTGATATCAGCATTCAACTTTTCCTTTTTTTCCAGAAATGTTCTTCATTATAGTAATTAACACATATCCAGGACAGCCAAAATTAACCATTTATGAACTTATTTCTTCAGCCAACATCTGTGAAGACCTTATATTTCCATTCCTGCTTGTGCTGTGAAAATGAAGAGCAAAAAAATACATGCCATGAAAATAACTACCTTTTAAGAGAAAACATCTTCTGATATACTCATGCATCTTTTGCTTTTAAAATACTCAGATCAATTATGTGTTTGGTTTTGGTTTGGTTTTAATTATTGTAGTTATTTTACATTTTTAATTATATTTGAACCACATTACTGAGCTTTTCTTTCCAGCTATTACATCTATACATTATATTCACTATATGTATATTGAGCCACTCATATAATCTTGAAAACTGATGTCAAAGGTAAAATCAAAAGTTGTCGTAAAAGCAAGAATAGGGAACACAATACTGAATAAACACATACAAATACATAATTTCTCTTCCTCAGTATTGGTATTATTTTGAATTGGGAAGCTTTTCTTGTAGTCTGAATGGTTTGCAATCTCTGTTGAATGTCTTTTGCTTTCTTCCTGCCACGGGCCCTAGCTTAGAAATAAGGTAATTTTCCTTAATTGTATCTATCATGCCTGTTTCATGGAAATTCTTTGGGGCAGGATATGCTTTTCCTGTGCTTGTATATGCTTTTCCATAGTGTCTAGTATAATGCAGACTAGTATAATGCAGTACAATACCACTCTCTAGGTGGTCTCATCACTTGTAATGAGCTTGAAATTCACCTTCCATTAACTGCTCTTTCAAGTTTAAGAAGCTGGCCACTTGTGTTAACAATAGAAAACACAGGGAAGGATATAACATGATAGACAATGTGTGTCTAGATATTTTCTGTGGCAGAAATTGCTCATTCAGAGCAAGATGATTTGAAAAATTGATGTTGGTAACTAGGAAGTCCTTTACAAGGCTATTGTTGTTGTTGTTTTAAAAGGCACGTTTAGTCCTCTGGCTAGAGAGAGCTGGGTTTGAAATCAGATGTTACACACATAGCTCAAAACAAGACTGCAAGATGCTTAGAAATTACAATAATACATTTGGAACAGAGCAAAGCAGAACTTAGAAAATATATGCTATAGATACTGTCTGGATTTTCAATGGAATTCAAATTGTTGGTTTACTTGACTTCAGCAGAGAAGAATAAATTTCTTGAGAAGAAACCTAACTGCTGACTAGATTTTTCTTTGTAATATATACCAAAATGAAACATAATCTCAGTGAAAACTCAGTTTTCTGTGCCTTTTAATGTGACTAATTTATTTGTTTGTTTTGTTGGGTTTTTTTAAATCTAAAAAGAAGTCTTCCTGATATGTTCATATTGTGAAAAAAATAAATAATTTGCTAGGCACCCAAAATATTCTCACAAGGCTTTCCACGAGCACCGCTTTTTTCCCAACTCCAAAACAACCTTTAATCACACAGTGTATTACTCTGAGTTATTAAGAAGAAAGTTCACTGCCAAAAACTGAAGAAAATCTACTTTTTAGACCAGAGTTTCTCTCCGGCATACAAAACTGCAAGAACTTTTGGGCAAGCTATCCATGCTTCTGATTATCTAAGTGGGACTAGTCCAAGGATCATGATTTGGTGATAGTATACTAAATAACACAAAATAATTTTAAATTTTGTAATATCAATTTCAAATCCATGGCTCCAAAGATACCTACAAAGAATGGAGAAATATAAACAGGACAGAGGAAAATAACAAGGGAACTCAGTGCTGCCTGGTAGAAAGGATAAAGGGTAATGGAGATGCAAAGCCCTTACACTAAAGGTCATGAAACCAAGAAATATGGCATATTTAATATATTTACTATTCTCCCAGAAAAAGGAAGGCTGTATCTGCTTTTCCACAAGCTGAGCAATATGAAGTATCAAACTAAATTTTCTTTATATGCTTATTTTACTTTTGCCCTTGAATTGGATATAGTATGGATGTGATTATCGTGCACCCAATTCTCTTTCCTTTAATTGAATACAAATTAACATCCTCAACCATGAAAAGATTTGCTTCTCTGGAGTAGCAGCCAGGCTAGAAGTAGGTAAAACAGAGCAGTCTGACTAATATATATATATTATATGTGTGTGTGTGTGTGTGTGTGCGCGTGTGTACATATATATTCAAATCAGCATTCCAAGGGCAGCCATTGCTATTAAGGACATTTCATTTACAAGCACAGTATTAAATTAGATTAGCTTACAGAACCCATAAACATGTTATGTCGGTGTGTTATAACAAAGATAATAGAAGCAATAACAAATAGAATTTAGAATCACATTTTAATTAGTCATATGAACAGTTTAACACAGAAATACTGACAAAGCAGAAGTAGCAGCATAATGAAGCTGCTTAAAGGTGTAGATAGGAGCCATCCTTGCAATATAAATGCAGTATGTAATAAGAATTTTTACCTAAAATAATGATTTTACTAAATCACTGTAACTAAAAAAAGGCCAAATGAGAAGTATGCCCTGTTTGACTTTACCTAGGGGAACAAAGACCTTTGTTCCTCACTGTGAGACTTCTTACAAAAAAAAAAAAGCAATTCATGCATAAAATTGCTCATGTATTTGTTAGAATATCTGATTTGTAGTTCAAATGAAGAGAAGTAGTTGAGAGGTGTTATGTTTGTCTTCTCTGGATAATTTCTCTATTTTCGAATTTGAATGGTATTAATGATTAGTCTGTGTAACGATTTCAGTGCTTTCAGAAGTGGTCATCTGCTAACAATATTCTTCTGTCAAAATTGTTATTATATAGTCAATGTCCAGACAAAATTCAGCAAATAATTCATTGATGCATTCAGTTCTTATCACTAAACAAAGTGATGAAAGGGAAGAACTCAGCATTTTGTAAAACAGTAATTGTGAAGCACCCACATATATACTGTCCAAATGATCCAATTAGATGAAATGTAAATTAATTTATTGATATTCTAAATGCTTCCCAAAACAGTGATATTTCTGTGCCACACTGGATGATGTGGTACATAGCCATAAATGTATGAAACACAAGGAAATGAACACATAAATGAAATAATGGAACACAAGGAAGCTTTTTCATTAATTAATGTAGCTGAGTTTTACATAATAGTGATTAAAATATGTCTAAATCCAACATCTTCACTAAGGGAATCATATTAAAAAAACCCACTGTAAATAAAAATGTGAGGATTAAAATAAGAAAGGAAAAAGGAATCTAAGTAAAGCAATAAGTTATAAAAATTAATGACACTATCTTTTTAATACACATAGAGGGAACCCCAGCTACCACACTGGGCATTGCCAATTGCATTTTAGGATAGAAAATGTTACTATTCCCTTTGTACAGATGAGTCACTGGGGCAAAACTACTCAGTGATTTGTTCAGGATTATATAAGCAGAATTTGCACAGCAAGGAAAGACTGATCAAGCTAATACTTTAACCTCTTAACTTGCTTTTCCTTTAACAACCTCTAATAATAAATAAACTTTTCAAAAAATGAGGACATGCATATCTAAATGGACAGCACTCAAGAGGTTGGCTGAACATGACTTTCAAAGAAGTGGGTGTTTCTTTTTAAGTAAATTCTGCAGTAAAAAAGATGGCAGGTGAAATGTACTTTGAAAACATAGGCTAAGAGGGATTATAAATAGTTAAAGGCTAAATAATATGTTATTAGAACCCATTGTCACAATACAGTATTCAGACCAAGAGCTTAGCAGGAATTAAAAGAGGATTAAACCTTTATAAGGATAATGAGAACATCCATAGTTACTTTAGATAGGATATAAAATAATATTTGTAGAAAAAGAAATTTAGGCATTCCTTGAGGCATAAGTGAAGAATCAGCTTAGGAAGGCAGGTAAAAAATATCACCAATGACAGAATTATTGTGTAGATTGCAACCTCTGAAGAAACTTTGAAGAGGATTCCATTAGATATACAAAAAACATTGCAGGAGACCCATTTGTCATTTATAGACATTTTAATTTCCTGTGTGATCAAATGAGAAGAAAGAAGTAAAATCTTCCGAATCACCTGTGTTACATCCATACTGCAAAATTCATCCATCTCAGCTTGGACAGAATATCTTGTGCTCCCTCTTCATCCACACACACTCACCTTCCTTAGGTAGGTAGGCGACACCACATAATATTTAACTCTGGATGTCATTTAGGCCCCATATACTGCCTTTGCAATCCTAAGGAATAATTACTTTGTGTGTTTATGGGTGGGTTTTTTTTTTCATTTTTAAGCACCTGAAACAGTTAAGTATACATAATTTGGGATAGCATTGAGCTGCACTGGAGAAGGATGAATACAGTCAAATGAGATAGAGTCCTCCATACTACCTCATATGAGCAGTTTCTGTTGTAAACTATATCCAAACTAACAGGTTCTTACCAAAAAAAGAGGCTGAGAATCAAATAACATTTTGTGCTCAGTGCACGCAGTAGGCAACTAGACCTGACAACGAGCTGAGGAGCCATTATTCACCAATGCAGTTGTACACACAAAGAATATTTTCTTTCTCTTTCCCATTCACAGGAAAACCACAGAGCCTTCTGACATTCCAAGTTATCCAGAGACTCAGAATGAAAATACCCTACTCAGCAAACTCTGAGCTATAAGCATCCTGCCATGCCTCCTGCGAGTAAGGTTTTGTGCTCTAAATGATGGCAAAACACCCAAGAGAATACCAGTCTGTGAATCATGGTGGCTTCTCTGTATTCAAAGAAATCAGCGTTGTGACCGGAATTGAAAATTTTTTTCCAGGAAAATCAATTCCTGGGGTGGTCAGGACTTTTGAGTTTTGGTTTCAGGAAAAGTGCATTGACCTACCACTGGAAATGACCCTTTAGCTGGAAGACAGGATCTCCTTCAATTCTGTTTCTTTGGGAACCACTATATGCATCATCACAAATTGCCAGTCTCTGAATATGGGTTCTTTGGGTTTTTTAACATTGATCACGGTAAACAAAGGCATGGTTTGTATCTTGCTGTCATGACCTTTGTAACAGTAGCACACCTGAACAATCACTTTGTGTTCATGGAAAAGTGGTGGAGTTAAAAGCACTTTTCTTCTGCATACTACAATTCACCAAATATTTGAAATGTATATTATTTTTCAGAACAGTTTTACACATTAGAAATTATAGGGAAATATAATTTAAATATTGTATAACCAGTTCTGCTTTAGATATGTGCCTACAATTTTTTAAAGCTAGTTCTAAGTATTTAGACAAGATGTAAATATAAATGAGCTAGCCAGCAGATGAAAAGGCTAATAAGATAATAAGATTTTGATCTTTCTTCTTTAAGTGAAATTAAATTTAAATTTCATCTGCTCTGAACATACTTTTTACTCCTTTTTGTTTTCAGGAAGTTCTGTGAGATCTTGATTATACCAAGTAGAAAAAAGCTGAACGTGCATGCCAATGTCCAAAGTGCTATAGAAAAAGGTACTTAACACACATAGTTTGAGAATAGAGTTTGTCAAAATGGATTTGATCAATGACAAGCTTTGGATGCAGCATCAGGTTGCCAGAGAGTGGGAGGTAAATAGCTGTTACCCCTTTTTCACATTTTTTCCCAGTGTGTCCTGTACCTACCCCTACAGTAAGTAGAGTTGGATCACACACTCTACAGCTGTTCTTACACTCCTATGAAGACTGCAACAAATCATACCATGAAGTTGTCATAATAAACCAATCAGTTCTCCTTTTTTTTTTCCTGTGACACCGAGTATTCCAGGCACAAATGATTTTATTGAAGTTATTTACATTTAGACTAGCATGCAGTTCTTCGCAAGAGGACACTATTTCACTGACTCATAAATCAAGTGCAAAATTTAAGAATCTACATTGTGTAATGATGTTTGTAATAATAAGATTTTGACTAGTCAAATTTGTTGTTTTTAACATCAGAAGCTTTTGATGCAGGGATTTTTGATGTTTTGTTTTGGGGTTTTTTTAATGGCAAGTGCTATTTTGGTTCAGATTTGCTAGCTTAAAAATCACAAATCCATTTTCACAGCTCATATAAAGCTCACTGTGCAATTTCTAGCACAGCAAGGAGAAACTCAGAAGATAAGTAGAGAAAATGATTTTGAAACCAAGTCAGCATTTTTAAGGAATTTGATTTATAAAATGCAATTTTTTGCCTTCAGCAAATCCTTGAAAGTCATTATGGCTTTTTTTTTTCTAGTTAACTTTCTCCGTCATGCCTGGTGATGGAAATAGCTATTTACAATATTTAAAGTAGTTTTACAAATGTTATATGAAAACCATAGTTACCTTTATTTCTCTGGTACTATTTTCATTAACATTTTGGGACACAAGAAAATGTATTTTCACAAAAGCAAAACAGGATTATAGGAGCTAAGCCAAATAAAATTAAAATCAGGGATGTAAATATGAATGAAACGAGTTCTGTTATGACTATACTACAGTGTAACTACCATTTTATCTTTGAGAAAGCTAGAATAAAATTTCTACAGGTTGCTGTGGTCTAGAGAAGTTTGAAAAAAGTGTCTGTAATGTAATTTGATGTTCTTTTTTATTCTAATTTTGGGATCACAGTTTCTGAACATATCCTGGAGCTGCTCTGAATGACATAAGCCCGTACCATGTCCAGGAGATGCTAGGCCTGCCAGGATGTGCCTGCAGGGTGGTGACACCCTCACAGCAGTCCACACCAGCAATATTCCCCCCTAGAATGTGTAAATTGAAAAAAAAAGAGCTGGTACAAGAAATTTCTGATGTTATTTTTCTGGTAAATTCGAGCTTAGCATCCTCTCATATAACGAACTGTGGCTGGATATGGGGTTTGATAGGTCTTTGCTGTATGAAGGTCTCTGACTGGATGCATACATCCTCCTGATGGCTTGAGGGACTATGGTTTTCCCTGAAAAATGGAAAACCAGAACACAAAGCCAGAGAGGACTAGTGATGTTAGCACTGTGGGAGATGAATAGGCTGTATGTACTATTGTTGCTGCTGCTTTTACTAATTTATTTAGCATTCAGACTAGAATGTAGTGAGGAGTCTTTTGTCACATCATTTTTTAGAGCCAGACACCAGAGAGATGGAAGTTAAACAAATTAAAAACCTGTTCATTGCCCCAGGCGTGTTTTACTTTGTCATTTGGTTCAGTTCATTTCAGCATTACACTTTTAATGGCTCACTTAGTTAAACTTGAACTTATGATTACTGTTACTACTTCTAATAAAGGTCTGTTTTGTGAGGGCTTCATTGCTGTTGCCTCAGGATAACAGCTGCTAATTTGTTTTATTACTACAATATATTTTATTTAGATTTTTCTCTTAAAAACTGCTGGCTGTGCTGCTTGCAATCATTGTTTCCTACTCTAGCAGACAGTTTGCAGAGCTGGCATAGCCTACAGTATATGGCAGGACTGTGGACTGATGAGTCAGATCTACAAATATATGCAACTTACACCAGAGGCTTGCTTCTTGACTTTGACAAAACAATTTTTGTCCCTCCTGTAAAACACAGAAAGCAATATCTGTATCCCTTTTTAGGGCTAAAGATGCCTGCTGATGAACACTGCCAGGTAAGAGCAGCATATTTTCCAGCAGAGGTTATACACTGGTTTTTTATACCACTTGTACGCTTGAGCCAACTCGGTGTCCTCAGTCCAGTTATTAAGGATTTTCTTTGGTGAACTCTAGTGTTAGAGGTTTATGGGACAAATTCAGTTCTTATTTAGATTGGTGTAATAATTAAAAAGTATTGCACTTGTCATGCAGCAGTTAATGGGTTATCTTGGAAATGTGTAATTGATAGATGAACCCAAATTTATAACCCAAGCACAGAAGGCAGCCTGGGTTCTGAACTAGTTATTCTGGCACTTGTGATTTTCTCTCTTGTGCCATATAAACATGTTAGACTCATGAAGCTTGGCTGCTCTGGCTTTGCTTAGCAAGCATAAAAGATTTACATTGTCCAAAAGGGTCCTGAGGCAGTGTAACAGAACAGAAAGTGCCCCACCACAGTCCCTCCCAGAACAGCTGTGTACTTCTCTGCATGGAACAGGGCCTCCAGGCCACCATCATTTCTCCAGGTTGCAAGGAAAAACTGACTTGCATTTTCTGATCCCTTGCTCAGAGGGAGCAAGATGATCTCGACTATGTTTCCTATACTTATGTCTTTCTGTGCTTTATCTTAGGATCAGGCTATAAACTGCAGTTCTAATTAATTTTTTGGATGTATTATGCAGGTAGTTGCCTATTTTATCTAAAGCTGTACATTGAGACTTCACAGTAAGTGAGAATGAAAACATGATTCAAAGAGCCAAGAGCAGAGGAGGAAGACTTTGAAACATTCAACTTTGGACTTGCACTTTAGGCTAGAAGGGCTTAAGCTTCCTAAAATCACTTTCTATTTATTGGACAGATGTCAGTCTCTCCAAAACACCTGGATGAAGCACCTGACATCTATTCTGCCCAACACTCATGTCCTTCTGCAGAAAGAAGTGATCCCATGGACATTATTCCCCAGCACACCATCAGGAACAAAGCTAAATCTGACCTATACAAAAGCCAAGCTTGCATTCACAGAGAAGAGATGGACTATAAAAACCTCATAATACAAATTAACTCTCCACACAGGAGAATCTTGCAGATTTATAAACACAGAGAAAGTGAATAGTAAGTATCTTGTCCAGTGAGAGTCTGGAAACTTGGGTAGATGCCTTAGGAACAGAACACGCGAGAAATTTCCACTATTTATTGGTAACTAAACCTTCCCAAATCGTTTTATTAAAGAGGACTGATTGTATCAGTAAACCTGGTGTGATGAATTCGTGCCTATTTATCTCTGACAACTCAAAGACAAGTGATTATGAGCCTTAGGCCACCTGGTTTAGATAACCAGTTTTGAGAGCCTTGGTCTCAATGCACTTTTGGGACAACTAAAATCATAATAAACTGCACCACTGACCTCTGCTGAAGATAATGAGAACTGCTCAGAATCATTTTTTAAATGGTTCTCCTTATCAATAAGAGCTACAAGGGATTCTCCCTTCAGATTAAACTGGAATGGCTGGAGGTTGAAGCTAAGACTGTTTGGCCATTCATTCAGGGAAGTAAAGAACAAAGATGGGAGAGAACTACCTGAGAAAAGGGAAAACATTGGCGTAAACCCATTAAAGAACACATTTGTCATGGAACCATTTATGCCACAAGTGGAAAGAAATATCCCTCCATGCAGCCAAAAATGTCAAACTGGATAGTGCTGGAGTTTGTGAAAAGAGCTGTATTTCATACAGATATGAAGGAGGCATAGCTTGAAGCTTTGGTAAAGCCTTTCCAGTCTTCAGTTCTTGTCACGATTTCCAGTGAGTATCACAGTGCTCCCTTTGAGTTTAGCTGCAATGCTAAGTCACTGAAAACCTCTCATTCTGTTCTAAAGTGACTTGTAGTCACCAAACATCACTGACACAAATCAAACTTCTTTGTTCACAGGTGAGTATGAAAGGAATTGTATATCACACACTGCCTACTTTGAGTACAATTAAAAACTTCATTTTCTGATCTGTCAATACAACCTCAAGTTTTCCTTTCAGATAGCCAACATTTAACAAGCCAAGACAGCTATATTTTGCAGTGTCACTACACAGATTATTCCAAAGCTGGAACTCCATTATGATTCGTGGAAAATTCAAACTTGGAGGTTCCTACAGCAAAAAAAGGAGGGCAAAAAACATAATACAACACCATGATCATCTAGCAGGTTGCACAGGTTTTCTTGATTAAATCCAGGACAAAGAGAGCCAAAAGCATTCAGGAAGCAAACAAATGTAAATGAAAGATTGGGATAATATTTTAAACAGTTTAAGAACAGGCAGAATGAAGAAGGTGGCATACACTATGAAGGGAGAATTGGATGGTTAAGGAGGAAGAGCTGAAGTTTTGTTCTGAGGGTTCATCCTCTCACTGCATGTTTCCATCTCTGTCTTTCTTTTCAACTTCTTTCCTAACCCATTTCCTTAAAAAAATAGCAGTGAAACAATGCATCAGCAATATCTATACTATGCAGCCATTTGTTACAGCATCTTTTTCTTCATTTTATGCCCCTGACATTTCTTGAAGAAGTCTGAGTAAGACTCGGTGTTGAAGCCACAATAAACAATTTTCATTATGGAAAACAACATTGAAATAAGGCTGTCATAATATCTGCATTTTGGTCAGTTGGAGCGTAAATTTTTGGAAAAGCAGTAGTAATCTTCATGTTTTAGTGAAAGAGAATAAAACAACTCTCTTCCTTGTTCCTCCAGGGAGCTAAAAGAATTTGTCACTGATAAGGAAGTCATTTAGAAGGCATTTCTAGGATATCAGTCAGGCTTATAAGCAGCACAGCAGGAACCATATCAAGGAGACCAAAGCAATTAGCAAGAAAAAGTCAATTCCCTGGTGAGACTGAGAGATGTCTGAATTCTACTACTAGCTGGTCTAATCTGAAGTTTTGACTCAGTCTTGCCTGAGTTTATTCCTGATTAGAAAGGCCATCAAATGTTGTCCTTTCGGAAAGTGATAGAAATACAAAACCTATTTGACAGTCGTAGGCAATATATGTTAAATGATTAAGCAATGCAGCTCTGACAGCCCCTCAAGGAATTTAGGACCTGTATTTCGGAGAGTTTAGAGTCTTTAATACCTATTAATTCAATAGCTGAATTAACTGTGATGTTCTGAGTAATCCTTAATAACCTACATCTCCAGGAAATAGTAAGAATAGGCATGTGGGGTCCTAAATAGGTTTGGTTCTTCTTCATCCTAATATAATTCTCTGCAAAATCTTCATTCAAAATCCACTTCCCCAATCAGTGCAGAATTTTTTACACATAAGTCAGAAGCTTCTCCTAAAGTATGTCATTTTAATCTCAAATATTTCCTATTATTACTGTTTATTACCAACACCTGAAATATTTGTCATATCGTTAAGGATGTTCCTGTACTTATGATAAATTTTCATTTACAACAGTTGCTGAAATGAAAATAATTTTTGAGCAATCAAAGGATTCATTACCACATGCAGTCAAAGAAATTCTTTAATTTAATTACAAGGAGCTTGGGCTGCTCAAAACTTTATGTGTAGACCTGATCAGAATCCTAGCTCATCTTCCTAATTAGAGATAATATGTCTTCTCCATATCTTCCCTTTTCTGCATAAGTCGTTCTGGATCTGGACAGAGATGGAGGGGTAACGTTGGACTGTAGTTAGAATAGAAAACAAACAAAAAGGTGGGAGAAAAGGCAGAAGGAGAGCAGATCTATGAAAGAGGGAACGACAAAACCACATTTTGCATGTGCTAGGTTTCCTTACTGCTTCGGTCATAACACTAAGAAATTTCCATCTGTACTATTATTTGCCCAGATCTCCTCAATGAGGGTCACCAGTGAAGCTGAGAGTCCTGAAACTGAATAAACCATTGTGAGGCCTTTACAAACATGCTACAGAAAAATCCGCAAGAGAGTCACAATTTGGCTTGTCTGGTCATTATTTATTCTAAAGTATCTAATCTAGAACTTATATGTCTTTGTTATTTTGATTCCCAGATTTATATTCAGTCTAGTTTATCAGATATAATCTTGGCATAGCTATGGCATTATATTATTGAATATTTTTTCATGAATTGCAGACTGGTTTGAGTTGAAACAGTCCCTTAAGATCACCTCATTTCAGTCCCTCTCCCTGCTGATCATGTTTCTTTTAATGCTGCCCAGGTCACGTTTGGCTTTCCGGTCTGTCAGCGCACTGTGCCAGGTCAAGTTGAGCTCCTTAACAAGCAACACCCCAGATTCTTCTGCTCAGGGCTGCTCCTAATCCATTCCCTGTCCAGCCAGCATTTGTGTTTTGGATTGCCCTGACCCGGGTTAAGGACCTTGCAGTTGAACAACTTGAGCTTCGGGAGGTTCCCATGGGCCCACCTCTCCAGCCTCACACAGTTCCTCTGGATGCCATCCCTGCCCTCCAGGGTGTCTATACTACACAGCTTGGTGTTGTCAGCAAATTACTGAAAATGTGCTGAATCCCACTGTCCATGTCACTGACAAAATGTTAAACAGTGCCTGTCCCAAAATTGATACCTGAGGGATTGAGATTTTTAATTATTTTGAACTATTTTAGTCTTTAAGGATTATTTTTCTAATTTTTTTTTTTAACAATCATGTCTTGATTCAATTTGCTAATCATTGCAACCACTAACATCTGAGATACTCTCAGGACTCCTGTCAGATTTTCTACTGCTGGATTACTCACAAATCCAGTGACATAGTATCATCCTGGTAAGGATTCCTTGAACAGCACTAGACACCAGCATTTAGGTGACTGAATTATGTTCACATCCAGTTTTCACAGACAATGAATATTTCCACAGACATTTTGACAAGATTATTTGTTCTACCTATCTTAAATGTCATATTTTGGTCTCTCAGGCTGAGGCCTTGTAATTGTATTCACTTCTTAACAAACTATATATAATAAACAATTTATTTCCAGGTGTTGATTAATGGTCATGGAATATACATAATGTCATGAATTGTGGCATAAACTATTTCAAAAAATTTCAGAGTCTGTTACTAGACTATTAAAGCATATGAAGTTACTGATGTACTCCATCTGCTTCATATTAAATAATTTTTAAAAAGTCAAATAGTATATTTACTATATGGAGATAAATTTGTTCTTACCATGGATATAGTAATCCATAAGTAAAGTTGCTGCAGTCACTTAACCATTCCATATGTCAGTCTTAGGATATGAGGATGTCAAACAAAAATATCTAAATCAACTGCTAGAAATGGAGCGGGGAAAAAACAAAAAAAGCAAGCAGCAATTCTAGGAAGAATTTCCTTTCCTGAGTCATCTCTATACTGTAGTAGTTTCAGCTCAGTGCAGGGATGACCTACTTAGCTTCATGGCAGAAGGCTAAATGGTAATCTAGCACACGGAAAAATCTGGTATACACCTGATATCTTGACAAGAAGCAAAGTGAATTAGCCTTATTCCTAGCTTGATGTTGCACAGAAAGACAATTTCTGGTATGCAAGCTAGTTTGCTTACCATAAATGTGAGAATCTTTCCACAGTATTCATTCAGGTCTATTGTTTTAGTTCTAGCTGTAAGAGTTATTTCCCCAGTGAGTCCTGGTATTTTTTTCTAACTAAACAAGACACTTATGATGTCTGCCTAAATCAATCTATCTGTATGTATTGGTTAGTATCTGACATTTGCAGGCAGTAGAAATAGAAGCTTTTAAACCAGAGATGAAAAGATTACAGCTACCCCAATGGACCTGTTCCATCTGGCATCACCTGTATTGCCACGGGCTACATAAGAAGTGCCTTGATGCATTTATTAGATGTTTGTGTTTAGAATATATCTCTTGATACTGGATGTAAAAGGTTATTCTGCATCATGTTAATGTGCAAATCTAAAATTATTTGTAAACACCTCAGTCAGGCTGACAAATAGGGTTGTTGACAGTGCTGCCACTGGGGAAAGAAAAACACTGGGTGTATGGGAGGAATTCCTCACACAGAAAACAATATGGCACCAAAAAACTTGAATCACCTGAGAGACATGAAAATGCCTCCAAAATACAGTGCTGAATTGTGTGAAATTATGTCTGTAGATCTCTGAAGGAATGCTGCATAGTGACTGGCTTAAAATCACCACCACAGACATGTTGGGGGCTTTTTTCGTCATTACCTCACAACATACCCCAGTTTTGAAATGAAATGTGTTTTCAGATGTACGCCTGAGAATGTCTAACATGGATAAATAAAGGCAAAGAAGAGAGTATGTCACTGACAAAAAAAGGGTAATGCAGAGTTTAAAATGAAGCTGCTTACACATAATTTGCCAGTAACACAGTTCAGTTGCATTATGTTCATAAAGAGCCCAGGGCAAAATTTCCCATGTAGGTACAAGTTCTGCTCAGCATGTAGCCAGTAGGATCAGCTACAGGGACACCTTGACTCTGCCATTTCTGTAATCCGAATGAAAACAAATGTACATACATGTAAAAAAATAGACTATACACATTTCTTCACTGGTGAAAATTCCTTATAGTCTGACTCCAAGCAGAAAGTATAATTGGACAATTAGACACGATATTAAAAATATTTATGGATATCAATGTAGAATTAATATACTGCATATAACTATATATCTTGTTGTGTTAATATGTAATCAATACGTCGTTATGACTATCAGCAGTATTACCAAACTAATTTTCTCTTCCCAGGTATTTTGTTTGCATTAATTCACTGACACAAGGTAATGACATGTCATGCAATGCAATTATTCAAATCAATAACCTTCCATTTAATAAAGACAAAGTATAACATTAGCATTGGATACTAGATCCTAGTTCCTCCTGTTCTTTAACCAACTGTGAAAAGGCAAAGTTCCCAGATTCTAATATGGAATAAACTGCAAATACTGTAAAAGCTATTCACACCAATATAGGGTTTCTATTCTCCACTGATGATTCTCTCCTTCACATATCCATGGCCTAGATCCAGAAGGGACACAAGTATTATGGTGCTAGATACCATTGCCAGAGTGAAGTATGCAATCCTCAGTCAGATTTCTCGTTTTTTATAAAGGAGGGGAAAAATAATGCATCAGTTTAAGAAGTTAATCTAATAGATCAGAGCATGTGTCAACCTAATTACACTATGTGACTGGCTCACTTCATTTGCCTAAGGGTAGGAACTAAGTACTATCTAGGATGTGCTTAGGTATGTCCTAAGGATGCCCAGCATTCAGGTCCAGACAGACACAAATCTCCCTCGTGGTTTTTTTTCTTAAATGTCCCATAGAATCCCAAATGGCAACCCTAGTATATCACTTTTCCACATTTCCCAAAGGAATGCCCTTAAAAATGTGGCAATAAAAAAGAGAGGTTTAGGTTCTGTGCATCAAAGAAATGCAGAGAACAGCCTTCTATTTATTATCTGCAGCCACAAGCATTAAAAGGTATATCTTCTTCTTTTAAAGTGAAGATGAAAGTTGCGAGACTTGCATTATCTTATGAATCTGAAAGTATATCCTTAAGAAGTCATCAAAATAACTGCAAGGCAAGCAGTAAAGAAGTGACATTAGCAGAAGGAGTCTTCTTAAATCATTTATAAAGTAAAGCTTCTGAGATATCTGTCTTAAAATCAAAATAGCTAAAATTCTGTGTGAATGAATGTCTTCATCCATCCATCCATCCATCCATCCATCCATTCATTCATTACCTGAAGCTGTTTCCAAAATTCATAGTACTTTTTGCCTTTTCTTCCCCCCACCCCACTTTTTTGGCCCACAGTCTAATTATTATAAGAAAACATAGAAACATAATTATTGTAATATAATTTTGATTTACTCCTGAGTTAAAAAACATCCTAATCCATATCTCCTTAGCGAGAACCTCCCCTTAAAAGTGCATTTGGTGCTATACCTCCTCCTCTTACTGAATTTGCCTGCTCTTCCCACGTGGTCTTCCCTTCCCCGCCCCCTAGGTCCTAACCACTCCCTCGGGTTTCTCCTGTTACCCTAACTCTGCCCATGTAGTGCCCCTACGGCCTGAGAATCCATGAACTCTCCGCCCCCCTCGTCCCCAGATAAACTGGTGACAGGCCATGTGACTTCCTCTTTTTCATTCTGCTTTGGGCCAGCTCCTCTCTCTGCTTTGGGGCAGCTGCCCCAGGGCAGAGAGAGCAGCTGCTCCCTCTGTGCCCCTGGGGATCAGCGAGTCACCAGCCTCTCTCCCTCTGCTTTGAGCACCATGCCATGTGCTGGCCTTCTGCCTTTGGGGGCCAGCACATGCGCTGGCTCTAGATTTTTGGGAGCAAGCATGGAATAAAGACATTCTGCAGTCTCCATGCGAGGGAGCCTCCTCCTCTCCTTTATCATGATCGTGTTGTGTTGTCACAGCTAGCCGGAGCAAGTGAGGGGCAGCCTGGAAGAGGTTACGGGATGCAGCACGGCTGCTTTCCCTAAGATGCCCTGCAGAGCTCTCCAGAAAGGCTGTGGCTGGAACCCACAAACCGCAACAGTGCATCAATCCCTTTGTAGGAAAAAGATTTCATTGGACAGATCTTTCCTATTTGATCCCACAATTTTATCTTTTCAGTCTTCAGTTATTCTGAACAGAGGCATCACACCCATCACACCTGGCATGACCTGTGCCTAGTAATTTAGGTCACTGGCCTAACTGTGTTTTGCATATGTTCAATTTCTTTCAGGCATTTTGGACTTGCTACAAAAGATCAGTCTGTCTGACAATGGTTACACTGGTGTTACGCTTACCACGCACATATGAAAAACATTGTATGTTTTTCAACACTACATGTGTTATTCATAATCACTTATTTGCACAGGACTGCAGTGAGCATCACAGAAACAATCATTAAGGAAAAAGTAAAAAGAAAGAGTGCTTTGATAAAAGCTGATATTAAGACTTTAAATTCCTGAAAGATTTCTCAGTCAGGTATTCAGAATTAAAAAACCACAAATTAATTTTCTGCTTACTGTGAAAAAAATAAAGAAAAATAAAGAGAAAGAAAAAGTCATTCTTTTCTCCAGTTCTCTAAATGCTGTATATTATTGCAAATAAGTGTAATTTGTGGAAGACAATAAAGCAGCCAAAAAAGATGCACAGTGGTTCACTAAATTATTCATTCAAGCATTATTGATCTCAGATGAATTAGCAAATGGCATGCTCTAGCTGAGCACAAAGTTATTCATCTTTGATTTTAATCTTAGAGAAAGCTGAGCTACATTACATTAGTGAAAACCACAACAAAACACAATAGGCAATTTCCTCACAATAAGTTTAACAACATAAATTAAGAAACTGGTTATGTTCATATAGTTCGATAGCAAAAATCAGAATTGTGACATGTGCTCCAATCTAATTGAAAGGGTTTAGGAAAACTACAAGGCAGAAGAGGTATTTTAAAGAGAAGGTGCAGCCTTATGGTTGTAACTTTACCAGGAGTCTAGAGGATTCAGTCACTATTCTAGATTAGCCATCAGACCTTCATAATTTTATCTAAAAGGAGAAAATATAATTTCACTTCCAGCACAATAAGGGCTGTTTTTATTTTTGTCCAATGATACCTGAGTGACAGATAAAAATTGCATTATCAAAACTTAGAAGATTTACATTTTGAGTGCCTTTGAGTGTTTGACTGAGAAGATATTTGAGAGAATATAGGTGGTAGAAGCAGGGAAAAAAACCCCAAACAAACCATAACAAACAAGCAGATAAGAAGACTTGCTGGATATTAGGTATATTAGCAAATTCAGTCCAAGAACAAGGCAAAGCCATGTCTGCGAGTCATGTAGGTTTATGCCTTGCACAGAATGTGTATAAGATGAAACACTTTGCAACAGATTTGTGTGGAGGAATCAATGAGCAAGGTGAATGTTTTTATTTTAAAACTATTTGGCCCACAGATAAGGTAGGATTCAATTGCCTAAAATTATTGTATAGCACAGTGTCATGCCTGACCTCCAGGTGCTAATCCAGTGAGTTACATGTCTCCAGTATAGACTTTGTGATATTAATTCATCTTTTCAGAGGGTCTTCGGGTACCCTGAAGTACCACCGAAAAGAATTAACTTTGTGGATAGAAAATTCAAACCCACTCTCTGGGTTCATTTGCTCTTAAGCTTGAGAAATTCAAAATACAAACAGCCACTTGCCCAAAATATTCTGGTTACTTGGCTACAGCCAGGAACACTCTTCATCCCATCTTTGAAAGCTGCTCTGTTCTGCAGTACAAGATTTATATAGTGATGGAAACAAAAAGAGAACAGGACTTCTGGAGGGTTTTTTGTGTGCTATTTAGGTAACTCTGCTAATATAGAGAAATCTTTGGATACGATCTGTATAGGAAGACAGTTCTGATTTCTACATTAAATAATCTTAAACCTTATGACAAGAATCATGTTTCAAAAGTATTTTCTCTTAGATGAATCCCCTAATTCCTATGCTGCAAAATCTGTCTCACTCTTTCACTAGACAGAAAAGGAATTTGTCCTTCCTTTTCCACATTGTGGTAAAGACACAAATAGCGAAAAGCAGCCCTCTTTTTACATCATAGCTGCTGCTTTCCCCCTAGATTAGGCCTTAATTTTCTTCTGACTCACCTAGATCTACCAGGTTAGTGCTGTACTCTTCTAGTCATTGTATAGAAGGTATAAAACTCCTTAGACTTTTTTATGAAACCCAGTGTTCATAGTGGACTCCCAAGGGTCATTAAAATGAGACATGTCTGGTGGTCTCAGTGGTAATGTCCATTCTGCAAACTACACCAGAATGGGTATCTGCAGAGGTGACACTGACCCAGTCTAGTTCACCCTGAAGGAAAACCAGGCCGAGGAGAGCTGTTGTGCATTGTCAGCAGTCTGCTGGCCAGTGGGCAGGGAAGAACCAGCTGGACCAAAGGGGCACCGTGCTCCTCACTGCCATCTGATTCCTGAGGAGAACATCATGGCAAACAAGGAGGGCTCCCTGGATTAACACTGGAAAGAAAACCAATTTTCACTATGTTAATCACAGAAGAAGCTTTTTCAGTTCATCCTGTAGACAGAATACCATTGTCTCAATAATTTTTGTTTTTAATACGTGAAACACAGATACAGTTTGGGTACATGAAGTCAGATTTAGACCCATAAGCTCAAGGATGTTCAAATGAGAAAATTTTCATAGAAAGACAAGCACAAAACCCATATGAGTAATCCAACATTCACAATTGTAGTACAGCTGTGCAGGAAAAGCTGTAAGAGTTCTCATTTCGCATACAAAGAAACTGTCAAAGGCTCATTAAAAGAGATCTCAGAGGATATTAGAAGACCTGTGCCCCCTTGGCTGTTCTGTCAGCATATCTACTGCATCTGCTGAAGGAGTGTCTGTAGTCTGTTTTGTCGAAGGGTGTACTGTGAGAGTGTCTATTTAGAGGACCTATAAACATTTGACTAAGAAAAAGCTTATAACTCGGAAATTTAACCCAAATCTGGTTGCACATACACTTAATAGGAAGGACAACAGACAAACAGAGGTTTACGTGAAAAACTAGACTAGAGGCAGAGTAGATGTGGGGTGCCTTCTGCTCTTCTGTCACAGGACCTGGGTGGACTTTGTCATCAGACGTGACATACAACATTCAGTTGATATATTAAAGCAGTGAAAATCTATACCTCACCTCACAAATACATTATTATTTCAGAATAATTCATTTTTAATCCATAAATCACAGGAATTTTGGTTCAAGCAAGCCATTAAGAATTTTTCAAGTGAAAGATATTTTCTAGACATTCTCTATATTTGCCAGAAATACAATTAAATTGTCCCTTAATTTATTAGTTTATTGAACTTTAACATCAAGACACCAAAATGTGTAAAACTTTACCCCAAACTGTAGATAATTTGCTTCATTTGCTATAAGTTTTACATATGCTACAGTGGATAGAATAATGCTACATGGATGTCTGGTTTTTCACCTTTTGTCATAGCACAGAGCTGATATAGGAGATGCCATAAGGTTTGCTGTAGATTTACATCCAATAATTAGAACCTGACACAGAAAATAGCAGTGGGAGAAAAAATGGATGAAATTTTTGAGAAAGTGCTCTAACACAAATTCAATATCACAACTCTTGCTCTAAGACTTGAGACATGCAGTGAAAGTAAAAAATCAATGAGGAAGGCACTAGGAAACTGCAGCAAGTCTCTGTTTAATAAGACTTTCACAGCTTCTTTGCATGTGAAATCAAACTTCTTGTTTCTTCAGTGGCTGTAATATCCTGTGATTGTATTATATTAGGTTATATATACTATAGAATGGATTTTGTGTAGCTCAGGTTTTTGTGCAAAGCTTCATACTGTTGGGACATGGTGCATATTTGGAATTTGTTTGTAAATTGATGTACAGAATTAACTCAGAGCAGTTACAGAAAAACACTAGCTGGAGGAATCAGTTGCCTACTGCTGGTAGTGGCTGCTGGATTAACAGAAGAAAATTACTCAGTGGGAAAACCAAGTGACAGTTTGAAGGAATTTAAATGAAAATTATTTCTTTTTTATTAGTGGGCTGTTATTTCCTCACATAGTATATACACACTTATTCCAGTACTAAGTGAAATTTAATGCATTAATATTTTCTCTCTTCAGTGATAGACTGCTAGGCCAGAGCACCAGTGACTTGAACCATGTGCTGGCCTTTCCTGCAGTGAACTTTGCTGCAGTTCACGGGCATGGTTAGATTGACTGGTCCATGAGGCCTAACAAAACTCTTCCTCTTGAATGGGAAACCTTCGAGATGTTATGAAGCATGGCTGGAAAATAAATGTGAACAAAACTCAGTCTTATCACCTGATAAGAAGAATGCTGGAGAAGTCCACAAGGATAAATTCAATTTGAAAAATAACTGCACTGTAAATGCATAATATTATTTTTATGACTCAAAATAAATGTCAGAGGTGACTCAGTCACTCCATATCTCCCTATCTCTGCTGCTGCAGCTACACGGTTTGAGAGAGACTGGATGCTGAAATGTCAGGGGGAATATCAGGTAAGAAGCGTGTGCCCTCTGTTTTGTTCAGCAGTTATCCTGCCTTTTTATTTCAAAGTTTCTAGTAAAGCACATTCAGTTAGGATTAATGGACTTTTAAGTACTAATATATGGAATCCAAGATAAGCTGCATAAGGCCAGAGAAAGGTCTTTACCTCTAAAACTCAAAGGTCTGTTGAACACTGACTGCTCCCTTTGCTGCTGATCAGAGGAGAATGAAATTTGCCTTAAATGAGAAAAGCCTTTTTTTACTTCTGTATCAGCCTGTGCCTGTGGTAGGAGTTAAGGTGAGCTGACACTGCTGTGCACCAGAAATGTAACAGCAATTTTGTCACCTGTCGAGGACACTAGAAGACACTGATGTCTGGGCAGCTGTTCCTGAAATGGTTCTCTTATAATCTGCACGAGTGGATGATCCATCCCCTGGAAGGGCCATGTTCTGTTCACTCACAACTATTCCCACATATTGGCACATAAATAGTGCTCTGAGATTTTCATCTTGGTTCAGTGCTTCTCTTCCTAACAGCTAGATATTGATTAACATTGAAAATATGCAAATGAGTTACTTTAAGAAACTTTGTAAGAATAGTTCATTACTGGTGTTAACATTCTATTCTGGAAAAAAATTCTAAGCTCTTTTTCCAACTTTTGTAAAATCATTTGTCTTTCATAGCATGCATCAAATACTATAAAAGACAATGTTGAAAAATATTTCTCTGATAATACTTCACAGTCCCATTGTCAGTTCACTGACAACGTTCAATACATTGTAGAGTAACTCTGAGAGGAAAATGGTTGTGACTAAAGGTTGTGACTAAAGCAGTTGTCACATGAAGATGAAATTTTGCTGTGTTACAGGATACTGTCCTTTTGCTGGACCTTATAATAAGAATAGAAAACACATTAAAAAGCAAAAAAGCAGTAAGTTAAGATAATGCAACACTACAGGGTTTTTTTCCAAGAACATCAGCAGTTCCCATTAATTTTAGTAGGCATCAATAACTCTCAGATCCTCAGTCTTTTTGAGAGGGGAGATTTCCTAAATGATATGAGTTGAGTTTTTTCCAGGAAAATCAATGAATGGATTCCATCTACATTGGTCAGTACAAAATATTTCAGATATGCATTAATTTAACTTTTAGAAGAGATATACTTAATAATTTTGACTTTGAGATTAAATTTAAATCAACCTTAGACCAATTATGTTGTCTATACAACCACGCACTGCCACATACTAGTTTTGACTTCGTACCAAGACTATACACGTGCAAGAATAACTAGCTTAACACCTTTGATTTTTAGGCAATCTATACCCATGCATATATTGAGTCTCCAACCCACAGTCCTGAAGAACTGCAGAATGATCCTCTGCATGATAGTGTTTTACGTCTGAGCGTTTAGCTTCCCCAGCTCCCATCATATACGCATGAACTAGAGCTTGTACAAGCTGTTCCCACCACAACCTGAACTGAAAACTAGCCTAAACAAGACAATGGCAGATAAATGACCCAGCAGAGAAGGCTCATGGCTACAACAAAGACAAGCCAAAATATGTATTTAATAATGTTCGTAACAAGGAGATCAGATGCAGCAGCCATAAGTGTGGCATTTGTTAGTTATGGCAGAAATATGTTTTCTGCACAGTGCAGGCACGTAACTCCAAACCAGGGTGATGAGTGGAACTAAATTCCATTGAGCTTTATGCATAAAAAGTGGTCTGAGACTGTAAACATCATGTGTGTGCCTGTATTCTCTGCCTGTGTTCATCTGCTCCTGGGAATTCCCTCGAGGAATACCATGGCAACATCCAGGTAGGTAAAGTGGGTATAAACACTGTGTCAGTCGACTTTTGCGCAGATTTCTTTCTGCCCTGTGGAATATTTTGACAGTGTTTCATGCAAGGAGATCAGAAGAAAGGGTCAGAGGAAAAAAATAAATTCGGCCACTTAAGAAATGGGGTCCAAAATCAAGATAATTAACAGAGAAAATACAAGAAGTTTTTCAGTAGGAAGGAAAAACAAAACATAAAAGCACAAAAGAGAAAAGACTATAAAACAGAGAAAAGAAGGGATCTGGACCTTAAAGCAGATAGGTAGCAAAATAACAGTTAATGTTATAATGCTATTGCCAAAAGGAAAAGACTCATTCTAGGTGAATAAAAATCTGATATTGGGATAGATTGTGAAAAAGATAAGATACAGATTCTTTAGAAACAGATCAGTCAACTCTTATAATAAGTGTCTAATTCTAGCAACTTTAAAAAAATATGTAAATTGATGATGCATCCTATAGTAAAGAAATACATAAAAGTTATGGAAAAGATTTATTTCTAGAAAAATATAAAGATTTAAAAAGAAAAAAACAGGGAAAAAGTTGGAAGAAGGGATAGCTACCTAGTGTGTAAAAAGCAGGTGTCAGTCATTCTTTAAAGATTCTAGGGTAGAAATTGATCTAAGTTCAATAAAGAATTAGGAAAACATTTGATTAAGACCCTGGATCAAGCTACCTGGAGTTACCTTCCCTGGACCATTTAAATACCAGCATTTGTCCTGGAGACATATATATAAATATATATATATAGATATACACATTCTTAGCAGGTTTGTAGCAGGTTAATTTCTCATATGCATAGCAACCTAATTTATCAGATGGTTTTTAGCTCTTTTAAGCCATACAAGACAAATGAATTAATGTGTACATTTTTATGGAGTCGAAAGCCAAATTGTTAATTTAAAGTACATACACATCTTTACTAAAAGAAAGAGAAAAAACATACCAGGAGTGTAAAACTGGAATAGCAGTCAAATGTGAGTGAATTAAGCAACTATGTCCTTTGCCTCTTATGGACTGCATCAGGCATAAATCCATTGTAGTTTAGAGGCTCTAGATCCAAATGAATGACTGGCAAAATTTAAAACGTCATTGAAGTGGGTTTGGTAACAAGAAAACAGTTAGGTCAAAATAGAGGACTTTAACCTTACTTCCATTCTATAGTTGTTTCTTTATTTGTAGTTCTGAGTGCCTATTATGGGATGTGCATGTACAACAACAGCATGTCGGGATGAGAGATAAAATGACACCAGCAACAAAAGCATTGCAAAATAATTAAAGTGTTCTGCCTTTGCTGCTCCTACTGCTGTGAAGTGTCTGAATTGTATGACTCAAAATCAGAACCATTATCAGATGCAAATAGGAGGCATAATTTCAGTCAATAAGACAGTGAAATAATGTCTTTGAGATGATTGAACATTGCAATTATGGAAGCTGTACAATGGGTAGAATTCTCAGAGGATAAGCTAAAGAGAGCAGCAGAGCTGTACAAAAGGTGATAGTTTTGCATCTCAAGGTCTGATCCTTTCTTTTATAGCATTTTGGTTTTGGGGTAGTTTAACCTGGCAGACTTCAAGTAAAAAATGTAGCCAGACAATCTCAAAAAAACCCAAGCCAAACCCAAAACCAAAAAACCCAGAACCCAAACCACCCCACAAAAACTAGAATATGAAACTGAAACTGTTCCTGTTGCTTATACTTCATCTCTATTCCACACCAATGGAATCCACTGGTTTGGGGTTTTTTTCTGCAGATGAATGCAGTAAACTTGAAAAAGTATCCCTAACCAAAATAACGGCAACATATGTATTCATCTGTGCCAGTGTCAAAACTAGATGTAACACTACTTCAGGTTCTGTTCCAAATTTTGTTATGAATCCAGTCTACATTTCTCAGCATGATGGGCTTTCACTCCTGCTCTCTCCGCTGAATGCACAGCATTACTGACATGAGAAAAGGTGAACTTTGCTGGGCCCCCTTATCACCCATCAAGACTGAAAACATTTTTCTGAATATGATTGAAAGGCTTGTTGATCCTGCACAGTTCTTCATGTTGAACCCTTGTCATGGGTGAGATGAACTAAATAAGATCCTGTATGGATTTGAATACTGGGATTTACTTAAAACCTTTCAAGCTTATAGCTTTTACCCTTTTTGATTATTTCACACACTCACAGACTTTCCAAAGCCACATTCACTCAAGTCTTCACTTTCCATTGCTGGGAAAGCTGGGCAGAGTCATGTCAGCCGTGTGCCACGAAGCTGTCCATGGCTATGGGTCTCGGGCACATAGTGTTTGGGTGCACTACTGGGCTCTTCAGCTCTGTTGGAATCTTCTCCCCATTTTACAGCTGGTTTTTCTCCATTTGAACACTGTTTGCTGATGCATAACATATCCAAACGGGTGGTTCTGCCTCATGTCCTGTATTAACCACATGATTCAGCTTCTTCTTTTAGTTCCAGGTTTCGCCAGAATTCACAACCAGTCTGTACTTGTTGCAGGTAGCAGGCAGTAGGATTGTGCTTGGGAGTTCAAATGTTCAGTTTCAGTCACTCACACATACACACAGTTATCTGCCACCAGTCAGCATTCATAATCTGAAGCATTTCTCATCTACTCCAACCCTCCTGATTCCCTTCTCCTTTTGTGCAGTTTGGGACCTTTCAACATCTTGAGTTGTGTTTAGTTCTCAGGGAAATCCAGGAGTGGAGTGGAGGCTTGGTCTCATTCCAGAAAAGAGGCTGGGGGAAGTCACCACATCCCTTATTACAGGCACATTTCTTGTTCCTAATAACTCTCCAGAAGAGTTTTCTTTCCCATGGACTATGTAGGGTGACTGGGGAAATGAGCTTTTCTAGGCTGAACTTAGCTTTTGTGAGTACCCTTTCCTATGTCACTTACACTAAAGACCTCAGTGGAATCATCCTGACAAAAATTCATTTATGATCCTTTAGACATCTATGCAATTTTTTCTAAATTTGAGCTTAAGTCTGTTTCCAAACCAAGAGTCCTGTACTGCCTAAGCACTTTTCAAAATGTTACAAGTCGAAACAATTTGTAAAGAGCTGCACAGAAACAGGCCCAGTTAAATATGTCCAGGTAAATTAAGACTTACAAAATCCAAATATTAAACACTTGCAAAAATAGCTTTAACTATTGCATGGTCCTACTTCTTCCCCTTATAAGTGGTATTTCATTTTCTATTTGTACATTCCACCCGCAAGCAGCAATACTAAGAAATTCTTGATGTGTACTTCCAGGCTATCTTATCTTATATGATTTACTATTCATCCCTGAAATATATACATTTTTACTCTACAAACTTACTGGCAGGTGTGTGTGAAGTTGAATTTATGCAAGAACATTTGCCTTAAGAGGACATTAGAGGTAAATTCCAGGTGTGATCTGTCTGGGATTTTCTCATGTTTTAATGTGCCTTGACCTGCTCATCTCTTTTAATGTCTGCAGGCACCCCTGGGAAACTGCAAAGAGTTCTGATGGGCTGCTCTTCTCTGATAAAAGGCAGCAAGAGAACATTCAGTTTCAAAGGTTTGTTTCTAAAGAAGAGTGCTTGTTGCAAGGTGGTTACAATAAAAAATAAAACTATTTTTGCTGGACCAGATTTTGCTGTCAGTTAAGAGCTCCGCAATTCAGGAACAGCTGAGATTTGCGCCTCTGCAACTGATAGGAAACCAGTTTTTTATGTATTAAGGCAGAAGAAGCAATTTCCATTACACATTTTTTTACTCTGCATTTTTTTCCCTTTTCAAACTCTTTTCCTTCAGTTTCTTGGAAGAACTTGAAGCTGTTACTTTTCAAGCTGAAAATTCCACACTTCAGAGACCTAGATGCCCAATATTGTGCCTCTTGAGCCTGCATTATCTCTGTGTATCAGAGTGCATCAAGTGTTTATCTCTGCTGTTCTGGTTTGAGAAGATTGATGCTTCCCTGTTCCTTCACAAATTGTTTCTCAAGTATGAGAAAAAGTGAGAGTCTCTTCAAAGTGGATTTCAAGGAATTAATTTATTTTTGTAGAAAGCTAAGAAAAATATTTGGGAACTACTGCAACATTTCTATTAAGTAATATTTTCGATAACATTTTAAGCACTTTTGCCATACAGCAGCTACTGAAGCCCACTACACCATATGTTGCTTTTACAAGTATCAAACAGCTTAAAAGCCATAGAAATCACTGATATGAAAATTATGCTTCTTAAAAGTAATGGCTGTGTTGCTGGTGTGCTCTCACTGCACCCGATGACACAGGACAGTCAATCCAGTATCCAGAGCTGTTCCTCTCTGCTTCTTGTATTCACATGTTCTCTTTCGTCTCCAACCTCTTTGGGGAGCAATTTCTTAATAGATGTAATCTTAACATGCCAACTGGAGCCTAACTACTTAGCTAGTAACCCTCAGACATTGCCACAAGTGCAGAGAATTGAGATGTTAAGATAGCAATAGTAGTAAGGTATTCCTATATATGTTCTTCATGTGAGATAGACATCACAGGGTGGTAATGTCCACTGTACTGACACCGAGACCCTGTGGGTTATGTGTTTGTCATAAAAGTTTCATTGCACTTTGTATGTACTCTATAGGTAGTTAATTGCCTCCTTCTTGAATTGCACCTGGAAGCTATCTGGAAAGCAACTACACTGGACCTGTAGTATTTCACATCACTAAATCCCCAATCTGAGCATAGCTCTTGTAAGTGCTTTTAAATGAATGAAGTGCAATACTCTGAGTTTATTTTTAGAGCAGCTATGAAGTGGAATGAGCTTGGAATAGCTCCAGGCATATGCAGTCTAGGACAATTTGAATGTGTTCAGACGAGGTCCCCATATCCAGAGGGACACAATTACAGACTCAGCCAGGTATAGGTGTTGCTATTAGCACATTATGCTATTAAACCATGAATTCTCCCATTGAGCCTTGCTGCCACTAAGGGGACGTGCTTTCTAAAGTACTATAAATACAAATGAATTTTTGTGCTTGCTCAGGTCATAAACGGAAGCACAGTTTTCTTTAAATTTCTTCCAGCTCCTGTATTATTTTCATATTCATATTTGCAACTTAAGACTATACTGCTGAAAGGTTTTTAGGATACCAGTCAAGACCTTTAGAAAACAGCTGACTGCAGAACATAATAAGAATTCAAAAGGCATTGTAGTTTAGAGGGCCTTGATTTTCCTGTATTTATCATTCTTATATAATTCTGACATAATTTTTCTGTTATTAGCCTGAAACAAATCACTATTTTTTTGCCAACTATTAACAAAATGTTAGGTGTTTTTATTAATAAAATAAAAGCAATATTAATTAAGAACTTACAGTGTAAAGCTTAGCCTTAGTAAGTAAATGAAAACTATAATAAAAGCATTGAAACACTTTTCTGATTTATACCAGTGGAGTGCCTAAACTTGATTGATAAAACCAGAAGCTTCACTGAAAATGTATGTCTATAATGAATTGTTCAGAAATATCTAAGCACTCCTCAAAAACGAAAAAGACTGTCTTCTCTGGATGTGATCCTGTGTACTGCAAGGTCATTTAGCCTGGCTCAGACCTTACCATAAATGTGTCAAGAACCACATACAACAAGTAATAATCATAATCAGGCCACTTGACAAAAATGATTGCCTGTGTGTTGCAAATTAAAGTCTTTCCTGGGAGCTATACAAAATATATAGTGACAGAGAATAGATGTAATTCTTCAGTTCCTTGCTTGGAAACAGCCAGTGCTTATGTTCACACAGAGAGAAAAAAATACCCATAGCAGCTATTCAATGTTGAATATAAAGTGGTCTGTCACTCTCACAGGTGCACAGGGATATTAGTGAGGCTCTTCTACTCCCAGGGGCTCCAGAAACAATTGGCCATTTCTCTCATTTCTGTGTCCCGCAATGTAGAAGTAACTAGACCCGTGCCTGAAAGAGGAAGGGTTTTTGCAGAGATGACCCTGAGTTGAGTGGAGAAAGCTGAGCAGACACTGCACTGACATTCTGGATCCTCATGGGTGTTCTGAGCACTTCCTCTCCTGCTATCCCAGGCAGCCAGGCTGATACCAGCAAAGGTAGCATCATCTTCTCTGCAACGATGAACATTCTTATGGGTGCAGTCTACTTTATATAACTTTATGCTTAAAACCACTGTAATACCTGCTCCAGTTGACAGTCTAAAAATTTGGGCCGTGTCTGACAGTTCTTAACTGCCCTGCATCTACCTTCTCCAAACACCTTTTTTTTGGGGGGAAAAAATTGTTTTCTGAGATGGTAAGGTTTTTCACCTTACCACTGATGATACTGTGAGATACTGTGAGACTTCACACATCAAATAGAGATTCCCACTATTCATCATCCATGGTATTTCTAGCCCACGCCTCTCTTCCTACAGTGTCCTAAGGCTATATTCTGAAAAGGAGTAAAGTCACACCTCTGGGTATGACCCAAACCACCGAAGTCTTTGTATCAGTGTTGGAGTACATATCTCTGTTATAAGCTAAGCAATGGAGAGGCCTCTGTGTCCTTGGCACATATACTGGTGAAAAAATCATCCTTTGGATTCGTGATAATGGTCAGGATTGTTGGGACATAGAACTTCTGGAAATGCTTCACTGTTGCCTATCTTCTAGTATTAGACTTCTAATATGAATATCTAAGAGTATCTGAGCACTGGTACAGGCTGGGGGTTGACCTGCTGGAAATCAGATCTGGAAAGGACCTGGGGGTCCTGATGGGCAACAAGCTGCCATGAGCCAGTGGTGCTCTTGTGGCCAAGAAGGACAATGGTATCCTGGGGTGCATTAGGGAGAGCACTGCCAGCAGGTTGAGGGAGGTGATACTGCTCCTCTACTCAGTCCTGGTGAGGAGTGCTGTGTCCAGTTATGGGCTCCTCTGTTCAAGAGAGACAGGGAGCTCCTGGAGCGGGTCCAAAGATGATTTAGGGAAGAGGAATGGCTGAGGGAGTTGGGCCTGTTCAGCCTTGAGAACAACTGAGAGGGGACCTCATCAATGCGCATAGTTGTCTAAAGGGAAAACCAGATGGATCCAGGCTCTTCTCAGTGATGACAAGCAGTAGGACACAAGGCAAGGGGCAGAAACTGATGCACAGCAAGTTCCACCTGAACATGAGGCAGAACTTCTTTACTGTGCAGGTGACCCTGCACTGGAACAGATTTTCCAAGGTGGGTGTGGAGTCTCCCTCACTAAGACATTCCAGAATCCTCTGGAATGCAATCCTGTGCCATGTGCTCTGGGATGACCCTGCTTGAGCAGGGAGGCTGGCCCAGATGACCCACTGTGGTCCCTTCCAACCTGACCCATTCTGGGATTCTGTGATTCTGAGTACCAAAGAATAACTACATACAAATGAACTGTGCAATCCTTTTCAGCATTTTCTGCCTATTTCCACAGACAGTTTCACACTGGCATCTGGAATCCTGGTTTTAAGCTTGGAAAACTTCTCTAGCTCAGGACTTCCACAGAAGTTGAAGACTGCTGAATTTAAAGGTTTTTCTATTTTTGTATCTTTTTGTGTACTAAGTACCAAGTTGTTCAGGTCAAGTTGTGGATTTGGAAGGACACATTCATTCCTTTAGCATGGATATTGAAGTAGATGATCCCCAGACATGCCTTTTGACCCCAAACGTTCTGTGATCAAACCTGGTACTTATTGAACAGAATTTGTACAATTCAAATCAGATATTTTTGTTAATCCTTTTAAATTTTTTCCACAAGTAAGTTCTTCCTTCTAGGTTATGACTATTTCAGTCAATGTCTATGATTTCAGTTCTCAAAAAAACAGTATGAAAAAGTAAATTTCATGACTGTGCTTTGATAGTGACTAAGGGACAAGATTAAATACATTCCTACATGCGCATCAGAGGAGGAAGGTGATGTAGCTAGTTTAATGAGTTATTTATGGTTTTGAGGTATCCTCTCAAATATTCAAAGTAATGTGACTTTAATGAGCCATGTGCAATTGGCAGCTTTGCTTTGTTGACTATTTTCCTCAGGGTAAACTGAGTCATTAATAATAATTAGGAATTGAGTAGCCAGTTACAGGGTTGAGTAGGAAGTGAGGTAAAAACCATGCTCTTTGGAAGCAAGATATCTGTACGTACACAGAAAGGGAGTTTGAGGTCATTAAAAGTCGTGGGCTGGGATTAGCAGGCTCCATCATGTGTGCATTATTAATGAACCTACCTAGTTCAAGCAATTGAAATTTCTGATTAATCATAAATGAAGTATCTGTAAACAGAATAATTCAGCATGCGGTAAACAACCGGATTTTAATTTCCAGTGGATGGAAATTGTAGCAGTAGATGGTAGATGGATTTAAATTTAGATAATATACAGAATTAGATAAGGATAAATATAAATCAATAGGAAGACTGATTGAGTTTCCTTTTTTTAAATCTGCCTGACACTTGCTCCATTCACTGAGAAGTTTTTCTTTAAGGGAATGCCTTCATGTACTTCACCTTTTCAAGATTTTTCTACTTTTACTATGAAATTTCACTAGGAAAACTGAAAATTTGTGCACTCTCTCTCTTCCTTACCTTGGGCAACAACACCTCTCGCTAGACCTGGTTGCTCGAAGCCCATCCAACCTGGCTTGAACAATTCCAGGGATGGGGCACCCACAACTTCTCTAGGCAAAGGGTTCCACCACCACCCTCACAGTAAAGAATTGCTTCCCAAGATCTAATCTAAATCTACTCTCTTTCAGTTTGAAGCTATTCCTCCTTGTCTTACCACTACAGTTCCTGACGAAGAGTCCCTCTCCGACTTCCTTGCAGGTCCCTTCAGATACTGGAAGGTTGATATGAGTTCTCCATACAAACTTCTCCAGGTTGAACTTTCTCAATTTGACTTCATAGGGAAGGTGCTTCTGTCCCGTTATCAACTTGGTGGCCCCTTCTGGACTTGCCCCAGCAGTTCCATGTCCTTATTGTTCTGTATTGTTGTACTGTCCAGAGCTGGATGCAGTACTCCAGGTGGGGTCTCACAAGAGCGGAGGGGCGGAATTCCTTCCCTTGACCTTTTGATGGGGCTCCTTTTGATGCAGCCCAGGATTCCATTGGCTTGCTGTGCTGTGAGCACACGTTGCCCTCTCATGTTGAGTTTTTCATCACCCTCAGGTCCTTTTCCACAGGGCTATTCTCAATCACTTCTCCACCCAACCTGTAGGTGTGTCTGGAAGTGTCCCAAGCCAGGTACAGGGTCATGTAAAATTGAAAGCAATATAGTACAGTTTTTCCAGATTCTTCTTCTCAAGACCATCTTTAAGTAGGCAGGGGACTAAAAACCTGACTGGATTGTACCAAACCCTATATCTGTAAAGCATTCAGGTACTTCTTTGGAGAGTAGCTTAGACCATGAGATAATTAGTTATTCTGCCTTTAGAGCAGATTTAACTTTCCTACGGTAAATAAAGCCTGGGGCCACACAGGGGGAAAAAACTTGAGTAGCTGCTCATTAAGTAATCATCATCCATTCCATCTATTAAATGATATGAGAGTGAGGCAAAATTGTGCAAATGCATAGAATTTCATATAATACGCAATACATATCCACCAGAGGGCAAATTATGGTAACATTTGAATTATTCTGTTCAGCAATTTTATACTGCTCTTGCTGTTTCTTAAAACATTATATCTGATAGCTATTAATGTGCAGCATTTCCTTCAGGAGTTTTGCTGATGTTTATGTATAAATCACCATATTCTACCTGATTGCTCCATTTGTTAGCTTGGGTTTCATATATTTGTGAACTAGTGCTTAGACTGCTTGGGGCCGTGGTTAAGGCTCAAACCCAATCTGTTTCATTGCTTAACTGCTGCATTCTCATAGAACATAGCATCTAGAAGCTGGACTGTGGTTAAACCCATGCCACCACAGCATGAGACAAGAAGATGTCAACCTCTGAGGTCCAATGCAGGGCAATAACCTAAGCTGACTAGGGAGATCCACAGGTAAATTAATATACCTTTTATAGTGTCTGCAGTAACTCACTGGTTTGAAAAGTTCCTGCAGCCACAGGATTAATTAGGGATCCTCCTTGCCTCTGCATAACCTTTCTTCATCTGCTAGACAACCACTGGAGTTCAAATGCCTTGATGTACCAACTGCTCTGAGACAGATGAAAAACCACTGTACCTCATCTCCAATTGCCTGATTTTTCTGTTTCGCTGGTAAATACCCAGTAATCTCTCTAGTGAGCTCTTAATGGTGGCTTAGATGACAAGACTGATATTTCTAGTGGCAAGAAGTCAAGTATACCTCATTTAAACTGGCTTTTTCAGAATGAAGAGCCAAATAAGAATGTGATTTACCAAACGTAAAGAGAACAATTTCAGCAATGGTAGTTGATTGCTACTACATGACATCTTTCAGCAAAGGATCTCCAAGGAAATTATAAATATTAATTCCTAAAATTAAACTAAACTGAGTTGTACCAGGCAGGCAGAAGACATACAAAATTTTAATCACTTTCACTCAAATTATACCACCTTCAACACACCTAGAAGTATAGGGTGTCTTTCTGATTTGATGCTGCAATGTAAACTGATTGTCTCAGAGGAATAAGATCTGCATTATTTATTTGTCCAATTTTGGTATTTTGACCCAAACTTACTCGTCATAAAGTTTCATGAGACTTTTGAAAGTTATAAAACAAGGTATTGCTTTACATGCAGTCTGAAAAAGAGCTAATCCAGTACATAATAACTATGGTTTACTTTTTCATTTATGTGACAGTCTAGTCTTAAGTTTGTGTTATCAGAAAACAAGCATAAGACTATTTAATTCAGTGATACAACTTCTAGGTAGAGCGAGAATTGATGCTTGATAATTTCTTAAAATTATACACATTTTATGGGAGTGTCAAAACCGGCAGTTCTTATTCTCAGAGATCAGAGATTTTTTCACATAGGTCTTGTAGTTGTAGAGAACAGTTGCTACCATAGAATCTATGTTTACTTTGGAAACTCATCATGGCCTTAATTCTAGGCACTGGATTTTGCATCAGCTCCATCCCTAATTCCAACTTCAGTTTTACAAGACAGAAAAGATGTATAAAAAATAACTAAATACTTGTTTAGTTATTAGAATTATATTAGAATGCTTTTATTTTTTCAAGATGAGACAATACACTCTTTGCCAGACCTCTAAGAGCCCTGGTGGAGAGGAGAGCCTGAGAAGGTTCTCTGGTTTCTTCCCAGTGTGCTTATCAGCACCAGGCACCAGCCTTGCCAGCCTGGCAGCAAAACAGCAGGAGGAAACCACAGCGACCTTCCCAGTACCCTGTGCAATCCTCCACCTCTAGGAAAACTAGCAGGAGGCAATGAATAGAGGAAGTTCCAGGAAGGAAACCACAGAGTGATATCAGTTTTATAGCTCAAATCAGCAATGATCACATCTTGGTGAGATTTCCTTTTCAGGGGCAAGCCTACCACTTTTTCCTAGTTTTATAGTCCCTGTACAGTAATATTTTCTGAAAGGTTAAATTTTTATATGGAGTAAAAAAAAAAGTAGCAGCCATGAAAATGAAAAATAAGACATCAAACATCTTGTTAAAATAGTTGAGGTGCCATTTTGTGAATCATCCATCCGTTGTTCAAATTAACATGTATTAGGAATAGTCTTATATTAAAGAATCTGCTTAAAAACTGGCATTTTCTTTCCCCTGAATTGAGGTCCTATTTAATAAATCTAGCAGAGAACTCTGCTCTCTGTGTCTGTTTAAATCGCTGTATAGATACATGGATGTAATTGAAAACAGAGGCTTTCCTTTGGGGAATAAAGGTAAACTTTCCATGACACCACATTGTTTTTAATATACCAATAAACAAGGTCACTATTCTAAAACATAATTAAACAGGTAATATTTAAATCAGTCTACAAAAGATAGAAAATGAAATTTTCTAAGTTTTAAAAAGGATTGCTTATAAAATGTTTCTAGTTGAAACTTATTGCCCTATCTTAGCAAATTCTTCACTACCTGTGTATAAAACAAAAAAGCTCCTTCTAAAGTGTTATGCTGGAAAGCATTTTCTTTCACAATGGCATTAGTGGACCAATATTTGTAAGTGCATTGATTTGTCTTCTAATTAATTTACTTCAGTCAGGGCTAAGCCTCTTTTCTATCAGCTATTGTGAATACATGTAACAACTGTTCTTTCTGCCCTTGACTTATTAGAAACCTGAAGTATGTAAAGAAAAATGTAGTATTCAATAGTTATCACTTAGACTTTTTAGAGTCCATTCCAGTGTACCCTAGTGCTTCAATAAAAAGTTCTAAATTTTTGTTGATGTCTTTGCTGACGGCCTTTGTAACAGGCTGTTCAGACAACATTTGAGAAACACTACTGAGAAGTGCATGGAGCAAGAGGTTATGTTTAGAATGATAGCTTGTGGATATAGTAAATATAAAGAAAAACATCTTTCAGTCACTTTAGATATGTATTAGTATAAAATAAATGTTCATATAGTGCTGCAAGTTACAGGCTGCTAAAAAAGAAAGCTAACAAAAATATATAAAAAATGAAAATAACAGTAGTTACAAAGAGGATTTCTCTGACCACTGGAAGACTACAATGCTAACTACTAAACATCACGAATGCAAGTAAACAGTAGAATTTAGGTTACTTCCAGCAAGTAGAAGACAGTTTTCAAAAACGTTGCAGTCACTGCAAACTCAAAAGCAACAGGTAATTAGGGAAAACTGCTGAAGGGCCCCTGCTTTAAAATCATGCTTTTAACTTCAAAGCATCACAGGGTCAGCTTTTACAAACAGAGACAGAACTCATTTCAGTGTTAGCTTAGGGAACTATATTGTAAATAGTTTTCTTGGAAAATACACTTTTAATTGTTTTGAGTTTGAGTAACTTATACCTTTTGGTATAATTTACAATTCCTGCACACTGTGCTCTGCAAGGATGCAAATACATGAAAACATTTTTCCCCTTACATAAAAATGAAGTAAAGCATTTAGTGAATCATAAAATCACAGAACAAAACAAAAAAAAGTAAAAATATAATTTTTGCATATTTTAATTTGTGCCCATACCTACCTGTACTGTTACTGGGCACCAATAGGAGACTGGCTGTGCCCTCTTTCTTACCCTGCTCCAGGCAGGTATTTACGTACATTGATAAGATCCACCAAACCTCTGAGCCCTTTTCTTGTTGAGCTGAGAAACCACAGTTTGCCCAGCATCTCTTCCTATGTCAAAATCTCTGAATCACTCTCTTGGCCCTTCACTGAACTCACTCCAGCGTATCCATGCCTCTTGACCCCTGGGAGTCACGACTGGTGATTCATCTTCACTCGATCTTTGAGCCACTGATCACAACATTGACTACATTCCTCTATAACACAGTGTAGAATTCACACATTAGCTTATAAATGTCTGTAGCAAATACTAATTCTTGTTTTCAATTTAAAATGGCCTCTTTCTATACTGCAACACAGTTAGCCCCCTTCACTCTAAATTATGTGTTTCATATATGAACAAATGAAAACATAAATCTCATTTTTAATTTCCCTTGGACAGTTTTCCAAATATATTTTTCTCTTACTTAATAAAAAATGGCACTTTGGAATTTTATTTCCTAGGGTGTTTGTCCATGAATGTTTATTTCAGATGAGGCATGCACTTTTGAGCAGAATTTCCTATTCTTCTCACATCTGTTCACATCACAGAATGATCTGAGTGCACAACATGGATTTTTCATGCATGAAGCAGGACTGGAAGATGTTGTCCAGTAGCACATCAAATGTGCTTCAGTTGCTAAAGGCATTGAGTTAAAGAGATTAGATCACATGCAGTGTGATATAAAACACCATAAAACACATAGGGCCAATGTTATTTTGATATTAAATATCATCAAGCTGAATAAGGCCTAATCAAGAATAATGCTTGATGCTCCCTGAAACAAAATGTGCTACACAATCTCTATGATGAGTTTAAATACACTACAAAGAAATTGCTTGTGGGAATATGATGTGGGAGGATGGCATTCCGTAGTCCCCGGTTTAAATCTAAAATTAACACAAAAATGCTGGAAATTTTTATTGACTCAAAATGGAGAAATTCAAGTAACTAGCAATTACATCTATTCATTTTTGGAATTAAAACAAATAATGTGATAACTTATCAGTTATATTTAGGAAAAAATCAGTTAGGAAATACACTTGAAAATTAATTTTAAAAATGAGAAAATATTCTGAACAATTCTTAAGGCATAATATTTTAATAAAGTTCTCTGGAATTCTCCAAAACCCTTTGTTGAAGCTTTGGGATCTTTGAGGTTTACCACTACAATTGAGAAAATTTTAGGCAATGTGAGTGCTTTCTAAACTGGCATTAAGGCAATTACTTTGAACTAATTTGGTATTTTTTGGAAATTGAATTAAACTGGTCTCTGTATATCTGCAGATCCAAAAGAAAGAGGAGGATGACTGCACACACCCTGTGTCTTACAGCACAACTCTTACACTGTGTGGCATGGGTTTCTCAAAGGTACTTAAAGTAATGAAGTTCCTTTGAAACTCACTGGGATATGGTCATTACACTTGCAAAATCCTTTTAAACTCCTTTAGCCTCAAGCCCCTCTTTCACTTGTTTCATATTCATTCATCATATAAATGATTATCTGAAGTGATCTTCAGGCCAAATGATACCATTCACATTTTGAGTGAGGAGTCCTGTACTCTTTCACTTGATACACTCACTTCAAATGAACTGCTTGAGATGTAAGGTACTAGAGGAAGCTTGACAAAACCTGAATGAAGTATGAATTTTTTATTCAGTAGGTATTAGATGAAGCTGACTGAAAGTAGGTATCAAGACCGAGTTCTGTGACACTGTTTTGATTACGTGCTTGGAAAACAAGGTATAGTTTTGAGCACAAGTCAAGAGCTGGACCATGTCTTTCATAGATGTGCCAAAGTCCATCTTAGAATGGTTGTGATTTTTGACACTGTGACTCTACTTGAAAAGGTATACCAAACCTTACTGCTAAATGTCTTTTTTCTATTCTATAAGTAAACAGTTCTGGAAAGCACTTTAGCAACATCAGTGTCCCAAGGGAAAATATATTTTTCTCACTCTTAAAAATATCTGTTTAAATTATTATTAAAATCTTACAATTTTGGAGACTTTAAAAGTGTTCTGTTTCAGTACTCATATGACATTTTTCTTAATTCTTAACCTCAACTTCAGTCTCTGCTACATTAAGTAAAATGTTTTTCCATCTCTATATAAATCAAGAAATTTTATTCTTTCTTTGTATTTTGTATGAATATTTTCTATATTATCACCTATTTTCTTTCTTATTTTCTTTAGACTAAATAACCNATATATTATCACCTATTTTCTTTATCTTATTTTCTTTAGACTAAATAACCCTGGTTTTCTCAAATTTTCCGTGTAGCATTCCATTTCTTTTAGACAATCTAAGCATCCTTACTACTTTCATCTCATCTATTCTCATCTGATCAAATAATTTGTAAAATATAGTGATCAAAACTAAGAATAATATTTTGTCTTAGGATCTTCAATCCCTCAGTACACCGTAAGATTATTTATTTTCTTTTACTTCAGGTGTTCTGCTCAAACATGCCAATGTGGTGTTTGAATATTTGCAACAGTCAAACACAATTGTCTTAAGTTCAGTTTCTGGTCACAATATAAGCCACAAATGTTTTGGTGGTATTGCAAGCTGTTTATTCGTTCTCCATCCCATATACATAAAAATTATTTTCTTGCCTATGGAGAGAATTTCACATTTCCATATTAAATGGTCTAGTGAAAGGTATCCCTGTTCACAGCAAAGGACTTGAAACTAGGTGATCTTTAAGGCCTGTCCCACCCCCAGTCATTCTATGATTCTATGATAAACTGCAACATATCTCAGAGCATTTAAATTTTTGTAGATAATTTTAATATGACATATGAAACAACCAGTTATGTCATCTGAGAAATTAATTAAACTCCTCTAACTTACATCAACTGAATTGTAGATGAACATTTGTGATACAACCAACATGCCAAAGCAGATATTTGTACACAGCCTCTAAGAATAGCTTTACAGTATGGTTTTGCACCCAACCGATAAGTTTCATCTGAAGTTTGTGGTCTTAACAAAGACAGTTTGAAATCCTCCTGGCATCACATGTATGTTTATGACTTGTCTACTTACCTGTTCTTTATGCTAATTTTGGAAGAAAATCAGATTGTCTTTCTGTGACTTTTTCCTGACAAATACATGTTGGCAGTTAATCATCTCCTGTTACGATCTACATCAAGGTTCATTCTTACCTTGGGGTAATGGTGTCCATCCCCACCAGAACTGTATAACTCTTGGTAAAAACTTTCTGAGCCTTACTTCTCTCTTGTGCTTAGTGTAGAAGGTGCACTTGGAAGCTAGCTCTGCTCCACACAGGCTGTGCTCGTGCTGTGGCCCTACAGGGAATTTCCCTGGCTAGCTCTGAGGCACCCCTCTGGAATGGGACTGAACACCTAAACTGACGGACACGGTGGTCTACCTTGATTTTTTTTTTAGGAGGCTGCTGAGCTGGGTGCTCCTGGTTACAGGGAGATTAAACAAGGCAGATTTTCTGAGCTGTCAAATAAAAGCAACAATTGCTCCGTGGCAGTCTTTGCTGCCTTGCTCTTGAACAGTGTCCCTCCATGGACATTTTGCTGGCTTTCTCCCAAACTCAAAAGAGAGGGATATATGGCAACCTGAGAAGTTAATGAAGACAGTGCATTGACAAGGTCCTCTAAAAGATAGTGACATTTATTTAAAGTATAATAAATTAGTAGTCTTGCCTTGGGGACGTTATCTAGACAGAGAGCTGCACTGTCTTGTTTCCTTTGCTACTGTCCCCTTAGAGCTTTTCTGCCTTACATGCACACACTCAGCACACACAATTACGCAAACATGCACACCTACCACAAAATTTTCTGTTGGACTCCCTACTAGCTACAAATATTAGATCTGCCACTGGTCTAGGTGATATTAACAGCTTGTAATTTTCTGTAAAACTTCCTATTTCCAGGAGCTGAAAGTAAGCCAGCCAAATCCATGGCCTTGGTTTTCCAGGTCCCCTTTCTCAGTACCACCCCTACTTTTAAATACAATCAGATTGGTTGGATTTGGAAGCTCAGACACCTATCTAAGTTCTCAGAGAAACTTTTCATATTTAAGTAGCCCTGGTAAATTTTATCAAATCTGGGCATTTGAAAAATAACCAAATATTCTGATGCTCTTCCTTCTGTATTTCAGACAGGAGCTGTACGTTTTGTCAATGATGATTAGCATGTTAGCCAGCTGATTGCAACTGCCCTTTTCAATGGCCAAAATAAGCCATTAAAGTATTAAAAAAAAACCCAAAACCAAAGATCTCAGCATGATAGTTTGACAGATTTTTCTTGCCACTGCAAAGTAACTGTTTTCTTTAACATTTTTATAGTAATGCAAGGCTGTCCTCTTATGTATTATGTCTCATGTTAAATATATGCATTTTTGAGCTCTGACTCCCTGAATGTTCCTACAGTTTTAGTCTAAATGTATTCACAATCACGATTCTACATATCCTTTTGCTTGAAGGCCTTCCTCCCAAAAGCTTAAACCCCTCTCTGGAAGGTTTTATAGACAGCAATATTATCCTCTCTCAGCCTTTGTTTCACTAGACTAAATAGGTCACACGCTACTAGCTCACACTTTGATGACAGATATTGCATTCCCTCATTCACTTAAGTACCTTGTCTCAGCATCTGTTCCACTCAGAGCTTGCCTTTCTTTTTGGTCCCTTGCAAACTTGGTCTGCAGACCCACTGCTGTAGCTCAGACTGAAGCCCTCTTGACTTTCTTCTAAGACAGTTGATTATCTTTTGCATTTGCTTTTAGGCATGAATTATATCCATGCTCTTTGAATGTAATCCTTTTCATTTTTTCCAGTGAGGTTATTTTAATGAGGAGGATGAGGAACATATCCGCTTAGCAATCAGGATAAAATAAGATAACATTACAAATTGATACAGTACAGATGTATTTTTCTGACTGTTATTTTTCACACAGAGGTGCTTTGACCTTGTTTCATTTAATTTTCATACATAAATCAGTTTGAGATGGCTGGCTACAGTTCGCATTCAGATGACTGTCTGTATCTTAGAAGGGAAACAGAATATCAGAAAACATCAGATTTTTTTAAAGCACAATTTCATGAAGTTTTCAAATTTTCAGGCCGAACTCTATCAGACTGCTCCAAAAAGACTGTACTCACTCTCTGATCTTGATTTTTCCAGCTGAATAGTGATGAATCTTATTTAGTTTTTAGTCACGTCTTCAGTGTCACTTGATGTTTAAGTAATAACTTCACATTTAGACGCATTGTAATTTACATCCTTATGTCACAATATTTTAATGGGTTTACTTCTAAGAGTAATGGCTGACCTTTAAATAAACAAGTATGATGTGATTGCAAGAATCAAAGTTCAATTTTATTGTTATGTTATGTATGGATAAATTGCACAAGATTATGATATGGTAAGCAACATTGGAAAAGGGCTGTATTTCATTTTGTTTCTTCAAAAGTTTAAAGATTCAGGTCCTGGCTGATATAATGGAAAAATGTATCATTTTTACTTACACCTATATATATGTAAAGTGCACATTTCATTTATCTTCAGGAAAGTTTATATGTTGTACATAATAAATAGGTTATAAAAATATACTTATTAATGAGGATGAAAAATGAATTGCATCATCTAGTTTAATCATGCTTACTCTTTTCCCACAGTAGAATTTTTTTTTAACAGATGCATTTACTGGATATTTAGAAGGGTAATTCCGGAGTTTTGGGCTGCTCATGAGTTCCTTTTGATTTCCACTAAAAATAATTTTGGAATTTGAGATAGTGAGGGCTTTTGAGCTTGAACTCTGTTATATTATTTACCAATTAAATTTTCATTTTTGTTTTTTTTTGCTTTCTTTTGTCTTAGTGGGATGAAAATATTAGTAGACTTCTTAATAGAATGAGAAATAAAATAAAATAAATCTATTATTCTACATTAGCCTCTACATTCCTCAGCTATTGACTCAGATTGCATTGGATTTCTTTTTTGAACAAAACCATTCTCATAAATTCAAAGAGCATAAAAAGAATCCCTTCTGAATTTCACTCCCTCTCCTTGGAACCTGTGAGATTCCTGTGCTGAGGCTGTGCATAGATGCATGGTCAGTTGTTCACGCTTAATCTTGTGATGCTCTGAACCAAAGGGATATAAGCTGCTCAGCAATCCCCTGGTACCACATGTAAGCTATCAGGATGTGTTCCTTAAAAATATAACACAATAAAAGAGGAAATAATTTGTATTTGAAAATATCCTTTAATTTTGAAACATCTCTTAGTATTTTATCTCATGGAAGTTGGACAGCAGTACCACTCATTTAGGGATAGAGCAAATCATTATATCCTTCCCATGACTCCCACGCTTGGAGCCTTCCACTCCTGACTGAGCTATGGTGGTCACATTCCTCAGTACAGGAGCCACGGTGGAGTTTCATTAGTTAGAAGTGGCCAGTATGTGCTCAATACATGTAGGGAGTAAATCTGTCAGCTGAAGCATGTACAGGAAGAAACATCTTATCTCTGATAAAAAAACTGACTTCTGGTTGTAACAGCACTTGAAATGGCTCGCAATGGATTAAACGACACTTTTTTTTTTTAAAAGAAGACAAAATTTTGTTCCACTCTCCCTTTCACACAGAAAATTTCTTCAAATCAGTCTGAATAACTGGAATCTAAGAAAAAAAAATGTATAAGTATATAAAGAAAGCTTTGGTGAAGTGTCAGATACTATAATTCATCTAATCTTCCAGAAAGGAACTGTGATTGTACTCCCTGTCAAGTTCACATGAAGATCTCTTATCCAAAGAGATAAACTGTCTCTGCTTTCATTTGAAAAGGCCTGTCATGATTTAATGAATCAAGAGAATTTGGGTGGACTGTTTTTAGGAATCTTACAACTCCTCCAGCTGATCAGTTAATGAAGAAATGAAAACATAAGCACTTTTCACTCTCATTTGTCTTTCAAGAGGTCAGCAGTGATACAATGTGACCATTGGTTTATACTGGCCCATCTCTAAATAAGGAAAACCATCCAGTTTATATGATGCTTCTGCTGGCTAACAGCAATCAAAATGTCACTGACCCCACCAGTTTGTCTGTCACTGTGAGAAGACATGACAATCCAGATAAATTATAACTATTGGAGTAGCAGAATGAGTTCTGTGCTGAATGCAAAAGAGATTAAAAATAAGCATTCAAGAAAATCCACATCACTGCTAGTGAAATTTAAGTAATAACAACGTTGATGTTAACAGAGAAAAGTACTTGACAAAAAAGTATCTGCTCTCAGAAAACAATTCCTCATGACTGTGAAAATCTCATAGTCTAAATATGTCAGATAGATCTTAGGTATTTTAAATTAGTGCATTGGATTTAAAGTTTATTATATTGTAAATTCTTGAGCAAATAAAGAATTAAATATTGGTGCACAGTCAATATACAAAATTCTAAAGAGTCAAGTTCAGTGGCTGAAAACATGCTTACAATAACTGAAAAGAAAGACTTCTTAAAGTCTCTATTTAAAGATGGGTCCATCTTTATATCACAGTTCATTATTGAAATGCTTTTCAGTTGGCACTGTTAGAGAAAATTATAGATTTTTTTGATTCTTCATCTAGCATTCTTCTGCTAGTATTTTTGTGCTACTCTGGGTATTTTTAACATTAAAGATAAATTCATGCTTTTTGGTTTCCTTGTAACATCTGTTTTATGGAAGCAACACACAGTGTGTGTCATGTACTATAGCCAAGGAACATATGCTGTGAATAAACAAGAAATGTATGAATTTGTATTTAACACTAGGAATCTGGAAGTTCTCCCAATAGAGATAATCCACTAGAAATAAAAATGCTGCATGGTTCCTGCAGAAATTATATGGGCAATATTAAGAGTAGGACAATATATTCCTATATTTTCAAGGTTAGCCTTCAAAAATCCCTGCTTAACAGTATGTTGCCAAGCTTTATTGCTGAAACCAACAATTAAGACTTTTTTCCCCTGGCACTTTGGCTGATGCATAATGCCTAGTAAAGAGGATTGTGTATGTGTACAAAGTCTTTTGTCTCTAGTGTGGTGATTTCTACCAAGATCAAGACAGCTATGATTTGTGGTTAAAAATTCTCACCTTTCCTGCCTTTAGCTGCCCAACCCAGAGGCTGTCCATACAGCCAGCCAGCAGTGCAGCTGTGAGGTGTGGCTGTGTTTGGTTTGCCGTGCTAGACCATCCTATAAAATAATCTATACACTTGGGATAAGAGAAGAAATTGATTGCACAAATGACTCCATTTCCATCCTTCTACTGCACAAAGGGTTGCGTGCCTTCATCTTTAAAGTCAAACCCCAAACAGCACCCCAAGTGAAGTGAGTGGAACACCAAAGGAAGAGAAATTATGCTTTGTAAACAGTTCTATTCTGCTCATATCATGAAATTAGAGATAGTACCCTATCTCTAGATATGCAGCTTTTCACCTTAAGCAACCGCATGATCACAGTGTAGAGAAGAGACTGGATTTCTCCCTAGGAAGTTGTTCATCTGCCTGTGATGAAAGTCTTCCATATGTGAGATTGAGACGGAATAATTGCCAACCTAATAGGCAGTATGTGGAATTATATTTGAGAACAGGTTCATTTGGGTTTGGGAATAGGAGACAGATTTTTTTCTGCTTTTAATGTTGAAAACAATGAAATTATTAACATTTGCACATTACTGTACCTTGTAACTTCTTAAATATTAGTCTATGACCTAGACTCAGCATTACAGATTTTTCTTTATTTTTATTCTGTTCCTTTTGTACTTGACCTCCTATACCTTTTCCCTGTAAGCATAAACAGTCCCAGAAAGACACACAGTTAAATTATAGACTGATTCCTAGAAGGATTCCACTTTTCAAACAAAGAAACATATTACACACAACTACACCACAGCTGTGACTTGTAATGTGGGCAGAGGAAGGGATCTGTGTCATTTGAGGTTTGAGGATAGAATGAATCTTGATATGAAATAATGTGCCTACAATGCTAAGCATACCATTATGTACTTTTAATATCCTGCATATTCATCTGAAAGCAAAATTACCTCACACATTTCAGACATTATGGATCATCAGACATCTCATGTCAGTTTTTCAGCTCACCTGTGTGTGTATAAGGTGCAACTTCCACATTTTATCAATACTTAGCCAAAAAGTTCAGTGAATTATATGAGTCAATAGTTAACCATAGTCTACAATTGCTAATAATTTTCATAGCCCAGGAACAAGTTAGATTCACATCTGTGTCTCTACCTGGCTTAATGGTTTTTCCCGCGTGGTTTGACTCCTAGCTACATTTTATATGTAGATTCAACAAGGAATTTAATTATAGTAAGCTCATTAGGAATGGAGCCATTGCTTATCTTAAGTTCTGTAACATAGTGTATATTTACAGCACTGTATAAGCAGTACTTAATAATTAATTCTCTGTACTCTGTTATATTAATGTGAACACATAAAAGGATTATCAGAGGTAGGGAGGGCTTTATACTTCTATGAAGAACACAGAGATGAGTCTCTTTGTAAATGAGAATGGAAAACTAAAGCCTGATGAAATGTGACCTTTTTTTGTTTCTTTCCAACAGCTTAGAGCTGGATATTTTATTGTAAGACTAGTTTTTTAAACCTGTATCAAGTTTACCTTCTCTCAGAATAGGGGCTGATTATGGTGGAAGAATAAGCAAATAGTTCCAGAAAAACTTATTAAAAGACCAGGTATCTCTAATATTTTATTAGTCTACACTTGATCAAACATGTCAATGGCCAAAAATAAGATAAACAGGAATAGCTTGTGTGATTATATAGACTGAGGAGAAAACAGACTGCAAAAGTAGAAAATTGTTAATGTTCCTTTCGAAGAGCACAGAAAACATTTTCCTTTATTCTCTCCTTCCTTCCTTCCTTCCTTCCTTCCTTCCTTCCTTCCTTCCTTCCTTCCTTCCCTCCTTCCTTCCTTCCTTCCCTTCTCCCTCCTTTTTTTTTATTGTCTTCTCTATCAAAATTTATTCAATGGCAAATAATACCACCAAAAATATAAAATCTTTAAAGCTTTCAGAACTTTGTATAAGAGGGCAGTGTCAAATTTACACTATAATCAGTAATGTAGCTAGAGGAGGATTTTTTTGTTGTTGTTGTTGTTTGGAAATTGGTTAAAAAGAAAAAAAAATAGGCACAAATGACATTTTCATGAGCATGAATTGATGCAATGTGTTCAGGTCAGAAGAAATGTGTATCACTGTACATTTCCAGCATGAAGCTGACATTTCTGTCATACTGCAAAGAAATTTAAAGTGACATTCTTTTATTTTCCACAGAGACAGCTGCTATAGTTCCCAGCTGAAAATTTGACTCAGCTGGCATGTAATAAATGGGAAAATATGTAGATAATACCAATGAACTAGTGAGCACTGCTGGCTGACCAGTTATCAAATTGCTGATAAGCTGTAGTTTCAGCTGTACCTCAAGATGACACACATGCTCTTTTCCTTTTTTGTCTCTTGTCATTTACATTTGCAATAAAATTATGATTTAGTGCATATTAAGACCTAAATGTCCACCATTACACCTTTGGTGTAACAAGGCAGATGAATATTCTACAAAAGAAAAAATAACATTCTTGAAGATTTTTTTTTCTAGTAAGTATCAGGAAACTGTCAAAATGTAAGTTCCCTTACAAAAACCAGCTGCAAACATAGATATCTGCTCATATCGAGCTCAGTCCTGTGAACAAAACCTGTCAGGAATTTTGCAGTGTACTTCTATGTGGAGAATGATGCTTTGTCAAAACTGAAATATTGCATGGAAATAGATTGATTTTGATGGAAATGGAATTATTTTGATGCACTTTCACCAGAGCAGAGTTTGTCTGGGAGTTCAGATTTCAAGGAAACATAGTTTCAGGCCATTTCTGCCCTGTAGATGGGATATGGCAAACCCTCCTACCGCCTGCAGCTGAGCCCCATCATTCACCTGTAACTCCAGGGGATGCTGCTCATGTGTGGCAGGGAATTGCCCCAGGGAGCAGCAAGATGTTGAGTTTCATTTCCATGCAACTAAGCTGAAATATTTGTTTTCCTGAATTATTTTTTAAAATTTCCTTTACATGGAAAGTGGGGGAAGGAAAGAAAGTATTTTCTTTCTGAAGAGAAGGAAATATATTAATTTTTCCTACTGTAGAAAATTGTATACAGTTATTAGTCCTAATTCCGAAACCAAGAAGTAGGTGATGGTTGAAGGGATAAAGCAGAAATTATTCAGCAGTAAATACTGATTTCAGTGACAGACATATAAGAATCTCTGCTTTCATAAATTATTTAAGTGGTGATGAACTGGGTATACTACCTGTGATATTTCTGCTGAAGTAATGCAAATAATACTGAAGATGTAATTCGACTTTAGGGTGACAATATCTTTCTTGGGCTGACCCTGTCTTTTGCCATGCTGGGTTTGAACTTCTTGTTCTCTCCTTCACAGCCTTCTGCAACTCTGCCTCATTGTGCTTGTCTCCCTCTTGACTCCACATTCTCTTGCTCCTTCCTCCCATTCTTATACACACACTGTGCCACATCTCACAGTAATATCTCAGTCTTTTCTCTGATCCTGAATTCGCTGGAATTCTGTCAGATGTGATCATTCTTCCTCTGCATCTTTATTCAGGACTTCATTTGGTTTTCCTATCTATAGGCAATCACAATTAAAAGTAGCATACAAAAATTGGAAAATTAACCAAGGTGTATGTGTGTATATATATTTGTACGTGTATGCATGCACATAATTTTAATGAAAAAAGCAGATTAAAAATATTATCTTTATTTGACAGTCAATTCCTTCTTCTACCCCTCAACCATTCTTGTCTTTTAGTGTAGATGACTGGGAGAAAGGTTACCATGCAGCATCCGGCACTTGTATTTACATGCCCAAATTCCCCTTAAGCCCTTGAGTCTAGTGTTTCATTTCAACATATTGCCTTCAGAAGTCTTGTCCAAGCCAGTAGGAAACACTATGCAAAAGTAGTATTTTTTACTTTTGCATATGGCCACAAGGAAAAACAACAGCTTAGCTACCTATAGAAATTTATATAAAGAAAGGATTCATGCAAATCAAATCTCTAAAGCATGGATTCATATCATGTCTAATAAATGTGAGAATGAAAACAGAATTTAGGTGTTAATTTTGCTTTTATAAATTGATCACGTGAGTTTTATGGCATTTTGCAACTAAATTTAAAAAGAGAAAAGGAAATAAATAATATTTAGCAGAAAAACAAAGGAATGATGAACTTAAAGGAATCAGTCTTATTATTGTAATATATTAGTCTCTCGAAACCAGAAGATTTATTGTGACTCTTCTTGTCCACTGAAGATGCTCAAGGATACTTTACCAAACTAGAAATAAAACCATCATCATTTTTATGCAATGTGCATTTGCAATGTGAAATTCTCTGATCCATTCATATTTTCTTAGGAAGTTCTCTGTAAGGTTGGTTGGGACCTTTTTCTCTCTTTTTCTCTCTTTTTCTTTCTTCTGCTTTTTCTTTTTTTTTTTCTTCTCATTGAAACGTACATGGAATACCCACAAGAATGGCAACTGGAATTGATGAGTTTAGGTAAGGATTTTTTCTCTGCAGAGTAACCCTGCTGTGGAACGGCAGAGCAGATCAGCAGAGCGCTGCTCCCTAATGGTCTCATCAGAGAGAGTAAAAAACAGGTGGAGACTGTACTCCCAGTGGTGGTTACAGGAAGGCTTCAGCTGGAGATTGAAGGTCCAAAAGGCTGAGTGCTGCAAGGCAGAAACTCGATATTGAGCCTGTTGGCAGGTTTGAAATCAATGTTTCCCAAGCATTTGAGAGGATATGGCAGAGTATAATGCAAAGGTTCAGGAATGATGTCTATTTCCAGCTCTTAGATACATAAAACATTGGTGATACCACTTCAGTGCACCCCAATATATGTAGTGTTATTATATTCACCCCAGGCTTTAACCGAAAAGTTTAACCTATATTATTAAGAAATAAATAAGTTGTGAGTTTAAAGGGAAAAGGATGGCTTAGATGAGATTAATAGGAACATGATTTTGCCAAGAGTAAATGCTTTTGATTTTAGAGAGGTCAGACTTCAAATTTAGGAAGACTCTACAGAGAGAAAAACGTCTATCCTTAAAAACTGTTTCTGAGATTTTTTTGTTGCAATACAAGTAACCACATGGTGGAAACTGCACATTCGTTTTCTGAGGAATTCATGGTGTGATAAAGAAAATGAGAGCCTCTGAGGGAATAATTGCTTCACCATGGGAAACTCATGCAACTTAACTTGAACTTTAAATCGATCTGCTTTCATATTTGTTACTGCTGGCACACAGCATTATGAGGAGGAAATTGTGCAGCCATAAAATGGATGTTTTTTATATTATACAGCATGATAATGATGTGACTATTTCTATAAATGTGCGTTTGTTGGGTGGGAGTTTTTTGCCATCTCAGTTCTAAACAAATTTACGTAAAACCCAAAAATACAGGGCTAGGTGCTTTTAATTATGAATAGCAACAAATGTTTTGAGCTCATGGAAAATACTTGAATAGTAAATCTCTCCTATTTTTAAAAAGTTTTTATTATTTTCATTTGTTTCCTGGGCTGCAGAACTGTGATCATTACCATATTTTGATAGGTGCCCCTGTGTGCTCATGCTATGACTGGGCAGAGGGCTTACAGGATTACATGCTTGATTTCCCCTGAAAGCCTCTCTTTCCAGTAAATACTGTGGCAATTTGAAGGGATTACTTTCTTATGTCCCTTTCAATTTTTCCAGCCATTTTTGATTTGATAGCAGCAGCTGGTAGTCACTTAAGGGTGACAACAGCACTCTCATCATCTCCTTGTAAGGTGGACACACACTGTACTCCCCACATCATGGTCAGGGTTCTCAGGGAGCTAAGGGACAGAGCAGATATGGGAGGAAAGAGATTTAAGCTTTGTCTCAGAGACTGTAAGCCTATACTTTTTGTTTAAGAAAATGCTACCTATTATATGCCGTAATTTCTGACTCTTAATTAAGATTTCTAGGTATCAGCAATATGTTCAAAAAGCCCAATTAATTTAGCTAGGAAGAAAGTTTTCATATTTAAGCCATTCAGGGAATATGGAAGATTTGCTGTCTTTTGATCTGTGTTTTCATCTAATTGTTCTGCCTTCATCTTTTTTTGGCAGGGGCCTTCATAATTTATTTCCCATCCTTAAAAACTAAAATACACACATTCTCCTGGCCTAATAGAAAAAGACCAAAAGAAAGAGTGGACCATGTGAAGCAAAGGGAGTAAAGCTACTGAAATATTGCCCCAAATAATTTTATTATATGTATAGAGCTGATATTTAGTCGTGTTGTTTCTTCTACAGCTGTGCTTCATCAGGACTGAGTTAAACATTTGAGACTTAAATATATACACTTGACTTAGCTGTAAAACTGGGGAACTGGTCCTTATTCCTCACTTTGTTCAAAGGATTTATTTTTTGGATGATGAAAATGCAAATTGGATCCTCTATTGTAGATTAAGAAGAGAGGTGAAGTAACTTGTCCAATGTCACATTATAAATCTATGAAGGAATTTGGTATTTGACAATTTTTTTCTTAATCTCAGTACTGGAAATTAATCACATAAATCCCTCCTTGCACCTATATCACTGAGTCTGAATGTAAAATGATTGCTCAGGCATTGTTAATGCTCTTTAAGAAGAGATCCTACTCATAATTTTCATCCTTAAAAAGCAACTTCTTTCTGTGAATTCCCTATTTGGGGAATATTTATACGTAAAATACACATAGCCAAAATAGCAATACTAATACACACTACTTGTTTTCATTCATCACCAAAGCAGTTTTTGTCAAAAAATGCTTGGGCATCTCACCTATATGTTAATGAACTTTTCCCTACTACACCTTGGATCTAATTTTGTCCCCTTTTTTGTAAATGTGAAGCCCATAAATACTGTTGCAGTTAGAACCATCAAATGGCTTTTGTTATCATTCGCTGGACTTACAGGATCATCGAGTAGTTCCATGAAATGCACAAATCTTAGAAGGATCTTAGATGCCGAGTGATCCTTTGAAAAGGCATTGTTTACTGAACAGATATAGAAAGCAACTATCTAAACATAAGTATCTAGGATAAAGTAAAGGCAAGTCTGAGTTTAGGCCAGCAAAATTGTAGGTCTAAGAACATCCAGGTACACATACCAATGGTGCTGTTTCAGTATGTCCCAGTACACTGCAGAAAATACAAAAACAAAATTGGTGTTAAAAAAATGCCAGTTTTCTTCTGGCAGATCTTTTCCTTTATTGGGAGCTCAGTGTTCGAGGCAATCTCAGGTTTCAATAGAACTGGAAACAAAAAATGTGTTATTTACATGTTTGCGTTTGGTGGCTTTTTATCATTTTCAAACGTAATGTGAACAGTAAATACTTAGATTTTCCCACTTTAACCAATGGTGTGACTCACAGGTCACCCACAAATCTCTTGCTAAGAGATTTTATCTCTACACAGAAAAGGAAGAAAATGAAGAAAATTCATCCACTGTTGATTTGGGAACTAATTTCAGAATCTTAAATAAAAGGGAATAAATATTGGCAGAAAAGAGCAGATTTTTGTCTCTGTCAGGCTGGATAGACCCTACACAGCTTACGCAGCAGGAACAATGAAATAGGCTTATTACTTTTTTATGCCTTTCCTGATTTTTGTGTTCTAGGGGGAAGTAGAAACAGAATTATAAGAACATAGTGAGAAAAATCTGCTTGTATCAGCCAGAAAGACTGTAATATTAGATTTGTTTTTAGCTTTCTGTTATTCTTCTTACTATTAACTTATACCACATATTATCGATTTAATATTGTTAGTAGTTTCAGGTAAAAAACAGATCAAATCTACATGTATTTTAATATGAGTTGGAGTTTGGAATTTTATCTTAGTGTTTGCTTGTCCCCATTACCATTTCCACACATGACCTGTGATGTGGCACTCTTCTGTCAAGCCATCTGGGTCTGCCATCATATCAGGTGCAGAAACACAGGACAGAACGAGATGTCTGCATTTCACACCATTGACTGTTTACATTTTCAAATTCTTGCAGTATAAGTAAATAATGTTAAAATGCCACAGGGATAGTATTCACTGTTTACTTTATGAGTTGAAATGCCTTTCAGAGGTGTGAATAAAGTTGGCAAACTTCAATTCAAGTTATTGCAAAATAATATTTTGTCTTTATAATATACTAGATGTGCTTTACAGTCTTGGTAATATTTAATTACTTCAGTGCAAAGTAGGGCAGGAGATAATTGTAACTGTGTTTTGCACAGGGATTCTCATGGTCTTCCCTTCTGCAGTCAGTCATTATCAAGGAAACCCATGTGGTTAGTGAGAAAATCACAAGTAACACTCACCTTTAACTGTAAGGGACCATTACTTTCCCTGATAATTGGTAAAACCTGCTGAAGTGGATGAATGATTTCAAATAATTTAAATGAATCATTAATTGATTCATTTTAAACCCTAATCCTAAATCTTTCAATGCAAAAGAAATCCCCCTAGGGATATATTCTGAAGAATTTAAGTATTTTCAAAAGTCACTTTGGCCACACTCATGGTTTCTCTGCCTTAGACACGTAAAGCTGGAAGCTGTGTAGCTTTTACTGGGAAAAGACTGGCTTTGCTGTGGTGAGGCAGCTGGGAAGTGAGAATTCCAGAGAGAACGGGTGAAAAACATATGGAATTTGAAAGAAGAGCAGAGTTAGAGATCTGCTGGGACTCGGACATCCCATAAGCCTGAACATAATGCCCAAGTCTCTTATTCTCACGGACCTTGTTTTCTCTTGTTCCTTTTACATCCAGACTCCTTGACTCTCTTATCCTGAAACCCCTTTTTCCTTCCAACCCTAAGTCCCAGCTCTTTTTGGTGTCCTAAAACCACTGTGTCCCCCAGAAGCTCTGCTACCTCATCGTTTACAGCAATAAACTCTGCTACTCTCACAGCATTGAACACACAGGTCAGAATCTTTGAGCCAGCTAAGGGTTCCTCAGAATAATTTCAAGATTGAGACAACAGCAAAAAAATAATTTTCTGAGAATGTAAGTGGAATGAAAAAAAGTAACATTTTTGCATATTCATATGACATTCCACATAATTTTATTTGACCTGACATTTGCTTAATAATCTCTTTTCCTCTGAAACATCTGTAAAAATAGATTTTGTTTTATAGCAGAATATGATTAGAAAGGTTTCAGTCTCTGTTATGAAGAGATTAAAAAAATCTTTCATCTGACAGATTTTCATTTTAATCTCAAATGAGAGGAAAAAGTAGTTAAGTTGTAGCTGTCAGTCTATTGCACTTTTCCTGTTCTTTAGAAAGAAGTTTTCTAATGTGACTCAAAAGATCAAATACTTATACCATTCATCAAACAATTTGTTTCCAAAAGCACTTTTCCTTTATATGTTCATTTTACCTCTAGATCTTATTCTCCCATCATAACTGAAAATTTTTCCCCTTCTGTCATCCAAGCTGGCAACAATTATTTGCAAATTCTAGCTCTGTTTTTCACATCCAGTACTTGCTGGATCCATCAATTTTTAAAAGAATATCTTTCCTGCTCACCCAGCATTCCAGCTCTCTCTTACCAACTATGAAACATGGATTTGTCACCTCTCCGAATAGTTTATCTCATACTTCTGGCATTTATTTTATCCTACAGTGATTTTTGTTCAACTTTCCATGAGTCACAGCTATACAATAGGCTTAAAAAAACCCATTTATTTGCTTTTCTTCAACAAAGTTCTAAAAATATAGAAGACAATATTTTTATCCAAGAACATTTAAAGTAATATTTACAATGTACCTTCCTAAATGTATTTCTGAAATTTCCTACTTATAATAAAGGTACCTTTTTACACACATTGTTCATATCATTCCTGATTCTCAGATATCATGTGTTCTATGCTTGTAAAACCTCTTCTGTCTTGACTCATACTTCTTATTCCTATACTGATATATTCTCCAGGAAAGCCAAGAGTAAATGGCATCTGACCTAAACCAGCATAAGTAACAGCAAAAAAAATTCTTCAAATCCATATGTCTTTATATATAATGAGGTTGATTTCTCTTTGTGTAAAGTTTACAATCTATAAAACCCATATTCAGTACCCCTATTAAAAATTCTCATGTGTAAATTAACTTCAACTAGTTACTTTGACCATTCCCCCACCTTGTCCATAAGATTGATCATCAGAAGTTAAAAAACTCATTGTGTGAAAATGTAGTTCACCTTGTAAAGTTGACTGTGTAAAATTTTTAAAGGATGTGGTTATTGAGCATAGTGATAAACTCTTGGGAAAGATGCAGAATAGAGTCAGCTCAAAATGGCTACATTCCATGTAAATCTAACTACCTAAAATACACCTGGTGTTTTTCTCCAAAGATGAACCAGTTGAGATCATCCTAATAACCTATTAGCATGTAGGAGAGACATTTATTTACTGGGCCTTTTCAGATACTAACCTGAGGGGTTTATGGATTTTTTTATGTGATATGTGGTTACTGCCCTACATGAAGTTGGTGGCAGAAAGATCTCACTGTCCCAGATGAATCTCACATTATCTTTAGTTCTTGTCAGCTTTGAAGGCCGCTGAGAGGAAAGACACCAAGTGGAAGAGCAAGTTTTCATCCCCTGCTTTCAAACCTTCTATAATAATGATTTTGACACCTAGGAAATTATGTGAAGAGGGTTTTTTATCCAGATATCCTCCGGATCTCTTGAGGTGTCCAATTATATCTAAAATAGAGTTACTAATTACATATGCAAAATACCTAAGAAAGCACATTTCAGAGAGCACCAAGATGTTGCTTATGGGATCTAGCAGAGCTTTAATCAACAGGGCCATTTGAAATGGTACTGCATTCTTTTCGCCATGTCTTGTTGATATGGCTGCAGTGCTAATGGACTGCACACACCACACTGAGTTTTGCAGGTGTATTTGACTGACATAGAGGTGTGCTGAAGACATCTGCTCCATTATCCAGAGTAGATCTGTCTTCAGTGAATTAGGATGCAAACTTCCATTAAATTTTCATCTGTACTTGTAAAATAAAGACTTTATTTTTGATATTTAACTCTATTGTATGTTAGCTGTCAAACTTTCAACAGAAAACACTATAATTAGGTCTTCATTTTACGACATGTGATTTCACAGACTGAGGTGGATTAGCAGAAGTTTTGACATTTGATTTTACCTTTGAAGAAAGCAGGATCTGAAAAGCTGTTTGTAGTACCTTGTGTTCTACAGGCTTCTGTCTGCAGAAATTAGCAGTAACCTCTCCAGCAGTCTAGAACTATAATTATTTTCACTTGTCCACCTGAATGTGTTTTTCTTATGTTTACTTTCGTACCTGTATTGATTTTTATCAATAAAAAATTCTTTTCATTTGCTTAATCCACATCATGTATTTGAAACAGAAAGTGAAAACACTTTGTTAAGTTTCCATTCCTCTTTGCTGTGATGTTTACCACTTTTGTCTAGCTGGTAATAAAGAAAAAAAAGGGCTTTGACCACATTAAAATAACAATTTTTCTCTTTCTTAAAACACTTTAATTGTTCTAACAGATAAATTGTTCAGTGAGTTTCATTTTTATCCTATGTCATTGATTTTTAAATAAGCTGTCATGTTTTTTAGTGGTTTTTGTATGTTTGTTTGTTCTTAACAATATCAGTTTTATTCCAGCAGTTTCTCACTTGTTATTTACATGGGAGCTTAAAGAACATCCAGTACTTTCTTATTGCATTATAAATTATTACCTACTAGCTCACCAGAAAACAGCAGGAATCGCCCAGAGATCTTAAGCAAAGCAGTCTCTTCACAGTAAGTTCTGTTCAGCAGTTACTGCACCCCAAAGGCTGTATCAATTCCCATCTTCCTCCTTTGGTGAAAACTGCTGAAACTTTATTTAGCTCATGACTTTGAGGCTGGCTGTTCTCACTGGCCCTGCCTGTGGAAGAAACGCTGCATAGAGCGTCATGGGGAGAGAGGAAGATCATTTGAAGAATTCCTGAGCAAGGGCAGAAGGAAATGCAAAAAGGGGAGGCCGTAGGTGGTATGTCCCAGTGGTATTTCTAACAGTGTGTGTGCTTTTCCTTTATTTAATAATTCAAGGGAACAAAGCTAAAAATCAGAAAACTTAAGTCCAGTGCTGAAATATCAAGAGAAGAAAAAAAACTGTCTAGTCTAATTCTCGCACAAGAACAGGCAAGCAAGCAAGCTGCTTTCCCCAAGAACAGCTTTGCCCTGCACACATCGGGTTGCCAAGTCCCATCTCCTTCACAAGTGCTGAGAAAAGCTGCTGCAGTGCCAGAACAAGGTTAGGGGTTAGACAGAGGTGCTGGAAAAGGAGTCTGGGAGACCAGAGAGGATGGGATCTGCTCTTAAGCCTCATTCAGAAGATGCCATCCTGTACAGCAGAAAAATAGGTTTCAAGTGATGTTATTTATCCCGGCTTTAAAACATAATTCATCTTCTCTGTTCTTTAACATCATTTTCACTGTACCCTAGCCAGTTCTATCAGACTGATAGGGAAACTCACTGACTTATATTTTTCCTACCAGAGAAGAAATAAGCACTGAGGAAGCAGGAAAAAGAACGTACAGGCATGTGGAAGTGAGTGTACAAAAATAGTAGAGAACGAAACTTATACTAAGAACTTCAGCACTTCTTCAGTGCTGAGCTAATAACTTTAGCTACAGAATAGCAGGTTATTCTGTAAATCTGAATGTATAGACAGCAGGAGATACCCTGAGGATATCTCTAACTGAGCTACTTGCAGTTTGCAAACTTATTAGACATCACTCATATTTCCACCAAAAGCTATTAGCTGCTGTTTAGAAATGTGTAAGTGCTTGATCTGTGCTTGTCTGTAGATGTAAGAAGCAAATACTTCATACTGGGAATATATACTGGAATCCTCTTATTGAAAATGACTAGGAAGTCAGAATAGAACAAAGAGAGAGCATTTAAACAGTGCAGGTTTCATCTCTATAAGGCTTTTTGAGGAGTTCTGTGCTGACAGTTTTTCTAAAGCACAGGTTGATGCAGGCATATATGTGTTAAATGCCATTTCACTGTTCTACATTATCAAAATTCGTCCTGCTGTGCAATATGCACATAAACTGTAGAGGCTTTCCCATGGACATCACTGGTGCAGACCTTGTTCAATAACTTGTATCTTGGGTAGACTAAATTTTTCTTCCTCCACCATTACTTAAAATAACCAGGCTGCAACCCCCTGAATCATTTTATAACAGAAATACTGACAGTCTTTACTCTGGAAGCATGTGTGGCACAGTGGTAACATCAATGTTGATGACAGATGTCATTAGTTTAATGACCACGGTTATCTATTGTCATATTTAAGTGAGGTTACTTAATGGAGTTAAATCTACTTTCCTTAATGGCTAGAATTAAGAAACTATGTCACATCTACATTAAGCTTATTACCTGTAATTTGTACTAAGAAACCCCTAACTTGAATAATTACTCCTACTTAATATACCATTAACCAAAAATTGACTGAGACTTAGTAGAGTGTATTTGTGATTTCCAGATTTGTTTAGCATCCCTATTTGGCCCCTCACATGTGACTTCATTAATGTTTTATATTTAATTTGGCTGAAATGATCTGCACTGAGGAGTTGTTTCATTGGTGTAATGTGATGATAAAGCAATTTTGTAAATGGATAGCATATGTAATATGCTTCAATTCTTGCATATTTTTTTTCTTCAAGTGTTGTGCCATTTTAGTGATTTGACTCTGAGTTCAATAAAATTATTGATAAGACAGTAGTCAGCTTCTATGAGTGATAGATCTCTTACCTATACCCACTGACTGCTTCTCCAACTTCCCTTCTGCTCCTTTTAGTCTTCTTCCAAGTACAGTAATAGCTTGAAAACATTTTCTTTTAAAGAAATAAAATATTTCAATTAAATTATTTTTCTTTGATAATCACCTATTTCTGCATTTTATTTTTGATTTTAAGTGGAACAAATAATATTATGCAAACAATAGAGAAAGGCAACGTACAAGGTAGGAATAAATTTACAACTGACAAGGAGCATCATGGAAAACATAACCCATTCCTAGGCAGACAAAAACCTACTCACTTTAGGCTAGTGACAGAGTGCTTTCTCTCTCTAACATTTACTTCAATAGAATGTGAAGAAAAAATTAATAATATATAAACCTCAGCCATTTCTCTATCTCTGGGTTCAGCTACAACTAATGTTAAACTTTTCTACTTTTCCTTCCTCCTTAAATCCAAGATGGAAAATAAAGGAGCTGCATCTGTCATTTGCATGGGTTGAAAGACTTTGATCAGCGTTACAGTTGATAAGAAGGAAGGTCACCAGGGTTGCTCTCTGTCCTGCTGCAGGCTCAGGCAGGCTCACTGAGGTGCCATAGGATGGCTGAAACACTGTGTGAATAACATTGTTGCCAAATTTTGTCCACAGAATAAAATTAGCTCTTGCAATATACATTCATTTACTTAAAAGGATTTTTCCTATCATCCTTGTACTATTCCTTCCCCTCCCATAGCTCACTGAAGCTGAAGATATCCTTCACATGTCCTTTCTCTTCCTTTTCTCCTCTAACTAGAAAATCACTTTCTTTTAAAGTGTTGGCTCTGCACTGAATTGTCTACCAGGGAGAGAAACTCTGTGTTCTGACCACATCATATTTGTTTTACTATATATTTTCCTTAAATCCTGTCTCTTCTCAGCATTTTATCACATTCTGAAATTTCTGTAGTCAAAGTGCATTAAGAGCAAAATATAAAAACAAAAATAGAGACCATAAAATATAATAAAAATACCAGTTTTGAAAACAAAATTAATACAAGTTTTTCTGTTATTTATTTGTATTACTAAACTTTTTGTCCTGTATCCTGTGCAACATAATTCACTGTGGTTACTCAAGAAGTTAAAAAAAGCCAGACTGGTAATGGAAAAAAGCAGGAATGTGTAGCTGACTCCTTAATAGCTCTAAACTACAGGAGAAAAAAAGGTGGAAAAGCATTTATCATTTCACAAAAAAACCCAATAAAACCCCCAAACATCCAAAAAAAACCCCAACCAAAAAACCAAACCAACAAAAACCAAACAAAAAGACCTCAAAAAAACCCCACCAAAAAAATCCCAAACAAAAAACCACAAATAAATGTTTTAAGTCAGTCTCTGAGGATTTTTCTAGTGGTGATTTTCAATAGATTTCATTGCATAAGCTGACAAGCAGACAGAGAGGCAAGTCAAGTTTCTGTTTGCTGTTTGTTAGGGTACTTTCTTCACCCATTTGTTCTCTTTGTTGCTACAGGATGTGGCAAAAATATGGAGAATCAAATAAACGATGCTTCTCTTAACAAGAAGAAAATCATCTGTACCCTATATTTTTGACATATTCCTTAAACGGAAGGTTAAAATTTAATATGAATAAGTATTCTGAATTAAACTACTTATTGTGTTGAATAGGACAAGATTGTCCCTGAGTCTAAGACCAAACTAAAGGGTTTAGTCACACTGCCATTTCCACGTATTTTAATCAGAAGTTTGTCTGAATCAGGATTAGGGCACCAGGTATCTTACTAAATTATCCCTTTATGTAGCACTATTAATGTAGGCTGATCCTTTCAACCGTGAACTGAGAAATTAAAAATATATTAATAACAAAGCCTCCATAATAACTGCATTGATGGACAACACATAGTTTATATTTAATCACCTCTTATTCATAACATGTCATAATCATCCATCATGGCAGCAAGAAAATTGTCCAGCCTAACTCCTACACTGAATGTAGTAATGAAAATATAATAGGGGAAAAAAGTTCAAGGGGAAACCTCATTGCATAATTGATGTCATGGACTGGTGATCTTACAAAAGATGATGTCTGTATTCCGCACTACGGTATTTTATTTAAGCACAGATACATGTGTGAAGATGTATAGAAATTACATCTCTCTGACATCTCATGCTAAGCCTCTCACATAAAAAATCATGGATTAACTCTCATGAAGCATTCAAGTTCATTGAACAACAAAACCCATCATCTATTTGATATTTTTATTTTTCTCTTGACTTCTTCCAGTTTCTATGTTTTTAAATTCTCAAGAGAAAAGGAGTCTACTTCCTTTTTCTCCCTTAGTATTTTATTTAATGCATTGGTCAAAGTAGATCTCATAAACAGCCCTGTTTTTCTTTAGAGCTGTCCTAACCATCACTCCTAAAGTGTATTCTGTAACTATAACTTATTTTGCATATTTCTGAGGGTTTTGAAGGTGTTGATGACAATGGTTGTAGATTATTAAGTTCTTGAGTGCATTACCTTTTAATATATTATAAGCAATAACAAGTCCTATTCCTTTTGTTCTCTTCTCCCTGGCAGTGGTTTTACTGTGTCATGTTCATCCTCTGACCTCTAGCAGTGTTTTAACTTTACTAGTTAGGGCCCTGCTGCCAGCTTTTTCTAGGCAAAGGAGAGTGCATTTCATTGCACGTAATATCAAGCTGATACAGTTAGGCTTGTATTTTTTGTTGTCACAGACTCATCATTTGCTGTAGTTATTTCATTCTCATCAGTACCCACTCTATCAACACCAGGCCCAGTGTTATGCTGGTAAGATCTCTCTACTTCAACACAGAAGCTTCAAAGACCTCAGTGAATGATGGTATGAGTCATGGAGGCTGCAAATATTGCATTAGCAGCACAATAAAATCTGTCATATAGTCATTGGTTTAGTAAATTTATGTGCAGGAACTTCCACAAGCTTCAATGGGTGCATCCACACTTGTGAAGCTGTCTATATTCTTCTATCAATCAGAGATTTGGGAAGGAAACTATGACAGTTACACTGTTATGATCTTCACAGTCTCTAAATTAAAAAAACCCAAAAACCCAAAAAACCCAAAAAACCCAGAGATCTTAATGATCTCAGCAAGGACAAGTAGACAATAGATTAAAAAATTCAAACTTCTTGACCTGTGTGCTAGTTTGAAAGCAAACTAGTGAGAGAGTCTAAGTCAGAAATACAATTTAATAGGAAAAATAAAATAAATGCAGTAGCACAAACAAAAAAACCAACCCACTGACAAGGTCAGAGCCCAAACCTGACCCCCTGATAATCGGGGGGTTGGTAACAGTCCAATGAGATGGTGACTGCAGTCCTCCTGGAGTGATGGTTCTGTTGAGGGGTCTGGTCTTCCTATGAAGGTCCAGCAGTGTTGTAGGAGGGTCTGGTCTTCCTCGGAAAATCCAGCGGTGTAGCTCTTGTCCTCTGGGGTCCCAGTAGGTAAATCTGCTCTGCTGTGTTAGGCCCCAGATTTTTTATCCTGGTGGGAATGCTTGGTTCCTTCCCCCCTGGGCGGAGCATCTCACAATGGGATGGTCAGTCATAGGGCAAGGCATTGATGGGCCCATTAACAGGAGATAGCCCAGGTTCGGGTTACCTCTGAGTCATACAGCAAGGCATTGTTGGGCCCATTAACAGGAGATAGTCCAGAGGGAGGAGGCCAGGAACATTGCTATACCGGCTCTCAACAGCTCATGGTAATAGAATACATTGTAACCCAGGACAACCTGTTAATATACTGCTTATCATCTTAAGAATTTGGACCCAAAAGGTGAGTTCTTGCACTAGGAATAATTTGCACTGCAAATTATTTCCTTTATTTTCTCTCTCTTTGTAATGTATATGGCTAATCCAGCCTGTGAAAACTTCCATTTAGTTTAGAAATCATGGCCCTTTATGACTAATTTCCTGTGCCAAACTATAATTACTTTAATTCTACATCGCTGGAGAGAATTCGAAAACAGGATTTCTTTAGAAAAAAATTAACTTATATAATGAGTGAAAAGATAAATCATATTAGCTTAATTACAGTATATTAACATTTTTGTTGCATATGAATAAAAAATCAGACACTATGAAAGCAGGTTTCTCATAAAAAGAAAATTTATGGAGATTTATGAAATTTTAGGAACTTGAAAAATTCCATTTCTTAACATCTCTATTAAGATCTTTACAAGCATACATAATGAAAGACCTAATAAATTATTTAATAAATGGACTTCTGTTTGAAGTCACTTTGCTTCAATATGAGCAAAGGATTTGAAGTTAATTTAGAAGAAAGGAATAATCAGTAGTTAAAATAAAGATAGTATTTTTTCCAGGATTGTTAAACAAACATAGAACAAGCAAACACTGCCTTAAAATGCTTTTAAAATCACTCCAGAACTGATATTTTAAGCATTTATTTTACTTGAAGTTCCAATGTATGTCTGACCACGGATTACCTGAAAATCTACTTCGACAACAAATTCTTATTTAATAGAAATTTTAATTTAAAACTGAACCCATTGGAGAGGTTACCCGTCAACAAGGATGATTTACCTGTCAGGACTATTCAGGCTAATGCATATTATCTCAGGGGCTCCTTGCTGTCTTCCAGTAATCTGCCTTCTCACTGATTAATGCTTTGCCTAAAAAGTTAAAAACCTAATGAGTTATTTTTAAAATTTTGTCTTTATGAAATATCCTGCAAAATGAAGTCATGCTCCATGGCAGAATATAGTAGTTCTCCTGTCATACATAAAGGTAATATCAGCGTCGTATTACTATTTTTATGCCCAAATCTTTTTCTGATGTCCCAGCTAATTTTTGCCACTCAGTTATCTCAGAATTCTCCCGATACATGTGGAAAAATAACTGGTGGTGTAGGTGAACGTGTGAATCACATAAACATTCCATTGTGTCAACTTTTTTGTCCAGTGAAATACCTCTAGTCCCCAAACTCTTTTTGTCATGATGGTCTACAGCAGTAGAATCTGCGGTTACTGTCACTTGTGCTAAGACATGTAAGATGTGGAGGTGATGATGGGGGATGAGTTGACAGTTTGGTTCTGTCAGAACTTCAGAATATTTGTAAGAGTCTTATTGTCTGGATGAAGTTGTCTTCTAGAGTTTTGATGATATGGCGTTATTTCTAGCAAAAAATTTTATTGCTCATGTGCATACAATCTCTTCCTCTGATCACTTGATTGATATTATCCAATGTGATTAATCTAGTTACTTAATTTAAGAGAACTGGAAAATTTTTCTACATGTCTCCAGAGAATCTTCAGCATCTTCAAACTACATATAGGGCAATATAACACAAGAGATTTCTTCAGGGAGGTGGTTTCAGTTCCTTCTCCCTACCTGTTCCCCAGCCCTGAGCAGGTATCTGGCTGTAGCATCCAATTTAGCAACTGTGTATGTTGGCCATAAAAATTTGAAGTAAGAATGACATTGATTATCAAGATAATATTAAACAAGATATCTAGTGATGGTAAGGTACACTTCCTTTCATTTCATGTTCAAAGGGAGTATAATGTCACTTTTACTTTCAGGTTTGCAACCATTCAATTATAATGTCAAAATCCATTTGACAGAAATTATCACTCAGAATAGATCCTGAAACAGACAAACTCTTTTATCTCAGCAGATCCTAAAATGTTTGCAAATTATTCAGTTTTGAGGTTGCTGAGACTATCTTTCTGGCATAGAGACTTCACAGAAAAAAGCTGTAATTAAACAGATTTGCATAATTCAGACAGGTTTTTTTATCACTCTGTTGAGGTACCCTGAATCTTACTTTGCTGTTAAAAGAGCATCCTTTGTCTGGCTTTGTCAGTGCCATACAGACAATGGACATTCATAGAAAAAAGGAAATAGTCTTCTCTACACAGAATAAGTAAACTGTAGCATAAAGAATGTGAAAATATTAGCAAAGGACCCTGTCTGGAAAGCCCTCAGAGATGAGACAAATAGTCAGGTCTAGATCTAGAATCTCAAATCAGTTACAGAAGGAAGAACAGACTGCGGGATCGAGAGAACAGAAACCTCTTTTATTGTCGTTTCACGGTTTAAAGGGCTGAAACTGCCTTCTGCCTTCAGGCAGCTGCTTCAGCTGGCCAAGGGCGTTTGTCTCCATAGAGTCTAGAGAAAGCATTCGTGGAGAAACCTGAAACATCTGTTGTTTGTCAGAGAAACACAAAGTGGTTGTAGTCGGAAAGGACCTCTGGAGATCATCTAGTCAAACTCCTCTGCTAAAGCAGGTTCATTCAGAGCAGGTTGCACAGGTCCATGTCCAGGTGGGTTTTGAATACCTCGAGAAGGAGACTCCACATGCTCTCTGGGCAGCCTGCTCCAGTGCTCTGCCAAAGTAGTTTTCTTTGTATTCAGATAGAACTTCCTGCCTTTCTGTTTGTGCCCGTTGTCCGTTATCCTGTTGCTGGGCATCACTGCAAGGGCTGGCCCCATCCTCTTGTCCTTCTACATTCTATTATTCTACATCTTTAACTAATGGGTAAATATGTTGAAAAATCATAATCTCAAGGACTAAGCCCAAGGAACTCAGCAGCAGTAGCGACGGCAATAATATTACAGTGCTCTGACCTAGCATACTAACAAACAAGATAAAAGCAAAAATTTCTAGGTATGAAGTACCAGTATCAGTTCATGAGCTAACTATATCTCACTACCGGTGTTGCTCTTATCTCCTGTTATGTGCTTTTTAGAGTCAGGTGTCTAAAACACAAATATTTGACCTCCAAGCATCCTCCCAAGGAATGAAATTCTTTCTCTGAAGGGCAGGAGGAGACAATGAATTACCTTTCTGAAGCCCTTCATATCCATTCCAGAGTCATGAGCCTCTTCCTAGCTCTTATGAACCTTAAATTGTTGAGGTGGTGTTTGAAAATTCTCCCAGAGATTCACAGTCCTCTTCATGTACCTGATGGCTCCAGGAAAGACACTATTACCGTTGTTGCTAGACAAAAA
>VXAZ01006807.1:1667321-1717741 GCA_013399875.1 Gymnorhina tibicen
TGCTAGACAAAAAAAAAAAAAAAAGTTCAATTAAATAAACAATTACATCAGCCTGGCAGCACTGAATGTCTGTTTGTTCTCACGATGTGCACGGTGATTTAGAAATTTTTGAATACAATCCCTCTGAAAAAAGGAAGGAAAAGAGTATATACAAAACGTGTCATGCCATATATTGCAGTACATATTCAAAGATTTAAAGCTGAAAAAAATCTATTAAGTAAGTTAGAAACTGTATATTTGAATAATTTATTTCACAAAATCCTGAGATGGTTATCTTCAAAACAGAAGTAAATGTCACTTTCCATGATTTCTGTGCACTAGGAACCCATTTCTTAAGTTTGTTGAAATGCTCAAAATTTACAAAATTTGATAATGTTTTTAAGTGCATAAGAACAGTAATAATTTTTTTTCAGTGGTAGGTATCTCATCCATAGGAAATTTGAATTTGTAGTTTTATACCCCCCATATTGATGACTTAGAAAAAACTACTAGCAAGGCTTTCTGAGATCAGAGATGATGTTGACTATGGTAACACTACAGTAATGGATGACTAATCTCATGCTAAAAAAGAAGTATTTGTTTTATATTTAGTTTCACCAAAAAAAGAAGAAGAAAATGACAGTATTAAAATGTTCACTTTTAGGAAGATTTATCAAATACATTTCCTGAAAAAACCTTTACAACAGGATTGGTAGCCACATTTTCTCAAATATTAGCAAATTTTCAAACATTTTGTATTTTGCCACAAACTATGCAGCTTTTTTAAGCATTTTGAAAGGCAGTTGAAAATTATGCGAAAAAGAGAAAAAGGAAAGGAGAAAAAACCCCTTGTCCTAGGCTTTCTTATCCTTACTTAAAAGTGTAAGGCGGGGACAAGGTCTCTTCCAGATTGGAGTGGCTCAGGGGATTGGTAATGGGCTATGGAGTTATATACCTCTAGGTCATCATTTCAAATCTGGACTGTTACTAATTAAAGACATAGCACACTCTGTTATTTGTATTTTTAAGGTCTATAAACTTCTTTGGGCTTCTTGGTTAATGACTTGAATTAAATTGATTGTGAAAAGGAACGTCTGTCCTTGAATGACTTTACTGAAGCCTGAGGTAAGAGGTTATTTCTCAGTAGAATAGTAACAATTCTGTTGTTATATCTCAAAAATAAATATTTAAGCTCCTAATACCTTAAATGAACTGATGAGGGGATGATTTGTTCAGAAGCAGGGGCAGCTAGGAACACCAATGTTATAGGCATCCAATGTTACCTGTCCAGTTACTCCCTGCTTTCTTCCTATAACATTAACTATTCATTTGCACGAAACTCATATTCTTGTAACATAATGCTGAATATGGAAGCAGAATCCAAGAAATAGGGAGGTAGAAGAGAATGGAAGAAAATGGCAAGCAGGCAAATACCTTCCTGTAAACTGACAGAAAAAGGAATACTGAGAGAATATGAAAATTTCTGTGTTCTCACTCTAAACTTATCTTAGGCTACTGGTGTATCTTAAGGAATATTGAGAGCTTGAGGCAAAAACAAAGGAAGTTTTTCTCAGACAGGAAAGTTGATGGAGGGGAAAACTGTATAATTTTAATTGCCTTAGATCTTAGAGTAATTAGGAACCCAGCGTTGCACACAATTACAAAGCTGTCTCTGGTCACACAGAAGACTGAATTCACAAGTCATTTCAAAAGGGTTTTGATTCACACAAATGCCAAATTCAGAAACTTCTTAGATAAATGATTATAACAACACTCCTTTGCCTGTCTTTCAAGCCACTAACTACATCTTTTATGACAAAAAAATATTTCATCTCTCTGTTGGAATGTCTACTTTTGTAAAGAAATTTCAGGATTTGACGGAAGACCATCATGAGTCCTCTTGATCCCCTGGGAATATGAGGTATCTCATCTTTCAGAAGCTTATTGAAATTACATGTTTAATTTAAAAGGGCCAAAATTAATATAAATGCTCAAGTAATGAATAACATAAGACCTGAATAACATGATAGAACTTACTGCATTTCCATTTTCTAGAGAGTAGAATAAAGCCTTAGTCTCAAAATCAGGAAATTCAAGCCCTTAAAGATTTCAAGTTCATCTTTTGTATGGGGAGGATGGGGAAGTGAAGGAGAAGGAGAGGCATTTGGGACTCTAAGCCTTCCATACTTTCCCCAAACATATTCTCTCCCTTAGTCTGAAAATGTTTACTAGAAATGTTCACTTCTAGCAGCTTAACCAAATGCAGAACACTTTCACTGAAATTTAAGTACTGCTCTAAAAACAAGAAACACCATCAAGAATTTCCTGTGTCAGTTTCCTCAAAAGTCTGTGTCGTTCTTGAATATAGGTCTACTAAGTTACTCAAAACTATGCTCAAAAATGTCCTTTCTGTTAACTCTTTCATCACCTTGCCCTGAAATTTTCAGTTAAAACCTGCTCTGCAGAAGATACCAGTTCTGTTCCTGGTATTCTTTAGCACTGATTTTCATTCACGGCTGCTAAGATATAAAGGCTATTGCAACCTTCTCCTTCATGCTTTTGGAAACATGAACCTCTTTGAATAATGTTGATAGTTCTTGATTGTTTGCTACTGGGAACAGATTTTGGGCCCTTCTGAAAATGGCAAAACCCCCCCAACCATTCTTACTCTGTTTGGCCTTGCCTGTGTAGAATGAAAAGACAGGAGTAACTACCATATGTCCCATCAACTCAAATTTTCTCTGCCAAAAGTGGAAAAATAAACCTATTTGCTTACAGACATTTCTTGTTCCCTTTCATGGGATCCAGGCAGAATCTGCCACAGTGAGGAATGAAGACAACATGTTCCCCTCTCCCCATGTCCAGCTGGAACCAGCCTCTGGACTCTTCTTTTTGTCAGGTCATATCTTCCCATCACGAGTCCAGATGGTACAATTTCTTGCCTTTTACATTTTTTCCTCAACTCTGAAAAAAAGGAGCCCAAAGCAATGTTCTATTATTTTAGTGTGAGAGCTCTCTCTAGTGGCAAGGATGTTATTTGCCTTTATGTTTGTTTCAGTTACAAAATATTCCAAAAGGCTGCCTGACTTTTGTCCACACTGGAAGCATTGGTGTTTCATTAACACTGCCAAGGATTTTAAAATATTCTCCTAAATTTTTATACCACTTTTTTGTTTTTTCAGTAACATGGCTACAAACTATTTTCAACTCAAACCAGTAAAATTTATGTCTGTTGAAGTGTCAGGCACTAGACCTTTAATTATTTTCGGTTTCTAATCTAAAACACTCTGGTGTGGAGAATGAGAGGACACTGAGGATACAGACTGGCATCCTTTGAGGCTTCATGGGAAAGTACAGAGCGAGTAGGTTTGAGAACAGCCCTCATATTAAAAAATGCAGGAAGGTTTGTTAAGATTCTTCAGTACAGGTGGAATTAAGATCAGGAGAAAGATTTCAGATGGATAAAAGTGGATCTTTTTTAACAGTGGCTGTTGATAGCCAGGATAGAATTTCTCCAAGAACATTAGGAATCTAGTCAAATCCTATCATAGAAAAATGTTCACCAACGTGTAATAAGGGAGAATACCAAATTGGGAGAGTGTTGCAAAGAAATAATGAAAAAGTTAGATACAGCTTTTTTAAACAGGCAGAATATTTGTGCTTTAAATTACATATAATTAGACTCCAATCTCTTAATTTGGGGGAAAATCAAATTTAGAAAGTATTTTTCTTGGAAAAAGAATAAAAACTTGGGGAAAAATGGTAATGTTCCATTTTATTCTCTTAACACTTGAAGTTTCTGTTTTAAAATTGAGAAAAATGAAACTAAATCCAAATAAAATGTTTGAAATGTAAAAATATTTCAAGCTGATCATAATAGTTATTCTGAAATAACCTTTTCCACAAAATTTTGGTTGAGGAACCAGATCAAAATGCAATCATGTGAATAGCTCTATGTAAAATATTTTAAATAACTTCTGCATTAAACCTATGTACTGCTGTATTGAATTTAAACTTTAGACTTCATTAAAATTAGTGTGGTCTCTTTCAAATAATCCTCTACAGCAGCACTTGACTGGAAAATTACCTGAATGTCAAACTGAAATTTAGCTTCTTGACTTCACACACAAACTAAAATCCCCCCAAACCCTCAGCAACAATGCTAAGGAATGCTAAGGTGTGCACACAGTGCTAAAGATAAGTACATTTGGATTATATTTCACAAATAATTTTCTTATTTCAATAATTCTCTTTGTGCTGTATTTGTTGATGCTCTTTAAACATGGAAGCGTATTCTCATACATATATTCTCTAACAATTTTAGACTTCCTCCAGTGACCAGTTACCAGGTCTGGGTTAAGGCTTGCCAGGAGGAGGCTGGTTTGTGGGGAGTGAAGTTCTGGGCTTTGCTCACTGGGGAGCTCATGCTTCCCACTGCTGCATTTCATTCCCCAGAGCTGTTACCCCTGCTGCTATCCCCTTTTGCAGCCCTGCCCAGCTCCATGTGGTGGGTATGAATATCCCTGCAGGTTTCATTCAGCAGCCCCCAAAGCCTGAATTAGCTTATTCAAAAAATGCTCAGACTAGTGAGCGTGTCTGAATGACATATTCTCCCTGACAATGGTAAATTAGCACATTTTTATCTCTAAATCATCTCAGATATTTCAGTGATGAGCAAGTACTTGCAGTTTCATTTCTGCTTATCCTTGCTGACTCTCAAATTATTCTGAAGCCACCAGCATTTCTAAAAGCAAGACACATTGATTTCCTCATTATATTAGGAAACGGCAAGTTAAGCAAATTTCAGAAGTCTTTTCAAACTCCAGAGTCTGTTCAGAAGTGATAAGACAAGACATCATATTCGGCTCTGTAAGCTTTTGTGTGGAGACAGTTCTCAGCAAAAGTATTTTTGTCCTAAGGAAAAGAAAAGAAAAAAAAGAAAGAGAAAAAAATGAAAAAAGAAAAAAACTATTTCCCTCTTCCAGCTGGAAAAGGAAGGGGAAGATGGAATCTTCAAATTTTAATTCATGTACTACAACTACTTTACTTGCTTTTTTCCATGCAAGGGAAACAGGGAATTTTGTATGCTAAAATTGACTTTTACACTGGATCCCACCATGCAAAATTGTCCTAACCTCAACTGTGCTTATCAAAGACACACAGGCAAAATAAATTAAAAATAAAAAAATTATCATCGCTATGGAAAATTACTTTTGTTCAGAAAAGAAAAAGGCAATGATTTTTCACCAGTAAAAAATTCTAATAGTGTATGTGTGAAAATCATTCCAACAGATGAAATCTTTCTGTATTTGTCCAACAAATGGCTTACAGCGTGTTCATTTATTTTATATAAATTCCACAGTGAACTCAAATAATTACTGGTTGTATCACATAGCAATGTCTGGCTATATTTAGACGCTATATTACAAATACAAAGCAAATGCTTGCTACCATTTACTGCACCCAACCAGGCTGTAGGACCCAGGCAGTATGTTGTACTTCAGGAACTGGTATATGGTGAGCATAAAGTATGGAGATTACTGTGGAAATCATAATAATTCTTACTGCAACTACACAATCTCTTAAAATTGAATTATTTTTTCAAGGAAATATGTGGGAGAAAGATATCTACCAAAAAGACAGCCTCAATTTCTATTTTTATTTCAGTTTATTCTGCTTATTATGTTCCAAATGAACCTCCTAGTCATGGGTATAAGCAGAGACAATACCATACCCTCATCTGGTTTTTTGGGGCTTGGTTTTGGGTTATGTGTGTGTGTGTGACTTGTGTAGATTTAGAAAAAATATTTGTTTATCTAAGTTTACTTGTGAAATAAGAAGTAGTATGAGGTCTGCTAGAGAGCCATTTGCCTTGCTGTGGGTTTTCTCTGACCTTTGTGTGGAGAAGGAAATGCTACCTGCAGCATTTACAGGGTCACTTTAAGATCTCACACTGCAAAATATTTTGAATAATATTCTATGGAGAATAATTCTGTTTAACAGTACAATGTGTACAAACAAAATAAGGGCAGAGTATATGCAAAACAACATGTCTGAGAATGAGCAAATTATTCCAAAGGGAGTAATATAGCTGTCTAAGCATCATTCCTCCAACAGTTTGACTTGTAAAACAGATGCTTGAAACCTTCTGGTTAAAGCAAACTGACCTTCTTTTGGAGTAAACACATTCAAAACCATGTATTTATCTTGATCTTTGGATGAGTACTCAGTCCTTGAAATAACAGTACACATTCATTTGTTCATGCAGTTGGGTAACTCCATTCCAGTTTTAACAAAGACATCCACCCCACCAATTTACGTTGATCTGCTGGAAAAAAAGGGTGTGCTGCCCTGAAGTGCCAAACATCAACAGAATACAAGGTCGTACAGAGGTAAAGCAACCTTCCCTCATGTTTGAAAAGACAGAGTAGTTTAGGTAAAACATTCAGCTACACAGACTCCAGGTATGCTGACCTCTGCTCCTGGAGGCTCTGGCGTGTGCTGTGTACAACAGCAGAATGTCTCCCACAATATTAGCTGTGGAGAGACAGTGCTGAGCTGACAACGAGGTCAGTCAGATCCCAGAGCCAGAAATCTTAACAGGAGAGGTAACCAAGAAACAACAGCAGCTGAGCTGGAAGAAGTTTCACCTACAAGTCTGTGCAGCCACTGAATCTTAATTTTTAAAGGATGAAAATGACAGCCCCTGGGAAAACATAACAGTAACTTAACTATAAATTACAAGAAGGCTGTGAGTGATCTGAAAGGTCAAAAGAATAAAAAATTGATGTCTTTGGTGAGCCATATGTTTCTGAACTGTGGGGCAAATTCTGCACCTTAAGAAAAAAAAGGGCAAATTTAACATTAGTATAGATTTCTTTGGAAATTGGTCTTTCATTTTTGATTAGTGAAGAACTTAGTGCATTCACCTCTTGATGTTGTGTCTCAATGTTGCTTCAAAAATGAAAATTTTGTTAACACCTATGTTCTTCCTTTGCAGAGCAGAATACACACAATGACCGGAGATTTAATTGGATTTAGTTTACTTTACAAAGTTTAAGAACTTGATATGCTAACATTGCAAAAAGAACAAAACTAAACCCCACAATTACAAAATGCGAACAAAACCCTAACAAAACCAACAGTGAAGTTCATTTTTCTCCATGTCTTAAAATGTCCATTCTTCTGAAGGGTTGCTTTTTCAGTTTTCTTACATTAAAGCAGATCTCAAAAATAGTTTTAGCAAATCACTTGATTTATACCAAAGTATTCATCTTTTTTTTCCTGTTTTAATCCAAATCTACAACACTTATTTCAAGCACATGCCTGTCTTTAATCATCTTTATGCATCTTCAGTCAAATGACTCATTTTCTATTACAAAATAAAATTACTTTCTGGGCAGGTTCTTCACTCCTAATGAGGGGAAAAGGATCAGGTACTGGTTTTGATACCATTAGGTGGCCCACCTATTCATGTGCTTTTTATTACATTATATCATAGTTTTGCATGCAAATTTCCAGAGTTTATGATCATTTGGATCATATGCTCTATTTGACCATTCTTATCTGTTTTTCTCATTTAGATGCTACTTCACCTTTTTAAATGACATCTTCCTTCCTTCCTTCCTTCCTTCCCTTCCTTCCCTCTTCTCATTCTCAAGTCTTTCCCAAAAGATTTTTTGTACTGCCATGATGCCAGGATGGCATCTTCAGTAACATTAAAAACTAAACATAGGGCCACAATTAGCTATCTTTTAATCTTCTGCATTTCCACATCATTCCTCTTAGTGAAGTTTAACTTACCTGAGGTTATTTCTTTTGCTTCCCTAGGGATGTTTAATATGAGCCAATTGTGGTGGCATTTCTGGGGCGGTCCTTTGCCCATGTGGTTTTAATTCCTTATAGCAGCAGGAAAGTACTTTTATTTTTTTAAAACAGATTGGTGTTAAATCTTTAGAATCATAGAATCAGAATATCTTGGCTTTGAGACAAGTCCTGCAGATTGCTCTGAATCAAGTCCAAGGCTGTGGTGCTCCTCTGGGCCTGTTATCTGGACACTCTGTGATAACACCTAAAAGTTTAATCTCCGATTCACATTCCAGTGTGACATTTGACCAGTCTGCGTGGGGGTAATTGCAGTACAGTTGTTTTTTCTGCCCTTGGTATCTCTGATTTCTCTGAGCATATGACAGTCAATGAACCCATCTCAGTCAGACAATTGGTAATACAGGCTCTCCTTTATTTGTTCTTTTGAGGCTTGAGATTTCAATTCACACAGATTCTGTGCTAGTTACTGACGTAGTTAAGCTGTTTCTTTCCTTTGCTTTGATCTCAAGGCCTTTTAACACACAACAAAATTCTGCTGACAGCAAAATTACATGTCTTTCCTGCATGTTTGGTATCATGATATTACAGTGTTCTCCTTGCTCTCTTCACACAGCTTTCTGACAGGCCTTGTATATTGACATCTTCATTCAAGGCTAAAGAGTCAAATTCCTGTTTCTTCACTTACATTTCTAGCACTTGTAGAAAACCACAATCAAGGTGGGGATGATTACTGATTTTGATTTGAAATGGCAATATGGATTGTGCAGGGTACATCATCCTCCTAATTTGACTAGCTGTTCTAACAGCAGACAGTGAGCTGCTTAAAACTGATACAGAGAGCCAGAAGTGAATTCTCTTTTTGACTCAATAATAAAAGGTGCAACAAGCATTTCCTGAAAGCAATTCAGTTGTACTTCCTGGTGTCTTCTGCTCCAACGATCTCATATTATATGCTAATATCAACAGAACCTACAAATCTATTAAGCATCCAAAATGGTAAAAAAAAAAAAATTCTGGGCATGGTAAGTAAAGCAAAGAGAAAAATACTGGATCCAATAGGAATAATAATTATTATTATTATTATTATTATTGTTATTGTTATTGTTGTTGTTGTTGTTGTTGTTGTTGTTATTATCATCTCATCTAGGCTACTTCTAACAGGTAATTAAAATCCAAATCATGATATGCCAGTCCTCATAATTATTCTGCATGTCTTTCAGATGTCTGCTTTATCAGCTTATTATTGATCTTTACAAAAACTGAGGTAAGAAGAGAATTATCTTCAGACCTGAAGTAGGACATGGCTGTGAAGAAAACAAAACAAAAAAAGAAAATTATAAAAAAATTAAAAAGAAAAGAAATATTGGCGTAGATTTGTGGAGGGAATTTCATCTTTTTATTTAATCCTCTAAATACTCAGAAAATCCAGCATTTTTTGTAGATTTTTTTACATTTTATTAGGAAGTTGAAAAAATTATAAAAACCTAAGATAGATAGATAGATACACACGTACACATACATAAATATAGGTAAATATAGATAACTATTGAAAAAGGAAGGAAAGGACTTCTGAAGTGCAGCATAGAATCCTTCAGAAGGTAACTGATCTGAAACAAAAACCCCCTTTCCAGGCGGGAATCCATCTGCATCCCAAACACAAGCCCAGGTTTGCAGCCCAGGCTCTGCAATTGGCAGCAGCTGCATGCTGTTACTGGGGTATAAAACCCCTTTCTTTGTTCACATAGCACTTTAAGACTAGCTGAAAAATGGGGTCTTAAAGTCCATTTCCCATACACCATTCCTGGGGTTACAAATGTAATATATTTGACTCTGGTTAAGGGTTATGGGTGCAGGGGTTGCTGGGATGCACAGGGGCTCTGCTGCCCCTACCAATGCCCAGGTGGCTGAGTCCCAGTCCCTGGATCTCTTTAAAGGACATGGAGATGTAGCATTTAGGGTAGTGATAGTGTTAAGTTTATGACTGAACAAATGATCTTAAGGGTCTTTTCCAACCTAAATTGTTCTGATTCTGTATTTCTGGTAGCAGCTCTCTGAGCACACCAGCTTGCTCTGAACCCATCTGCTCTAACATACAGAAATGACAAAACTGTTCCCGTATCTCTAACCCTGGAAATTCATCTGACAGTTTCCTAAGGTTTTATGCCTCAATGTTTGTTTGGGTTTTTTTTGTTTTAATTTTCCAAGGGACAGTTCCTTGAGTCATCCATCCACTGATCCCAGTTACTCACAAATTTTCTTAGGCCATACTTGTCCTTCATTCCTTTCAAGCTGCACTGCCATGGTTTCCAGAGATGGTTCTGTTTGTATTAAAGATATACTCAAGCATGGAAAGCACGCATGGCCCCCTCAAAAGATTGTGTGAATGTTTATTTGACAGTCAGATGCTAAAAGGTATGGAGGGAACAAACAAGTGAAAATGCAAGAGAGCAGAAATTTTGAACATGGAACTATGAACTAAAGTCTGGCTGATGGCAGATGTTCCTTTTTGAGGGCTGAATCTGGTTTAGGTACAGAGAGTTTAATTAAATCAAAAATCAAATAAACCTAATTGCTTATTCCAAATTCACAAGTTACTTTTTGGAAAGGCTTAAAATATTTTATTTAGAATATATCTTGCAGGAGTTGAAAGAGTTCTGCATTTGGACAGGGGTCTCAGCTGTTTTATACCCAACTTAAGCTCTTCTCCAGAATTCCCTTGCTGTAGCTGGATCTAAAATTCACCTCTGATGTGCTTCTAGGCAACAGAATTACTTATGAAGTTTCTGAAAATCTGAAATATAGGCTATCCCAAATTGCTTAAGAAGCAAAGGTAATAAATGAAGAGCAGCATGAAAGCATTGGGGTGTTTTTGTTAAACAGATTTGCTTTCATGGGCATCTCTTCAGACTCATAGAATCAGAATACCTTAAGTTGGGAGTGACCCATAAGGATCACTGAGTCCCAGGCCTCTGCTCCTCGCAGGACCGCCAAACACTAAACAGGATCACTGAGTCTTCTCTAGATTCTTATTGGACGCTGACAGGTTTGGTGCTGCCACCACTCCCTTTTGGAGCCTGTGACCAAGCACCTTCTGGGTGAAGGATCTTCTCCTAATATCCAGTCTGAGCTTCCCCTGATGTAGCTTCATTGCCTTCCAATGTGTCCTCTTGCTGATCACCAGAAAGAGAAGATCAGCACCCCTCTGCTCACCCCCCGCCACCAGGAAGCTGTAACTGCAATGAGGAACCACTCAGCCTTTAGTTCAACTTTTAGTGTGTGCCACTGTGGTAGCACGGCAGTCCCAAAGCAAGACTTCAGTGTAGTCTTGTACTGACATTTCAAATTTCAGTGCTGCCTGACATGCTGTTTCAAATTCCATGTACTGCACACCAGTGGGGGGGCTTGCATTTGTTGTTGGGTAGATGAAAAAGAATGCAATGTTGAGGGTGGGATTATGGCTTTGCAAGATTTGCTGTATAGTCAGAGCCTGCTCTTGACTTTTGTACATTTTCTGAGTCTTGTCATTTCCATCTTGACCTTGAAAAGCTCTCTAATGAAATGCAGCAGAATCTTATTCTCATAGGAGATTGATTATTGTGCAGTTTCACACTCATTTAGCTCTTCCTTTTCTGTTAGAAGGGTATGAGCTGATTATTTGCGCCACTATCCACAACCTTCTGCTTTCTCCATTAGGGAGCTTCTACAGCTTCTCCAAATTTCTTCATGAAAACAACTTCTTATTTTCTGAGATTATTATATAACCATTGAGGGGGGAAAAAAAAGTTGTTTCTCCCCTAAAAATAAAGATAAACAATTAGTAGAAATAAAATATCTAACATACCGTAAGTGGAAAAACAGCCTATAACAAGCAGGAAAGACAGGAAAACAGTGATGATGGACAGTGTGGGAAAGGAAATAGAGAAAAAGATAAGGAAAAGGGAGAAGGGGGAATGGAAAGGAAAAGGAACCTTAATCTTATAATGAAATTAAAATCAAGTTACTGTTAATACCACTTCTTTGTATTCTGCCTCTTGTCATTGAAATGTTAATATGACTTTGACTTGATGAGGAAAGCTGGAGAAAGAATATTCACAGCAAACGAAATAGTGAAGGCATTTCTGCAACACAGGAAAACATATCTCTTTAAATGAAAAGGAGGCTGGAGACACTGGGGGAGAAAGAGAATTTAAGAGTCTTGGGCTCCAGTTGTGAAATCAGTTGTAGAAAGACTGAATGCCTGATAAGTACCTAAATTACCTACACTCTTGATTATGCAACATATGCAACCCAGGACATGCATCCTGAAGCACATCACTCTGTTTAAATCTTCATATCCTTATAATCTTCAATTTAATCATTTAGGCAGTTCCACAAAAATCTACTGTGCATTATGAACAGGAAAGCTTACTGGTGCCTTCTCCATGAAGACTGAACCATGTCATCCTGACAATTCAAGTAGATACTGTGTTTGTATAATTAGATTATGTAAAACACTATTGGATATACAATTTATAACTGTTTATTGTCTAGCTTGACAGTAGGTATGTATGGATATTGTTCTATATAGAGGGTATTTCACTCCTACTCAAGACTGGAATCTACCTCAGTGTTCTGTATAATTCCAGAAATCTTATTTCAAAGCAGGTATTGACGTATTCCAGTCTCATTAGGGCCCTGCCATCTGCTGCCTTGATGACTTTGCAAGGAAGGCTGAGTGATTTAGGATACTTCTTGACAGTATCAAAGATTTTCTTTTAACTTCCTTGTTCTGTGCTCTGCTCTATTGATGAATCCCTCTTGCTTTGCCTCATCAGTTGTATCTCCTAGTCAAAGTCCCCGCATGCCACTCATTCATTTTCACTCTATGATATTTCCTTGATTTCAGCACTTGTCTCTCATTCACAATGCCTGATCCCTCATACATTATCCATGCTTATTCTACGTACCTTATTTTTGATCCTGGCATGTGACAGCCTGTTTTCAGAATCGTGTTTCTTTAATCTTTTCAGCATTGATGTTACTTGTTCCCTTTTTGATATCTCAGATCACTTATAAATGACTGCCCAATAGTTATAACATATTCACACAAACATATTCTGACGAGTTTTTATTGTAGTTTATAATTTGTGCAGATGTAATATTGAAATTGTAATTTCAGCAAGCTACAAAACTGTACAACCATAGATGTAACAACCAGTTTTACCTTAGAGTAAAATGGAATAATCCTATGGATTAATAGCATCTATAGGCAAGTGCTGTTCCATATATAAGCAAGCCCAGTTCCTGGGTTTGTTGGTTTGTTTGCTTGCTTGGTTTTTTGTTTGCTTTAATTCTAAGTGGGAGATGGATAAAGGCTAGGGGGAAACACAAAATTACAATAGAGACATTTCTTTAAATCACAGATGAGTTCTCATTGTGTTTTGTAAATTTGCATTTCAAACAAACGTGAGTTTTAGCATAGTTAGCTATTATTCATACTATTTCTATTGTATACCTAAATATTCTAACATATACTTTTCTCTAAGGGAGGAAAAAGAGGGAAAAAAAATCTATGTGAAGTCTTCAACTAAAAGACCCATACAGCTTTATATATCACCTAAAACTTTAAACACAGTTAAAAACAAAATATTTGAGATATTTTACTATCTTAAGACTTTTATCCTCCCTTTTCCTGATACAGTAAATGATGAAAACTATCAGAAGACAATGCATAAGAGAAAAAAAACAATGATCAAAGAACTAGAAAACCTTTCTGAAAGCTAGTAAGAACTAGGTTTCTGTTATTTGAGAACTGGACACACAGGAGAAATATGACAGGTCTTCAGAAGTGTGAAAACTTCCAGTGGGGACAAATGGGAGTAAAGTTTTATCTTTGTTCTTTTTAGACAAAAGTAAGAGGTAAGGATTTTAAATCACTTCAAAGAAGATCTACATTGAAAATTACAAAGAAAAACATCTTGCAACCAGAGCCATTCAACATCACAGACAAGATCTTGGAAGGGCCCAGAATCTGTATTACATAAATGTTTACATAAGACAAACATCTGTCAGGAAAGGTTTGGTTTCTGTGATGATCTCCCTTGTGGGGCCAAGAAAAAAAAAAGGCCATGGCAATATTTGATTCCTCAAGTATAAGGAATTGACATTTCAATCTTCTGCTAAAACAACTGAATGTAATTAATAAAACAACAAATAGCTTTAGATTCAATTACGGCAAGCAAAACAAATGTGTTCAAGCAGAGAAGGTAACATGCCTGTCTTACCTGCTGTGTTGCTGCATGTAACCTTGAAATTCTGGAAATGAAAATTGCTTCCACAGAGCTAGCAGCAGATAACTGCAAGGATCAAGAGAAGATTTGTGGCAGGATTATCCATAATACGAAATGTGTAGGTAGTAATATGGTTCTTAGCTCTGGTACCAAAAGTGATCAAAGCAAGCTATCAGAAAAAGTAACTTCAGTGAAATATGAAACAGTCAATCCAGAAATGACAAATAATGAAGACCTCAAAAATCCCATAAAAAGGGTAAGGAAAGAGATACTCAAAGGGGTTCCAAAGGGATTTGTGGTATAAAATGTTATGTAACCAGCATCAGTATACTTGTTCTTGCACCATGTCAGAAAGTTTTTGAAATGAGTCAGAATTTTGGAATAGATTTGATTTATCAAGCTAATGAAATGGAAACCTAAAATGTCATTTGCTTTTGTAATATAATTGAAAACCATATTTATTAAAATGTCAGCATGTGCAAACGGCTATTAGTTTTGCTGTTTCTGAATATTTTTCCCTCTACTCAGCTAAAAGGTAAGTATTTGCCTTATATAGTGCTATATGGATACTGTTTGTTTCCTTATAAATGTGCTGAGAAAGAGTTGTCCTGTATCAGGCAAGGGTCCACTTAGTCAAGTATCTTGCATTTTGTGATTACTAGGGTTGGACGCTTGGGATTAGCATATAAAACATAGTCAAACACAGAGAAATGCTTCCCTTCCAGCATGCTTCCCCAGTTTTCAGAAAAATTCTGTCTGAAAGAATTCCTAACATTTTTGTTTACAAGACTTTCATGGATTTTTCTTCCAAGAATTTGCATAATTACTTTTTTAAACTATCTAAGCTATGATATCACAATATACTGTGACAAAATGTTGCACAGTGTAATTGAGTGACGCTGACATTTCTTTTAATGGCTACCTGACAATTTTATACAAATCATCTCCATCCCCTTCATCTCTGTTGGGAAAACAGTGACTAAATAATTTCCTAAATAGACTCTTCATGGCTCTAATTTCTTTCCTCTAGTCATGTCATATTTCTAGTCATCTCTTCCCAGACTAAGACTTGCCAGACTCAGTTTAATATTCCCTGATGTAAAAATACAGGATTCCTTGTCTTTGATCATCCTCTTCACTCCTCACTTTATTGTTTTCAATCTACTGTTTCATTTTTTGAGATGTGAGAATCACAGGTATTCCTGAGATGTGGGATCACCACAGAATTGCACATTCTCTCTAAAATAACTGCAGACATCTAGTAGGAAAGCAGCTCTGTGCCAGTGTGGAAAGGTTGTTCAAGAACACATTATTAGCTCTTGCTATGCAGACACTGTTAAAGAATAAATCAAAATTTAAAGTATTTTGACCTGTAATATCAGTTACCCATAAATTTTTACAAAAGCTATCAGAAAGTGAAAACCGATTGCATTTCTTGAGGTACCAATGCTTCTTAATTCAAATCACATACAAAATATAAATTATTGATTTTCTCTCCTACTACTCCCCATTATGTCTCCATCCTTCCAAAATGAGTGAGCATCTACTTCCAGCTATTATCTATATACTACTGTAAATACCAACAGGTTTTCTTGACCTTCTTGCTCAGGATAACTGCAGCAAATCTACTTTGAAATCACATGCTATTAAACAGAAGCAACAATATGTGTGCCTGGGAAAAGAGGAGTAAAGAGGGAAAAAAACAACCCTTCTCTGTTTTTTTACGCTTTGGAAAAAGTTGTTTGAGTTTTAGCTGAAAGCATCTCTTGTTATCAGTTTGTCCAGACTTATTTCTCAAACCTAAGTTTCAGTTTCTGGTTTTCTTTATATTAAATTGCACCAACTTTTTGCTTAAAAGACTGTCTCTCTTCTCCCGAGTTTGCATGGCTGCTCTCTTCTGGTAATAGATTCTCTAGGAGCAGCCGTATTTATCTGAAATAGCCCTGTATATATCCTCTCTCTTTTGCCAATTTTGTATGTTCATTTTTCTCTTAATGTTTTGTTCTCTGCTTCTGGTAATCTTCACTCCTCATATTTTTAGAAAATTCAGCTATGTCACTGTGAAATCTCTTCTTAAATAAGGAAAAAAAGCTGAACTTCTTCAATCATGCTTCATAACTAGTATTAATTTATCTTATTTCACTTGCATTTCTCTAAAGCAATTATAGTCACTCTTTTTCTTCTTAAGTGCAGATGCAAATTAGGATCAAGGCAGTAGGGATTTTTCCTCCCAACTTTTTATTCCTAGCAATTTGTATTAACTATATATCCCTACTTTTCTCTTTCCATGACTCAGAATGAAACACATACTGTATCTTAAATTAGAAAAATGTAATCTCTAACAACCTAAGTACAGTACTTAAATGTCCTTAATCCCTGCTTTTACATTCCCTATAGCAGTTGTTCCCTCAACAGAGTTTCATCTGACAACTTGGATATCTGGCTGTTAAATATCCTTTCCAAAAGCACTCATGCTTTTATAGTCAAACTTTTAGCCAAAGTTTCCAGTGATAACCTGCACAGCATTCAGATTTTATTTAGATGATGGTCATTTCTTCCCTGCTTTCTTACTTTTCTTCCTTAGTTTTTCACTTATATCAAAGCTAACAGGTGTCTTATAAACTTATTCACCATTAGCACTGTATCAAGCAGGCATGCACAATAAATGTCTCTAAAATAGTTTGAGACCATTCCATGTTCAAACAGGAAAAATTTAGTTGCATTCATTTGTTAAATAAAAGGTTTCAAATTAATATTTTTTTCACTAAAAAAAAAGAATCTGGGGAATATTTACTTTTCTGGCAATTAGAATTAATTTATTTGATCAGACAGTTTAGATATGCTTTTTAAGAACAGTTGGTTTTATTTGGGTAATAGCTTAGCATTCACCCATTGTCACTTCTCTACATCATCAATTTTAATTTTAAGAATCCTTGACAAGAAAATCAAAGAAATGCTGACCTATTTTCCCTCTGGAAATAATTACTAAAGCAAATGAGATTTGCTTGTCTCAAAGGAGTAATTTTGATTTTTTCCTCATTTTTATAATATTAAAATATTTAAAATATTAAAAATATAAGCTCAAAGTTCCAAATAACAGCTTTTTCCTGTGAAGACTTCCTGTGAAGAATTCCTGTGAATAAAAAATCTTATTTTTTTATGAACTTACACTAAGAAGTTAAATAACACTGGGCAAAAGAAAAAAATCATAATTAAAAAAGCTCTTTAAACTACATGACCAAGGCATTTGATATGCACTTAATTAAATATTATTAGCTTATGGAAAATTATGAGATTTTAACTAGTTCCCTGGTTTGGAAAGAATGTGTTTTTCATTACCTCCCTCCACTAGACATGAATAGGCTGGGGTGTATAAAGCTAGGGTGTTTCAGCTATCTATATTCAGGAAAGGTTTTGCCAAGGAAACAGTTTTAAAGTTAGCCTTCCTAATTAAGGCTGAGTCAGGGAGGAACAGCCCTTTGAGTCTTGTGCTATTATTAAAGCTATTGGATATCAGCAGTATCTCCCTTGCAGGCATCACAGACCAGGTGATCTTCCTCCTCTTGTACTCTCTGCTCCCCCTTGTCCCTTGAACAATTGTTTATCACGTTCACCCTGTTGTGATCTGGGTCAGTTCAGCAGCTATTCACAGAGCTAAGTGTGTAATACACAGCAATCATTTCATTAACATACGTTATTCTTACTATTACTGTCATACTTTGGTTTTGTTGAAAAATATCTCCAACAGAAACACCCAGCAAATATGATATAAAATAACTTGCCAACCTTCTTGTTTTCAACCGCACATACTTTTTAAAATGTTTAAGTCTTCACAGGGTAGTTGCTAGAAAAGGTTTTTTAAAATTTACAATAAATAGACAGGCCCCCATTCCCATTTCATTTTTTTAAAATCAAATAGAAATATTTGAAAATAAAAAAGTTTAAAAATCTGAAATTTTACCCTGAAAGACGTTGCCCAGAGAGAGGATTCTTTCAGTAAAGTTCCTATATAGCTTAGCAGAAACAGATTGCAAGAAAAAAACCCCAAAAACTGCCAAAAAATAATAGAAATTGTAATACTAATGGCAGTGATAATTATGGATAGCATTATTCAAATTGGCATAAAAATAATGTTACAAAAGGCCTACCTTATAAGAATGAAAAAAGAATCTTAGAATTTCTACCAAAAATCCCAGCATAAACAAAGCAGTCTTTAGGTGACACGAAGCTTCTGCTTGTGCATGATCTCTCCACCCATCACACAAGCCCAAGTCCACTGACACCAGTAGCAGAATAGTCTTGTTTTAAGCTGATGCACAGGAAGAGAGAATCAAGCCTCTGCCACAATCCTTGCTGACTTGCCATTAGTGGTATTATTCCCAGACTGCCTGATATAATCTCCTTGGCTGAGTACCTATTTTCTGTTTGTTCTTAGCAAGATACTATTAGATATTTTGCTTTTGATAAAGGCCGTGTGAGAATGGGACCCTGAGCAAACTGATCTAGTGAGTGGCGTGTCTTCCCATGACATGTGGATTGGAACTAGATGGATTTTGGATGTCTCTTCCAACCCAAATCATTCCATGATCCTGTGATGATCCTGAACGTTTTAACATCAACAGCCAAAGTCTGCTGGCTCTGACTGCACTGAGTCAAAGCCAGTGCTAAAGGGTTTGGGTTGCTTGCTCTGTGATGATTTTACAGCAATTTATAAAGCTAGTAAGCGCAGTAAATTTATGCCATCAAATAAACCTATGCTAAGTACCCAACCCACTTGCAGCCCGACAAATATCACAGATCACCTCATGCCCATTTTCCTTCCAGCTCTGTCATTCCTCTCCCAAGCAGGACTGATGGTGTTGCACAGCCCTGTCATGACACGTGGCCGAAGAGCATCTCAATCTGCAGCGTACATGGGACACAAGCACCTTGAGCCTTGGGCTGAAACTCTTCATGGGAACTATATTCCAAAAGAGACAGTTTTTGAAATGAAATGAAATATTTTTTGTATTCACTGATCTGAAGTGTGCAGTATTTTACATTGTAATTCTCTCAACTAACACAGAGCTCAGCAGCAAGTTTAAATGGTATTGATACAGATAATTTCAGGGGTCCTAGTTCTATTTCTGGTGTCTAATTGAGTATATTTTTAACTTTCAATTTAGCTTAATAGGAACTAATTAGTGAAATCTAATTAGATGCCTACTAACAATTTCTGATTCACCGTTTGTTCCTGGAGTCTTATTTTGTGTCACTAGAATCTTAGTGGGAAAGCAAGTGACCCTGAAACAGATGGGATTATTTGAGTTTCCAGGTACTACTCTGTATCAGTAAGGCCTTAAACAAACTGATATGATCACAGGCACATAAAAAAAACATAATAAAAATTCTGGCCTGAGAAAAATGTGTCTCAAAAATATGGCTGCTAATGTTTTCTCCTATTTCACTATGGTTCTGACCAAAGATGTATATATTGCTTGAGTTAGCTCTCTCTCTTTTTCATAAAACTCTGACTCTAAGTTACTGCTGCAGAAAAGGCCACTTTCTTTTGTTTTATTACAAGTGCCATATCCTCAATAGAGTATAATTTCAAAAGGCTTTTGAGAGTCAATATATTCTCCATATAGTTTGTTGGGTTTTTCACAAAGACTGTTTTTGGGGTGACAAAAATAATAATAAGTTAGTTCTAGGTGGGAAAAGAAAACAAACTTCTGATCCTCTTTATTATCAGCATCTAACAACTACTTTTAACTTAATGTTTTTTCTGTTGGTTTGGGTTTTCGTTGGTTTTTTCCTTCATGGTGTCTTTCATTTCTGAATATGAAAACAGCTAATGCGCAGCTGTCTTTCACCAGCTTCTGCTTCTTCCTCTTGAGGTGCTGAGATGATGCTGCAGCTCACTGCTTCGTGGTTAATGGGCACCTGTTCAGGTGTCTGTAACTATGCTCTGCTCTGCTGGGGGCTGATGGTCACTCTTAGTCAGTCGGCAGTGGGGCCAACAAAAATTCAGGAAAACCATAGATTAGAGGCATTATTTTGTGTTTCATGTTGCTCCCTCAGCAGCACAATACCAAGAATCTATCCAATTTTTTATTTCTTATATTGTAGTTACTAAAAATTCCATACCTCTAAGGACAATAAAATTATTAAATAATATTATATTCTGCATATGCTGTTTGGAAAAAGAATCTTTCACCCAGGTTATTTCTAATAGACATTCTGCACTGGGAAACAGGTTTTTTTTTAAGGTTGTCTGATGTATTCTAGGAAAAACCCACAAACATTAATTCCAGTACCCAGATTCTCAGGAACATTGCTGCATAGACTTGCAATCCCAGCTGTTAGCCTGTGTTGTAACTGAATTTCCTTTTTTAAGTGATTCAACCTGACTCAGACTGGTGTCCAGTAGCTTGGAAAGGCTGTTAATGTGATGTGACAAACTTGACATTAGCTGCCTTGGTTAAGGCCAAGAAACAAATCACACAGAGCTTAGCAGATCAGAGACAGCACCTTGAATTTTACATAGAAACGAACTGAAAACGTGGAGATTCTGGCTAAATGAAGCTGATGTTTCCTGCATGGGCAAATGTATTATGAAGAGTTTTGTTGTTCTTATAGTGTCTGCAGTAAATTGAGCACTGTGCAGTCATGCGGTACAGCACTCTCAGTGACTTGGAGGCATTCTTTGAAGGCTGCATTTGACAGAAAAGATGATAAATGCCAGGATAAATGGAGATTTAATGAAGCCTTTGGACACTAATGACAATGGATTTCTGGAAGAGATTTAATTTCATTGGCGTGTCCAAATTTACTCTTTCCCTTTACTGTATGTAAAATTTTATTTAGCTGCACTCTGCTGACCAGAGGTTGTAAGCTCCATCATGGTTTGGTAGGTGAGGGACAGGCCCACAGCTGAGATCCAAGAGAGATGCAGACATGGGCATTTGGCATAATGCAATTCGGCAGCCTGCCTCCAGCCATCAGTCAGCAGGCACCGAGTGAAAAACTGAAGGGAAAACATGTTCTGGTGAATAACATGTGACACATGATCATAGGCCATGCACTGCACAGCACACTCACCCCGAGATGTTCCCAAGGAGAGGAAGGGAGAACCACTCCACCAGGCTTCAAACCTCCCTGCCTGTCCCTTGCCACAGACTGACTCTCTCAGCCAGGCAGGCTCAGGGTACACACTGCTCTCTCCAGCCCCATGGGTTAAATGTGAAAACAAAGGTAAGTGACATTGTGACATCCTTACATCCTTTTTGTCCTTTTTTTTCAATTATTTTTTTTTAATTTTTAAAACAGGACAAGAAGAAGAATATTTAGCTGATTAGAAACTGAAAGTCTTTCCAATTTATCCTGTGAGATCTAGAAATAATGGATCTGGGTGGCAAACTAGAAAGCTAGAAAATGTTCTGGTATTTCCAATTGTTCTTTATTCTTACTCTAGTAGACAATAAAAATGACAGGAGGCCTCAACCTTCTGGTTTCATTCATTTTCTATGCCACTATTCTAGCAGAGCTGAAATAGACTGGACTGTAGTACTGTGACTTGTCTATTTTTTTTCAATGTCTAGATGCCCAAATAAGCATAGATGATAATCTCAGCAGAGGTGTAAGTACTAGAAGAGCTGTGAAGACGAATATTTTACAATTAAATTTTTGACTGTCTCATGGAATTCTGAGTATTTCTTTCTATTTCTTGAGGCTGGTATTGTCTGCAACAGTAAGATGTAAGCAAATGAAACTGGAGGCCTTGAGTTCTACAGATTGGGACTGGGGGCAAGCGTGTAGGTGTCCATAAATCACATGTGACGTAACGACTAAGGCACGGACTCCGACCGGCAGGGAATCTGAGAAGTCTGTTCAAAGAAATGAGCTGGTTTTATACACTTCTTCAAGACACATGGTATTTCATGTACAAAATATATGGTATTTTTCACTAAGCGACCTATCACACATTGCCACATGTGTGTGTGCACTTTCTCAGTGTCCCTGTATGAGGGTGATCGCACACTGCCCACCCGTCCAGCAGCTTCTCCCAGGGTCAGGCGGAGACAAGCTCCCTTGTGCTGCCATGGCGCTCTGCTGGCGCATCCCACAGCCCACAGCCCACAGCCCTATTCCATCCTATCTCTCTCCACAGTCATGTAACTGCTGAGGGGTTACTGGAGCTGGTTGAAAACAACCAATTACAAAGCTGTATGTGGCTTTGGATGTGTGTCCACCTGAGAGTCTCTTCTGCCATGACACCATTTCAAAGGGAGCAGAGGAGCAACTGCTGCTGTGGTCTGAACATGCACTTATGACTTGACAGATGTGCACTTGCCAAATGCCCAAGGTCCTTCACAATCCTCAGGGATTCGTAAAGGGTAAATAAGAAAACCTCTGGAAGCCAAACCAAACATACTGGGAGCGTGATTGCTCTCAAAGCATTTGGCCACAAACCCTGTTTGCACTGTAATGACTTCATTTATTCATGTACAACTGCAGTCTAATTGTTTTGTCATACGAAAAGATTTGCTGACTTCACTGCTACCAGCAGAAGTGACAGAAGGGCTGGATCTCTCCCTTTCACTGTCTCATCAGCTACAGGCCTTTGTAACAGCAGCGTCCTTCAAAACTAGTAAGTCATATTTTGGCAAAAGCAATTAGGAATTTTATAAGCTGTCACACGAGGATTCAGCATTCACCTCTAGGTCCCACCATCTTAAGAATGAAATATTGAAAACACCAGTGAACATGACAGCCTGGCTTTTCCTTGGCATAAGAAATAACACTCCTGTACCACATGCAGATGTTGAGATTGTTCTCTAATTTATAATTTAAAATCAAACAGCTACTTTAAGCCCTGGGCAAGGATACTTTGTTCATGCTAAATAAAGTGATCCTTCTTTATAAAAAACTGTATTGACTCTGAGTATGTGAACACATGTGTATGTGAAAAATGTTTATACAAGAAAATAAAATAGGACAAACTGGAGCAGTACATTAATTTACCTGTTCCCAGGTCAAGGTGTAAACAGGAAAGGAAAAAATATAATTTTTTTTTTAAATTGAATATATCGTTGAAGCGTTCACAATATAAATCTGCTATTAATGTTAATAATATCTGCATTTTTATTATATTCACATATATGTATAACAATGAAACATTAACTATATATGCAATGTGTTGAATTTAACTCCTTAAGGAGAAAAACTTTTCCTTGAAAAGTTCTTTCATTAAGAGGAGAATAGCAGGGAGAGAAAAGAGGATATGCTGGGTGATGAGAGTTAAAAAGGTAAAGCTGATAATCTCGCTTGTTGTACCCGTAGGAAAGGAAGTCCTTTAAAGACTATAATCAGCATTGATGCATCCCATAAGATTTTTGGTGGAAAACCATTATGAAAGTACAAATCAGGTTAAAAAAAAACAAACAACAAAATAAAATCCTAACAGTGAACTGATCCAGAAAAAAAAGATCTCTGAGATTTTGAAAAATCTCAGTTTTGCAACTTGTTTGCTGTCCTGTGCAGAAATAAATTTCAAAAATCATTTACTTCAAACTGGCCTTTATTAGAATTGATTTAAAGGGCTTCACAAGAAATCTTTTGATAGGTTGTGGGGGATTTTTAGTAAAAACTATGACATGTCAAAGCGACTAAAAAAAGAATTACAATAAATGCCACTCCATGTACCAACTAGTGAAGATTCCCAAAGTTACCTTTAAACTGTGTCAGAAATTCACAAATTCAAAGATCTAGCTAAATGCTAATTTTGACATAAAGCTCCAGAAGGTGTTTTATTGTAGTGTATTCTGTTATTTACAGTGATAAGCTATTTCCTTCACTTAAACAATATAGGAGGGATTTTTAGAAAGTATTATAGGTATTAAGGATCGTAAAACAATTTCAAGTACTTGGAAATATCCATTTCCAGCACAGGTAAATACCACTTACTTATATGTACCATATGTTGGAACCAGTGGTACGAAAACTAATAAGGAAATGGGTCACTTCTTCCACCTAAGTCAGTAAGATGTTGAAGAGCTATTGCAAGCCAGCAGCCTGAGTTACTCTGGATTTGTGTTTTGGACATTACTGGAAAAAGAATATGAAAAAGCCTATAGGTAAGTCCTTACGGTCTCTTTTTGTTTGGTTGGTTATGGATTTATTTCCTAAATAGTGGTTCTGAATGAATTCATTTAAACATTCCACAAGAACCTGCCCAATCTCTAAATATTCCTTTCACACAACAATTACATTCTTCTGTGCATATATATTTATGCTGATGCTCCCGTCACTGAATTGCTCTAAACTGGCAAGTAGTTATTGACACCCTCTTTCCAAACTGTGGAACCAGGTCCCTCTGACCTTGTGATGGAATCAAGTCTACATATGCAATAGCTCCCACCAAAAGGTGCAAAGCTCTCCAGCTCATGTAAGACATTTTATGTAGATTCCACCTTTTTCATAAGTTGTAGGCCAAAGCTGCGGCAGTGAGTGCCAACAGGTACGTGGAATTTGGTTCCAGTATTCAAGTCTATGACCATTCTAGTCTTCTGTCCTAAAGTAGCCTTCTAAAGCAAATATATTAATTAAGGGTCCACAAAGAGAACAGAAAATTCTACTTAATTTCTTCTTCCCATGATCACAGTGGAAGTCAGCACAGCCTGTGGTGATTGTTTTGCAAGACATGCTCTTGAGATACAACCCTGTGCACACAGTTCTCTATTATTTCACTTTTTCAAGTGAAAGTGAGGAGATTCTTCATCTTTATAGGCTTTTTTTGCAGGAAATACAGCCAACTATGAAATTTCCCATGACTACTCCCATGGACTTGACCCAGAGGGTATCCTTCAGAGAAGCACAGTGACCTCGCAGCTCCTCTGGTCCCACGTGATGTGAAAACTCTTAGCCATGGCTTGGCACAGCATGCTTTGTTCAATATGGGACAAGGAAGCCCTCCTGACAGCCTTAGGGTAAATTCCTTGCCAGCTTAGAGAGCTATATAACAGTGTTATCCTGCTACTCTCACATTGCTCTTTTTTTTTCTCAAATGTCCACCTGGGCTTCCTTGCTAACATGTGTTAGACAGACTGTTTTTCTTTTCTTTACAAAAGGTGGCATTTGGCAAGATGTCCAGTGGTTTTTGCAGACAACCTGGAATGAAAGCTTACTTTTTGTCTGTACATGACAGATGCCATGGAGACAACTCCTCTTCTTGCTGCATCTCTTCGGTATGTGCTTCTGTGGTATTTTCACTTAGATAATCACACAATAAAGGGAACACCGCTACATTGTTTTAGAAAGCTGGTTATGAAAGTTGAATGTGCATATTCTCAGTGCAGTTAAAAATTACTTTATGAGTTCTCTACATATACTTGATGATATGTAAGATTAATGCTGCTACAAAAATAGGACACACTGAGATTAAAAAAAAAGCCTGAAAGCATTTTTTTTCAGAATTTATATGACTGTTTTAACACTTATACTTTTCTTTCTTTTCCATTTGAAATTTTCCCTGTTGTCTCCAGAATAGATGGAATGGAAATAAGCATGGAGGAGAATTTTCGAGCACACCTAATTTTTTCATTACTATTTTTAGAACAAATCATTCTTAAAAAAGAGAGTATATTTAATTCCACATACTCACAAGAAAGTGACACAATATTTTCAGAAAACAGCATTACTAAGAGTAAACTATATGCTCAAATTTTATTACCAAAGCAGTCTTTCATACTTTACTTCTCATATATATTCATAGACATGGGTATAACATGGCTAAATTATAATAGAGTAAAATATATATATATACTCTATTGAAAATATATCTGTTGATCTTCAAGTTGCTAAAAAATCATATCCATGGTCTTTTGGGGGCTTTTAAATGGTCTGTTTTGCCACAAAAACCATCAATAATATTTCAAACACAGAGAAGTTAATGAATTTTGAATAAATTTGAAGGAGAATCATTTAAGTCATAGCATGTGGTCTCATACTGAAAACATGTTCTCAGGCTTCGGCCTTTTACAGGACTGTTTGGAAAAGTCCTGTGCAAGAAAGCTGTAAGATAGTTAAAGATCATCTCCTCCATTTTCAATAGTAGTCCATGCTAACAAATATGAAATTAGGCAAAAATAATAGGCCTTTGCAAATGAACAGAGCTCATAACCAAACTCAGAGACAAGAAGAAATCATAGAAAGGGAGGAAGCAAGGATAGGGGATATGGGAGAAACACAGAAACATTACCTGAGCATGCAGGGATGAAGTTAGAAAAATTAAAGCCCAAGGGAAATTAAATATGGCCGGGGATGTCAGTGCCAAAAAGGAGAACTTCTACCTGTACATAGGTGAAAAAAGGGAGACTGAGGAAAATGTGGGCCCATTTTTTAACAAGATGGAGTGACTTGCTACACAGAATACAGAAAGGGCTGATTTACCTTAAAAGTTAGATCATCTCCCAGGGATCTCAGGTCCCAGAGACTATGGCAAAGGCTGTAGCAATGAAAATTTATCTGTAGTAAAAGAGGATGAAGTCAGGGAATGCTTAAGCGAACTGGACAAACACAAGTTCATGGGCCCTGATGGGGTGTGCTTACCTGTGTGGATGGAGCTTGCACAGACCACTGCAAGGCCACCACTGATAATCTTTGCCCAATTATGCTTATTATTTCGCTCAACACGCAGTGTGAGACTAAGGTGAAAAATAGGATGGTGTCACAGAGGCGAGCACAGCTCGTGCTGAGGCCTGCACTGAGGATGGGAGCTGGCGGCTGTCATGCTGAACAAAATCTTCCATTCCGAAGAGCGTGGGCTGAGCTACTTGTGACGAGTTGTCCCAGGGCTCAGCGTAACCCACTGCCCAGCAGGACTCACACACAGCCCTTACTGCATCTCAGCTTTAAATGCATGTTTGCTACCAAGTTTCTTTTGCTGTTTTTAATCAGGAAAGTAGAGTCTAAAACCAGCGTACTACCTTAAAATGAGCAAAGCTAGAGAAACCATAAAAAGGCTTCAAAAACAGAAGGAATTATTTTTTGAAGATTGCAGAAAGGTTTATAAGAACTGCATAGAGCTTCTCTTAGTAAATGTCGTAGTAAAGGTTCATTGATTAAAAGAAATTGGTTCTATTGCTCATAATAGCATCTCATTGATTGAAAAGCATTGCCTGGAATGGTTTCCTCCAAAGCAGCATCTGTTATGTATTAACCTTGCAGCCTTCAGAATCATGGGATATGAATTTCTTGCTCAAACTACTGGTCAGATGACCCATCCATGACATTTAATAAATTGCAACTCTGCACATAGATTCAGGATTTCATAAAAACAGGGAAAAACACATTATAAAGAAGGCACAGTTTTCATGATGCATGCTACAACTGAGTTCTTTATGTTAAAAAACCAAAATTGTCTAAACTCAGAGCAGAAATTGTATTTTATTAAATGCATGAAACAAATTTTAAGATAATAATCCATCCTTTAATGGTAAACAGCAATGAAATGATTAAACATTGAATGAAAGAAAATCTGTCATGTCTATTTGTTAGCAAAAATTATACAAGGGCAAGGCAGCTTTGATTTTCATCTTTAGTTAAAATGAATGTAGTTACCTATCACAAATTAGACATAGCATGTGTACATGATTATAGGGATACATTCACAATTTTCTCTACATTCTTTTGCCACTATTTTTAAAAATCTTTTAAAAGTGCCAGATTTCATGAGAGAAAATTTATCTCATAAAACCACAATAAGGATAGTTTCATTAAAGAAATTTGATTGTTTTCAGTTAATCTCTAAAATATGTTTTATATATTTGTTTTTCTTCCTGCATAGGAGCTACTTGCACATCTTAGATTGGGATCTAAACTATCTCTACTGGAAATGAAATACTGTGTGAAGAGGAAGATTTTATTATTAAAAGTCTATTTATTTTCTTATCTAATGAGACATAGTTAAAAACAGTTCACTGACTGCCCTGCTGTACACTTGTGGCATAAACAATAATTTAACTCTTAAAGATATTTGTATTTGTCACTTTACAGTACAATATCTGACACAAAACTATGTATAAAACTATTTGATAAAATAGTTTATTAAAAATTAAGCCTTAAGAGGTCTTCCAGTGCTTCCAGTTCAGGAGTTAAATGTAGTCTTACTTTAATAATGGTAAACAGTATACAGACAGATAGGTTTTATTGTTTGAGTTACACAAGAGGGAAAACCAACACTGCTGGTAATGTGCTTTGGTGCCAATTTCATGGCTAATACTACCAGTGTGGACGATAAGTAAAATCAGGAAAAACTAAGAAGAAAAAAGTAATATCTAAACCCAATAGTACATAGCAAATTTGAGAACATGAGAAATTAAAAGTATGCTGAATAAGGAAGTGGGAGGCATAAAAATATTGAAGGACTAATATATCCTCAAGGAGGGTCAGTCAGTGCAACTTCTGGTCAAGCAGGTTATCTGTGTGCAGCATAGCACAGAAACAGATAATACCCAGCAGCATATCCAGGGCTCTAGATGGGAGCACCAGGGTGCTGAGCTCTTATAAAATCCTAAAGTATAAGGTCCAGATAGGCAGTAGTATTTATATTCTTAAAGTGAGATGTAGGCTGATAAATCTAATAGTATCAGCCGGACCCCAGTGCTCAAATATCAGCTAATGATAGCCATCCAAACTCATCAGTGCCCACTTTACACATGAAAATTTTATGAGTGCTCAGGGCTGTTCTCTGTACCTAAAATTGTTTCTTGAGAACTCTGAAAAATGTGCTCATTGCATTGGGTTAGTAAGCACACAGAAATTACAAATTTCTCTTACAAAGTCCTCTAAGGATTCTGTCCCAGAGTTGAGCTCAGAGACACCTATCACAAATCTGAAGATTCAAGTTCCTCAACAAAAGCAGTTGCAGTGCCTATATCTTTTATTAGACAGTGAAGAAGGAACAGACTTGGAGAAAATGCTGTTGTTTCCCATATTTTATAACTGTGTGGAGTTATAAAATGTGCAGTGAGGAGCGACTGATTCTATATCGCCCTCTTCTTTTTGAGGCTCAGGTCAACATACCTCAGCTGTGAGAAGAGTATTACTAAAGCTACCAGCCTGTTGCATGGATATAGATCTGGCTTGCATATGTCTTGTTTTTCCTGTCACACCAGACTTTGTTCCACTCTGCAGGATACATTTGAAGATATCTTGGGCCATAAGAGCACCAGAGGTGTTTTCTTCTCTGTATGCTGCTTCTTCGTGGGTAGTTAGCTTTCTCCAAGAATAGTCTTATCTCACAATGACAGTTTAACTTAAAATGAGGAGACAATTTTCAGAAGACAAGATAGATTTGAAGCTTCCTCCTTTCCCTTATAACCTATTGAGTACAGGTTATAAAAACGTATTTTCACAGAGTTGTTTTCACTAATGCTTTGTCTTGGAGGTTGTGTGTATGTGAGGATGGCAAGTAAAAAAAAGAAAGAGAGGTGATTTGTTCTGGCTAGCATAATGATCCAAATTATTTAAACACTGATGAGAGAAGTTACTAAAGTCTGAAGGAAATAATCTAGTCCACCCAGTTTGCATGGTTTTAGTCACTATGTGGGAAAATCACATGCTTCCATGGAGTAAAGAGTAGGTGTCACTTCCCTTACCACAACTTTTAGGAATAAAAATTGTATATGTGCCAGAATATGGAATCTAGAAAAGCATTTCAGTTATTTCTAGTACCATAACCACACATACAAACCAGTTTTTCCATATTCTATTATATATGAATAGATATATTTATGGATATAAGTTATAGTTATAATCCTGCCTGTCTAGTTACTGCCTTTCAAGACCAGACATGACAGGCACATTCATCGTGGGCTAGTGGTGGGTATTTTTTCACATACAAGAAAGAGAGATTCAATTTCTTGCAGAAGGAACATAGTTCCTACTTCTTGAGTGAATGCTATAAAGCCTGTATTATGAGGCAAAAGTTCAGTACTGTCTTTGATGAAGTGACGTAACGCTTGGACTTTCCAGCTCCATACTCACACAATTTAAAATGGAGGTTCATAGAATCAGAGAAATCTGATGAAGGTTCATCCTAAAATGGATGAAAAGGATCTCTGGGCTCATCTAGTCACCTAGTCCTGCCTTATGTCCAAGATCTATGGGCAGCACTGGTCAATAGACTGGTGACTGACTCACCAGATCTTGAAAAGCTTGATGGATAGGGATTCTGCCACACTTCTGGATAAACTGCTGTAGTATGGAACCACCTTCCCAGGGAGATGTATTCATCAAGAACCTCCCAGTCATCAGCATGTGATCACTGCCACGTGTTTAGCCACTGTCACCACTGAGAAGAGATGAGAACTATCACCTTTCTAATTTCATTTCAAGTTCCCATCAAGTGTAATTACACACCTCCTTCCACAATTTCTGCTAGGAGACCTTAGTCACCCAGCCACTCCTCAAAGGTTGTGTGCCGTATGACCTAAGCACTGGTCTTACTGAATTCATGGGTGTTTACAGTGAATCACAGACTGTGCTGAGTTGGAAGGGACCCACAAGGATCATTGAGTCCAACTCCTGGCCCTGCACATCCCCAAGAGTCACACCATGTGCCCAAGAGTATTGTCCAAAGACTTCTTGAGCTCTCTCAGGCTGGTGCTGTGACCACTTCTCTGTTCCAGTACCCAACCACCCTCTAGGGGAAGAACCTTTTTCTAGTATCCAACCTAAACCTCCCCTGACAGAGCTTCAGGCCGTTGCCTTGGGTCTTGTCACTGGGCACAGAGAAGAAATCAGTGCCTGCCCTTCCTCTTCCCCTCATGAGGAAGTTGTAGGTAACAATGAGGTCTCCCCTTAGTCTCCTCTTCTCCAGGCTGAACAGATCAAGTGCCCTCAGCTGTTCCTTATACAGCTTCCCCTCAAGGCCCTTCACCATCTTAGTGGTCCTCCTTTGGACACTCATAGTTTAATGTCTTTCTTTCACTGCAGTGCNGCCCTTCCTCTTCCCCTCATGAGGAAGTTGTAGATAACAATGAGGTCTCCCCTTAGTCTCCTCTTCTCCAGACTGAACAGATCAAGTGCCCTCAGCTGTTCCTTATACAGCTTCCCCTCAAGGCCCTTCACCATCTTAGTGGTCCTCCTTTGGACACTCATAGTTTAATGTCTTTCTTTCACTGCAGTGCCCAAAATTGCACACAATATTCAAGGTGAGACTTCATGTAATAAACTCAGGATTGTGAAACACCTATTTAAATATTACAATCACTTTGTACCCCTTAAGACAAATCTGTAGCAAACCTTAAGAAGTTTTGGGGGATCAGTTTGTACTAAATTGACTATGAAAAGTCTCCAAGCCTGAGATGATCAGATCACTTCTGGTTATAGAGCACTGCTAAAGAAGACTCCTCCAATTTCTGAACAGCAAGCACAGAGAAGTGAAGAAGAAATTAAATAGTTCCAGGACAGCGGGCAGCGGTGGAGAAAACCAGTCCTGGACTTGGGTACGTTTGCATCATGTGTTTCAGAAGGTTTAGGAAATGAATGAAGGTGCAGAGATTCCCATGGGGACATAAAAGGAATTATGTGACATCTGCAGGTTGCTTTGGGAAGGGACTTCTGTGCACTGTGGTTTGTTACCAGAAATACAATCCCTAGACTCCAAGTTAGCAAACAAGTAGACAGCAAAGTTTTCTTGGTTAGGGTAGGCTCCAAATTTTGAATCACAAGTGTCTTACCATGAAATGCAAGAATTATGTGAACAAATCAGGTTGTTCAATACACACATTTATTACGTGTGTTGGGTGGAAAAATAGAGACTTTGAAAATGTATTTTCTTCCTGTCAGTGAAAAAAAAAATCACTTGCTGAATATAAAACTTGAGCATTCCCTTAACTGCAGGTCATCATTAAAAAGAAAAGAAGTCAAAAAGGTAAAATTCAACTGTTGGATTATATACAACATCGCAAAGTAAGTTTTTCACATACTTAAATTATTTCTTTGTTATGTGTTTTCACCTTGTTTCCAGACTGAATGTGTCATATATCAGCTTTCAACTTCTGGATCCTTCCGTACTCTCTTTTCTGCTAGATTAAAAATTAATCTACTGTCTAAAATACTTTTCCTGTAGAATAGGATCAAGCAAGGCAGCTCTTAATCTCTTAGATAAATTAAACAGATGCAGAGTTTCTGTATTTTATAGAAGACTTTACAGACCTTGAGCATTCTTGTAGGTCATTTCCTTACTGCATTCCAGTTTGTTAACATAATCTTTGAAGTGTGGATCCCAGAACAAAGAACTGTATTACACTGACATCTTCATGACTACACCATAATGGGCTATCGAGAGACATTCAGGTAATATCATTACGGGTATGAGATATATATTTAAAAAAAAAAAGTAGAAGAAAGGTAAAATTCATGCTGAGAACTAGATCAGAGGCTAAATTGTGTCTAGGTTGCAATAGTTTGGGGGTGTAATAAAGACTTGGGTTTGTTTACAGTTTAAACAATAAATAACACCTAGATAAAAAAAGCCCCAACCCTTAGAATCATTAACAACTGGCACAGTTTAGTGACTTTTGATGTTGTACTGACAGAGTTTACCAAAGAAAGAAAACTTTCAACAGAGGGTTGTAAATAGTCTGTCCTTGTTTCTCAGTATAAGGTGATAATAAATGAAAGAAGCAGACTTTCTGGAGAAACTCATATCTGGGAAGAAGTGTGAGCAGAAATATTTTTGTTTGCATGTCTGTCTATGTCACTGGCAAAATGGGTCTGTTACAAAACATATATTTGTATACAAAAAGAAAACATTATTCTTTCTTTTTGTAACTTTTAATAAAAGCAGATATTTTTGTCTCACATGAAGTAATAAATCCATTAATCTCCCAGAATACTCCTAAATATATAATTGCTGTTGTTTTTTTGTTTGGGGTTTTGTGATTTTTTTTCCCCACCTGTAGGCAGTATTCTTAACATATATAGATTTTCTTAAATTCATAACTACTTTTATACTACTTGCAAGTTTCATCCATGGATTTAGGCAATTAATCTTCTATTCATTCTCCATCATACTTATTTAATGTTTTTATTAAAGATTTGCAGTTTATGGTGAAAAAAGTTTGTACAAAATAGAGGATGAGATACAGTGGGCATAATTTCACATATCTCTGACAATGTCTGGGACACAGCTGGTGAAGATAATTATTCATGCATTTTTGTTTTAAATAACACTGACTAAACAAACTCAAAAACTGAAAAGTTGATTTTGTACTCTTTTGAGTGCTAAAACTTAGAGTGTCCTACAAGCTTATAAAGTGGCTTTACTATTCTATCTCATAACTATTGACCTTACATTAATCATTAATGCAGAAAGCAGGCTCCAGAAATATGAAGAAAATAAAACCTTTGATTGTCATGGTAAAATAATCCAGTTGCATTAAGCCAGTGTGCCCTCTTCTTTTTAAATGTATGTGGGAGCGGGGAGTGGCAAAAGCTACTACTGGCACATTTTGTCTCTTCTTGTCTGGCAGGAACACAATTCTTTTCTCTTGATACCTTAACCTTATCTAAAAGATATTATTTAAAATTCTTTGGAATCATAAACTTAATTTACTTCTCTGTAAGTAATTGCATCCTGACGTCCAGAACAGGAGTGGAACTGGCTTTCCTGGTGGTCTTATTTTTAAGGTTACACCAGATATCAAGGCATAATGGTCTAGAAATCAGACATTAATTTAACAAAATAATAATACATTATATGGAGAATATCATACATGTTCCTTCACCCTTATTACATTTCCTCTTTATAACATGCACAGCTGCTTCCAAGGAAGTCTGTGAGAACACTTGCAATGAATGAATATATGAGGGAATGAATAAATGAATGAATAAATTTCAACTGTAAAATACCAAAGTCTGGGTTTGTTTCTACTGTTAACTGTAATATTCTCATTAGGTTCAAAATTTCTCGCACCTTGCTGTGCAGAGATATGTTAAGCTGGTCCTAGATTTTATAGAATGCGTATGATACAAAAATATGATCATAACTTATTAGAAATGACACTATGAATTACTTAACTTTGGTTCATATTTCCCTGTATTCTGACACCATATATTAATTTGAACAGGCTGAGATAAGTTGAATTAAGATGACAAGCAGAAGAGGACTTTGGGACCTCCAGAACTGTCAAACAGGAAAAAATGGCTTTCTTGTGATATCATTTTAAGGAACTAACATTATTATTTGGCCCTGAAGTATTGTGGCCATAAACTGATAAAATTATCCAGAAATGCCTCAGAGACATCTGAATATTCCCAGTATGAACAGCAATATGCTGAGGAATAAATTTACATTTTTAGTAGCTTAGTTCTACTTTATATATACCCTAAAGGGCAATGTTGTTCAATATACTTTGTTGAAGCAAAATATGGCTGTTTAGTGTGTTTATTTAACTAGCTAATGTTTGTTTGCTTATCTGACACTTAAAGACACTAATGCTGCATTGAGCCTTGCGTTGCTTGTATATTATTACCTACAAGGAAATGAGAGCAATTCTACAGCTTGTTTGAAATCCTCTGGTAGAACAGTAAAATATCCGATCTTGTGCTGAGACCAGGGCCTCTCCATGTCTATACTGCAGCAAGTGCTTTCACCTGCTATCAAAGCCTCCTTACACTCAATGGCACAGCATTTGCCTTGCCCAAACAGTGTTCATGGAGTGATCACAAAGACTAGTCACAGAGTAATCATATGAAACATGCACAGTAAATCCCAATTTGCAGCACATGGATGAGTATCTCGGGGCATTATTCCTTCCCAAACAGGCAGTCTGAGTCAGCACAGCCAGCCTGGCCTATCTCTGCAGAATGGCACTGGTTATGTTCATACTAATTCCCAGCTCCTCTTCCTTCTGCAGATGAACAGTAGCCAAAATGGATGGTAAAGACAAACTTTTCTAGGAGACTAATGTTATTATTGACAAGTGGTGTCCCGAGGACTCAAGGAAGACTGGGCTACGCTCACACTTTAAAAGCAAGAAAGCAAAGAAAGATAGTCCCTATTCAAAAGAATTCCTAATCACATCATAAATATATGCAACATGTGAGCAAAAAACCAGGAGTTAGATCTGGACCAATGCCATCGATGACTACCTTAGTAAAATGAGAACATTTTTTGGGGTAGAATAGCCCTAGTTCTGGCTACAATTAACCTTTGCAATTAATGTCCTACAGAAACCTCCATACACACAAGAAAGAAAAATTTCCTTAATTTTATAAAATCCTTTCTACCTTATAATACAATATTTCTGTTTATAGAGTTTTGTGGAGACTTGTTCGTGTTTACCAGGAGAATGAATATACTTGAGAATTCATCTACAGGGGCCTTTAAGTTACAGTGAAGGCATGTAGTTTGTTTTAATATGCTTTTTGCTATATGTGGCATGCTTTTAAATTCATATTCTTAGTGTCTTCCATCACAATGAAAAATCTAGGCTGAAACAGGAGAGAAAGTACTGTCTTTAGTTTTCAGCATTTCGCACTTACTGTATGCAAACGTGCTGAAGTCCTACAAAATACTAAAAATGGCGATTATCGGTACAATCATGTCTGAAACATTCCCAAAATATTTGATTACACAGAAAGGAAGTACATTCCTCATAGACATCTGTGCTGGTTTTGACTGGGATGGAGTTAATTTTCTTCACAGTAGATGGTGTGGTGCTGTGTTTTGGATTTGGGCTGGAAGCAGTGTTGATGATATAGAGATGTTTTTGTTATTGCTGAACAGGAGTCACCCAGAGCCAAGGCCTTTTCTGCCTCTGACCCCACCTCCCCAGCGAGGAGGCTGGGGGTGCACAAGAGTCTGGGAGGTGACACAGCTGGGACCGCTGAGCCCATGTGGCCAAAGATGGGTGTCCCACACTATACGGTGTCATGGTCTGTGTATACAGCTAGGGTAGAAGAAGGAAACAAGGGTCATTGGGAGTGATGGCATCTGTCTTCCTACATCACAATTGCACATGATGGTGCCCTGCTCTCCTGGAGATGGCTGAACACCTGCCTGCCCATGGAAAGTGGTGAATGAATTCCTTATTTTGTTTTGCTTGTATCCAGCTTTTGCCTTCCCTACTAAACTGCCTTTATCTCAACCCATGAGTTTTCTCACTTTTATTCATCCAGTCATCTCCCCCATCCTTTGGGGGAGAAGCATGAGTGAGTGAGTGGCTCCATGGGGCTTAGCTACCAGCTGGGGCTAAATCACAACAGCATCTGTGAATACTTAAAAACTTATCCTGACATAGATACCCTACTCTCAAGTTTTATCTTTTTACTGGTTTTGTGTAGAAAGAACACTTCCCATAATTTTTATTCCTTCAGAATACTCATTTTGGCACACAGAAAGACAGGCCATCAAGAACTGTTACCAGAAAGTACCGGTTCCGCTCACTTAACATTTTCTTCATTGCAACCTATTTATTACCCAGACCTACTCTCCCCTGGAACTTCCAGAGAAACACAATGCACTTCACTGTGGTGATCATGTAGGACATTTTGAAGTGCATTGTTCTAGACAGCTCTAATCTTCCAAGTCCTTCATGTCCACTTAGCAGACACATCCTCCAGGGTTCCTCTTTATACTTCACAGATGTTGGGTGAAATGAAGCAGATGATATACGGAGCACATAATGATGTGTCTTGACACACGGCAACACCCCTTCCACATCCCAACACCACTTCCACTCTTGCAAAGTACACATCACTGATGCTTTAAGGTCCTTAGGGTGAAGTTAAATGTCTCCTTTCTCTTGGCCATCAGCACAGTGAAAGGCTCCAAAATGCATGGAAGCACGGAGCAAACTGGACCTTCAAAAATGATTGATGGTCTCACAACACCACTTGTGCCTTTGTCTGCAAGGCAAAAATATTTCCTTTCTGATTCCAGGAAGCAGACAGAAGGGTGACAGTGATCTGACCCTATATAGCTATTTGGAATGCAAAGATCAGTTTGAACTGATTTCCCTAGAACGCTTCCATAACTGATGACCTTCCATATGGTGACCTGTGTCATGTTTAATGTCCAGGGCATGGGAAGAGGATCAGACTGGCAGAGTATCTGTTTGTTTATGTGTGAGGGTACATGCTCAATATACTTGCTGTGGCCTCATAACACTTCATGCAGGGTACAATCTTCTTTATATTTTGAGTATTCTGTATGGTACATACTATGCTGCCAAGCTAATGGATACTTGGAAAGGACTGCTGTAGTTTGTGGTTTTTTTAATGTCAGTTGAAGCCTCCCTAGTCTGATAGTTAATTGTTTGTGGCAGGATGTACATGATACATTACAAGAAAGGATTTAATGATAGCTGAATTTGAAAAAAAACCTAAGGCATGTGGATGTACCAGTTTCAAAGGAATCCACCTTAATACTGCATTACAGTGGTAGTAAGAGCTTTCAGTTCAATAACATTAAATCAATGCAATTAGAGAGAACAAACTGGATCAATGTGACATCTTGGAGAAGACATGGCCTTATTGTTCATTGCTGGAAAAAAATCCTTTTGAAAGAACTATTCATTTAACTATTCAGAAAAGGAAAGATATATAATTGGATAAAAAATTCATGTCTTTTGTTCTTTACCTAAAAGATTATTAATAATTGGTGTGGCAATCATGTAAACACTCTCAGAGCTTGCCATATGTTAGTGCCAGCAATGCTACTTTTATTCAGACTGAATTGGCATCAGAATAAATACAGGAGAATATATATGATATTTTTGCAACAAATAACTGTGAATAGTTTCATCACGCTCCCCTCCTCCTCCTTCCTATAAAACCATTTTTAAACATCTCCTTTCAAATGCAGATTCTGACTACTTCTCACCTCTATGTGCAGTTTTTTCATGAATCATTTGCAAAATATAATGTCCAAATTTTTTTGTGCTTGGACAGACATATTTTTAAAAAACTCCAGTAGTTGTTGCAAAAATGGTATTGCCCAGGCAGTTTTAACTTCTGAAGACTTCACTTAGCAACTGGTTGTTCTTGCCTGCACAACACGAAATTTCTGCCCAAAAGAATCATTCTCTTTGGAAATAAGCCTGGATACAGATTCCTTAGCTTTAGGTAAAAGCATCTATTTTCCAACAGGATCTTGTTCAGACAAACGGTTAGAGAAAATATATCTCCTGAGCAGTGTGTATGCATGTGTTCACATCCTGCATCTCTGCAGACAGCTTAGTTGGATTTCCACCTATGCTTTTCATAAACATAATAGAGTGTCTCTTGACCACTTCCTTTTCATAAGAAACCTGGAAAGGCCAGACTTCACCTTTTGTATTCACTTTTTGACTGAGCTTAGGCTAAAAGCAATTCCAAATTTAATTGATCAATAATTAGTTTCATGAGTCCATTCTGAGACATCCAGGATGTAGCTGGGCTAAACCTGTCATTCCTGTTTTACAGGTGGCCTGAACCCTTTGTGGGTACAAAACCTATTTTCACTCAAGTGACTAAAAAGAGGGCTGTCTCATTAGATATGGTGTGATAATATGATCATTACCATCAGGACAGAAGGAGGAGATAAAAGCAACTAGATTCACACTGTATATTCCCCTGCCTGCACAGAGAAAGGGCTTTTACTCAGGCATTCCCTGAGCAAGCATTTGTGCCTGTATAATACACAGAGAGAAATCACAGATAAACTTTTAGTAGAGAAGAGAAATGCAAAGAAATTAATTGCTGCTTTTTGTTCTCAGCAAGTTGACTGTAGAGATGGAGCCTGTATTTTTGGACAAAAGAGGACAAAAGAAGCAAAAAGAAGAGAGGTAATGAACAAAAATTGCAGTAAGAGAAATCCCAATAAGATATAATAAAAAAGTCACATAATGCAGATGGTGAAACACTGAAATAGGTTTATCTCTTCAACCTAGAAGACTCATAACTCTCTTGGACACATCCCTGAGCCATTTAATCTAGCCTGAACGTAGCCTCGCTTTGGACTGGGGACTCCAGAGTTTCTGTTCAATCTATCCAGTGATGTCATAGACACTTATCCACCCCTGAAAGATGGCATAGATGTAGTCTACTTATAGAAGAAGATTGCAGCATCTACAACAGCAGATGTACACTCTGCTTCCCACTGCTTCTAAACACTATGACATACAGAACACAGGCCAGTTTGCCACAGGATTCAAAGGCTTATAATCCTTTATTATCACTGTTTGATATATCTGGCATCCCTTTTGACAGGAGAGTAAAAGTCTGTGCATTGTGCATCCTTTCTATCAAAATTTGTGTGCATTCAGACTTTTGTACATCTTGTAGAGAGAAGGAGTTGTAGAGAATGCCATTCAGCATTTCTCTAGATTTAAATTGCAAGGTGCCATTAACACTGTTGTTAGGCATGTTATGTTCTTGAATGAGCTTGCAGCACATTTGAGCATGATTAGAAAGGTAGTTTATGACATTCAGCACAGAATAAAACAGATTATGAATTCTGTCCAGAAACAGTTGCTGTACTGGCTTTCACCCAATACTATTTAAAACCCATTATTTATCTGTTGGCTCCAACTTCTGTGTTTTGTTTTTTGGTGAGGTTTTTTTTCTAGCACTCTTTTGAGAATAATTTAAAAGAACTTCTGCTGCAGCGGCTGGTAGCTGTTTTAGAAATGCTTCATAAAGACCCTTGCATCTGCTGATGAAAATGTGGCTGTGTGGTGATACCATGCAGTACTGTTAAGGGGGATATACTGAGTCTAAAGATGAAGTCTTCTGAATTTTTGTCATTAAAACAAAATTATAATTTTTCTGTAAGGAAGGCAATATCCTTCCTGTGAAATTCCCAGGAATCTGTGGTTTCATTTGTAACTGCGTAAAGTTTCAATGAAATACGCAATTCCTACTAATCTAATAAAAGCTGTTAAATTCTAGTCAGATGAAATAATCTGATTTTAGTTTAAAAGTCATGCAACATAGATAAGTATGGCCTGAAGTAATATACTGAATATAGTAGACTAGTTATACAGCCCTGATTTATAGCAGTAGATATTCTGGGAATGTCCTTACACTTCTCTTCCTTTTATTTTGTTGACCCCTGAAGATACACTTGTAAAAAGAAAAGCATACTGCATGTTCTTTGTTCAATCTCATATAAGAAGGGTAAGAATTCCTAACTGACCTGAGCAACACCTGTGTAGGTATAAATATTTGATTTTCACTTACCCTTTGGCTAGGGCCCATGAAATTAACAAGTGTTTAGCAACCTAGTGGATTTCACAACACTATTTCATTTGTTTGATCAAATTAAGTTAAATGGAAGGACCAATACCTACAAACAATAAAATCTGAAACGCAATTTCAAAATTAAAGAAATGGGTGTTTATTTAAATCTTATGCTGAAGATGTGGACATAATGTGCAAATACATGACATTTAGTAAAGCTGGAAGAGTTTAATGACATCTGTTTTGGCAAACATATAGGCATCAGTGTACAACAGTTGAAGAGTGCTAGATATATTTAAGAGTATCATGATGATTTACCTGAGCTAAATTTCTGACTACTTACTCTTTATTTTCAACTTAAGTTTCACTATTCTTTAAAAAAAATAAATACACATTCACCCAAACGTGAGCTTAAAAATTGAACTTTAACTCCTCAAATTAACAGCTTCCCTTAAATATGACATAACGATTTATCCCAGGTACATGATAAAATAACATAATCCCACAAAGACACCAAATTTAAAAGCATGACTACAAAATCTGATTAAAAGAATTCAACTATTTTTAAGCATTCCTCTTTATTCCAGAATTTGAGTTAAATCTTGAAAAATTTTGCCTGTTTTGCAGTGTAAAAATTCAGTTATAGAGTTTGCAAGCAGAAACAATTCTGTGTCTATTAATATACTGACTAAAACGAAATATCACTTGAAAGTCATTTGAGCTGTACATCAGTCAGGACAGTCTGTAAATGAACTAGCACAGTGTACTTGAGGATGAATGTGAATATTTTTTCAGACTTTATTGTTCATTCCTCTGGCCAGGGTTGACCTGATAAAAGAGGTCTCAAATGTTTTACAAACTATCTTCATAGCTCTCATTTTGTACCTATAAAAATAGGTTGCTTGGCTGGACAAGAGGACCAGTTTCCTGTGCTCCCTTGACAATGAGTGACTTGGGGAAGTTGACAGGACTGAAGTATTTTATTTTAACTACCCTTCTACTCTTTGTTTTAACTTTCTTCTCTCCACCTTTGGACATGAACTAAATTGCCTTGCTGAAAATTTTACATGAAGGCATGTAAGGACATAAAAACAACAAACGGGTTTGTTTAAAGAAATGAATATATTTGGCGAGGCTACACCAAGGACCACTAAAGTCTTGATTTTGCAAGGAGTGTGAAGTCTGGATGCTTTCTTTCATTCTTGTTGCCAGCTCCTGCCACACTATCCATGCTGCACACATGGGTATCAATCAGCTCCACCATTCCAACCAACTACATTCCCACCTTCAAAACATGAGGAAATAATAACGTAAACCTGAAGGAAAAGGATCAAAATATCGTATTCTTCTATATTTGCCTGGCTGTACACAATTCTTCACAGGCCATGATAGAGAACAAAGAGAAACATAGATATTCCATGTTGTCAAAGTCTTGCTGTTTGTTTAAAGGTCATTAATTTTTAAAAGCTCAGTGCAGTGGCTGTTGCAAAAAATACTGTTCAACTAAGGTTTAAAGAAATGTATATAATATTCCAATAAGAAAAGGCTAATATTTACCTATCTGGAGTAAAATACTTTCTTTTACAGCCTATTCAGGCCTAACATACAGCAAGCTGTCTGTAACCATAGCAATCAGCTGTATTGACGAAGAACCCAGCTAGGCTAAGCAAAAAGAGGAATTGCAGAGCAAGGAAAGATCTGATTAGTGCAGTTGTGCATGCTACGGACAACATGAGGATATTGGCTCCTGCTGAGTGGAGCTGCTCAAAAAGATATTTCAGAAAATGTTGGCTAAAAATCAGAAATTGCTTGACTTCAACTCTGTTCACTTTTGCTGCAGAGATTTGGGATTCTCTTGAATTTCTTGAAACTTTTTATTTGCATATTGACCTACATAACAAGATTGAGTATTATAAGCATTTGTACAGAAAATAATATAGGCCAGAGGGTGAGTTAATCTACAGATGTTATGGAAAAAGGATCTCCAAATGATTTTAGGAGCTAAACATACTAAAGATAACCAATCACATCTTCAGCAACTGGCTCAAGTATGACCTGGCAGTAACTTGAAATTGTATCCCTGTGGATACAGAAAGGGCTGTTAGAAAGATTTTCCAGCTTCTTGCAATATTCTGTGTGAATCTTTCCTTTCTCATGCAAGCTATGAAAACAATAAGATATTTTGTATAACTATCTGGACACCTGGTGTTTGTCTAAGTTTTGTTTATGATACACTGGTGTAATGTTATTGAAATGGGTGTTGTAAGACCTTAGCCAATCATCCCAGGGGGTGGATGGTCACTGACTAACCTCCTTATGTGATTAAGACATATAAGTGGACAATCAATTAATTAAATATCACACTTTCCTGCTGGATACGAGTGGTTTCATTTCCTTGTCTCTGCTATACAAGCACATATCCCGTCTGAGGTTATGAAATATTAAGCACAACTGAACAAGGACATAAAACACTGCTTGTTGCTATAATTTTGATCAGTTGCAATTAAGTTTGGAAAAAAAAGAATCCAAACAACAGGCCCATAAAAGGATAATTATAACAGTTTAGGGTGTCAGTAGTACAGTGACATTACCAATTTCTTTCATTATGGTCATTCTTGCTGTCTCAATATTAAAAATTAGAAACTGCTGTGTTCATTTCTGAGCGGAAAATTCCCCAAATGAAGTGAGATCTTCTGGCAACTACATCTTCCAGGCTGGAGGGTCGTTTGTGCTGTTCTGGTACAGGAAAGATCAAGTCCATCCACAATTGCATTGTTGACAATTTATGACAAGAATAAAGTCTATCAAGGAGCATCCACCTTTCATCCGAACATGGGGAAAAATCTAATCCATATTTACTTTACATTGTAAAGGCCAGTGACACAAGGCTACCAGGAATCACTGTCACAGATAATGACTACAGTACATCTGGCTATTATCCAGTAGCAATGGCCTAATGGGAAGGACTGGGTGACAGAATGTGTAAGACTCAACAGCATCTGGAAAATGAACAGAATCTACTGGCAGCTTCTCCTTCTTCCTTCAAGATATTTTAAATACTTCTTATTAGTGGCAGATTAAAACACGACTGTCTGCTTTCAGCAGGGAAAATTTCCTCAGGGGCCCTTAAATGAGCCTGGCAGAGTGGGAAGAAGCATGGAGAAAACAAGACCCACTTTGACACCAAGCTTGCAACAGGCCTGACATTACAGACTCTAGACCACACCACATTCTCACAAATATTAATATACAGTGCATCTACCACAGCATACGTATGGCAGAGCAGAGCCCAAATGCCAAACTACTTGCATCTTACTGTATGTTGTATGCATAAACACACACATGTACGTGCACCTGCAAACACACACACAGTCACACACACATTAGGTGCTCATTCTTTAAATAAAGTTTAGAAAGCACAATTTCTGTATTGCAGTTGAAAGTTTATATGATCACATTAACATCTTAGTATGAATAAGATGACTGAGCATTCAAAAGTCACACATTCACATCTTAGTGAAATTTAATTTAAAAATGAACTTGCGAATGTATGATATACTTCTGAGTTGCACAAAGATAAATTTAAAAAAAAGACAAAAATCGAAAAAAAGACACAGACAACATTTTCTAATTACATATTAGTTAAGCAGGAAGTCATGAGGATATGTTCTTTGGCCAGGAAAGGAAGATAGAAGACCTACAGGATTTATTTCTACATATTTCATTTTCCGCTGCAATTTTGCTAAAGTCACATGCTGTAGCATTATACTTTGGTAAAAATACTGATAACAGTGTTAGGAACTGTACATGTTAGGAACAAGCTAGGAACTGGACACGGCTTCCAGTGTGAGGCATTACAGCTAGAAGGGGCTCCCTGGATTAATTTATTATTGTCAAATGATTCCTGAATAGAAAAGATTTTCCAACAAACTTCAAAAATTATTTTGCTAGTTCACCAAAGGTTTGAACACAACTGATCAATAATTAACTCATTCTTGACAAGATTGGTTCACAGGGTGCTTCTATTCTATTACTTCTGAAAGAAGTTCATGCTAACTTTAGTACCTATGACTTCTGTAGCTGTATACGAGGGATGAGGAAATGACACCACTCGTATCCAGCAAGAAAGTGAAGTATTTAATTAAATAAATGCCCACTTATATGTGTAATTACATAAGGAGATTGGTCAGCGATCACCCACCCCCTAGGGTGATTGGCTAAAGTCTTACAACACCCATTTCAGTAACATTTCACCAGTGTATCATGAACAGAACTTAGACAAACACCAGGTGTTCAGATAGTTATACAAAAACCATCTTATTGTTTTCATAGCTTGCGTGAGAAAGGAAAGATTCACACAGAATATTGCAAGAAGCTGGAAAAACCTTTCTAACAGCCCTTTTTGTATCCACAGGCTTCTGTGAGCTTGCACTTTCAAGTATCATCTAATAAAAAAGCTCAGCTGTTCTATTTCATTATCCATTGGCTGTATAGTAGTAAAGCCACCCTTGGTTCAAACTCAGCTACCTATATTTTATTTCTTTTATCTGTAGCCCATCTATTAGGTACAAATCTGTGTACAATATTTCAGAATCCCGAGTCTATGGAATCCACAATATAGAAAAATTAACACAGATAATCCAGAATGAAAATCTTGACTCTCCAAAAGCAATCACAAAACAAGCGTAGTGCTACATAATATACAGCAATAGATTAAAAATCTGGTAGAGACCACAGATTCCAGTTTGAAATTTTGCATGTCAGGTCACACATTTTCCCAAAATGCTTCCCACTCAAGTAAAATACACACTTGTTTCTATTGCTGCTGGCATGGAGCTGGCCAAAATTCCCTGAAGTTTTTTGTGTGGGTAACTGTTCACTAAAAACTGCATTAACATTGTTGTGTTCATTTGCCAGACTTCGTTCTGGGTCTCATTTTGACTGTGTACAGTAGATTGAAGATCCCTATATTATCAATTTTCTTCTCCTGCATAGGAAGCATACCCTTTAACCTTCTCTTTGGTAAGATAAACAGCCAGAAATCCTTCCCTCTTTTAGAATACAGGCACATTATACAGTCCTATAGTCACAGGTTTTCTCTGAGCCCTCTTCAGTTCATTAACACCCTTCTTGAATGATGAATAGAGCTGTGGGAAAAGGATCTTTTTGTTCTCAGAAATTCCACACACCTCTGTTTTTCTGCTAAGACTATTGGATGGCTGGAGTTCTGGATGGCTGGAGTTGGATTCCCTTTTTGCAGGGCAAATTTCCTGTATATCACAATTATTTCGGTCAGCTTTTATTGTTAAACCTAAGTGCACTATGTTGCACAGGACATTGAATACAAATCTCATGTTTTACTTATACTTTCATTTATGTGCACTTAAGCCCATCTGACACTGAGGTTTCTTGTTGAGTCCAGGGTTGTTCTGCCTTCCAGAGCTGTTCCTCCTAAGGAGACAAAATTTTGAGCCTTGCTTCACAACCCTTCATTTAGAAAGGAGAAAGAAGGTTTCTTCAGCCTTAGATATGGACCCACTCATCAGTCAAGCAACATGACTTACCAGGAATGAATGTGCATGGAATGTGTGATCTGAGTTTGCACACACATGCAGATACATGTGTTTAAGCATACAGGTTCAAAATGGCATTATCCATATCGTGCCAATTTAGAGTAGAGAAAAAAAATCAAGCTTCAGCCACAGAAGTGAGTTTTCACATGGAACAATTAAATATATACTAAAATGCAGATTCAGTCTGTCTTGACTTTAAATGAAAATCACAGCTTTAATCATGGGCTTATAAAATTCCTTGTTATTTAGTCTTTCAGATATTTTCTGCACCAAAGAATCATTGCATTTAAAAATACACCTACTTCATAATTATATAATAACTTTTATCAATATAGTGAATATAATTCTGATTTCCAGATACCAAGGATAGATTACAGAGGAATTTATCAAAAATTAATTCACTATTTCATTTTCCCAGGATGGAAAATAAGAAAAAGTAACTGGGAATTTACCTCGGGGAAAAGAGGTATTTTGCGATTACTTGCCTATCCTTCATCAAAATGTTTTTCTGCTATGTTCAGCTTTTCAACTTAAATGAAGCAGACCTTCAGGTATGTTTCTCTTTGAAGCATATTTTCTGCCTTTGATGAATCCCTGTCTAATACACGTTTATCTATTCAATGTACCAGAACATTGGAAACTTCCTTTATCCTACTCAAGGAGTTGAGCTGCAACATCAGAAATGTTGCAGTACTCAGCATTGCAATGACTATGCTACTTTTCTGAATATCTGCCTTTACAGGGCCAATGTATCACAGCTGACTGTCAGGAAAGACAATAAAAGCAAAGACACTCCTGTGCTCATGAAATTAAAAGTAATAAATAGCGAGTCTGTCAAACACAGCATACACGGCCCTTGTGTAGCCTCCAGGGTTTCCTTTGTCTCAGGCATTGCCAACAGCTGCCGGTTTTAAGGTCTACTTGTCATGTAATCTACAAACATAGCCTCCACTGCTTAACACCCCTAATCTTCGCCTTCCACATGACAGCACCTGACTACCTTTGAATCCTTGCACACAGTGTATACCTCCTCATGATATGTATTTTTTAAATGGCTTTAGCTAATGGAGCTGTTTAATTTGCCTCATGGGTTCCTACCTACTCATGTAAATATCTTGGCTCAATCATGCATTTCTCCAGCTAATCACCCAGATGTATACCTGTGGTAAAGCTGTAAGAGCCTGGAAAAATCTTCGTACTGAGTAACTTGTCATTAAGAAGGAAATAGCTACAAACCCCAATTAAATCCCATGTGTAACTCAAAAGCAGGAAACAAATGAGGACAGCCAGGAATGAATTGTTTAACAATCTTCAGTCAAGTCAAAAGGTGTCCAAAGTCATACCAGATTTCATGCTTCTCATCATTAATACGATTGTTTGAATGCATCAGGGTTAGGGAAGGCTTTGTGACAGTTGTAATGAGACAATTTGGAAGAAGTAAGAATAAGACTTTGCCCACCTTCAAATACTCAAAGAACATCATTTTAGATGTAGAATGGACTTTTTATTGGACATTTGATATTACTGTCAGGACTTGAAAATGTATCAAATCATTCCCATAAACAATATGAATATAAGACAGGAGAAAGATAGTTATAGAAATGCTTTGAACTGCCTGGTGTGAATAGATTTCATAATTATAAAATGCCCATAGCCACCTACTCATTACCTAAAGATATCTCGTTTATATCTCTTTTTGCATGCACAGACACATATATATTCATTTCCTCTAGCCTCAGTTAAAGAAGGAAATTTATAAGCTATACTGAATTAGAACTGGCATATTAGAATGCCCCATCAGATACTTGCTTGTCTTTGTTCATGTACATAAAGTGTAAGATCCCTGTGCTGATGTAATTCCATACACATTAATCAGTACATTGTCATTTAAGCTCATGTCCTAATATTTCCAACCAAAAGTTTTTAAACCTGTTTTCTCGTCTACCCTTCTCTACTTCTTTTAAATAAGCTTTCCTACATCATCTTTGCCATAAGCTAGTCAGAAGGACTTTTACGAAGAAATGTTGGTAGAAATGTGGATGCTGTATTTTGTATGGATACTGTTACATTGCTGCTCAGTCCACTCAGTAACAGGTGGAGGTTTCAAAGAGTGCAACAATGTAAAGGGAGGAAGCCATAAGACTACAGCAAAGGCTGCTTTGTACATAATCTTCCATAATTTCTAAGCTCTTCTACTTTATTTCTAATATTCAATATTTATTCCAGAAAGTTCTGAATTTAATACTAATATCTTCCAGAGATCTCATAACTCACTATTTACTTTTAAAGTTTAGAAAAATGCCGTCTTGGGTAAAATGTTAGACTTCACACATTTTCGTTTCTTGTGTGCATTGCTAGCTACCACCTACTTACCACTCTTTCAGGTGGTCCATTAGACATTCTGTTGGATGCCTTGTGATAAATAGCAGTGAAATTTATTAATCTGTTTTATAAAGAAATGTATGATAAAGAAATAGCTACTGGTTTCTTTTTTTGTTTTTTTTTTTTTTCTTTATTTACTCTGCATAACAAATTTCCTAATTATTTTACCATTTTTTTTATAGTAAAATAGCAAACCCATGCCAAAGGCATGGTGTCTCATTTTGTCAGTATTATAAAAATATCAGCTAACAGCAGTGAGTGATAAAGCACTGTTCAAAAAATTGACAGAGTTTAGTGGTCAATTTGTTTACAAAAAATGTTAGTAATACTGACCTGTGGTGTAAGAAAAAAAATCTGTAAATGTCTTAGGAAAAATGCAATATTAAATGCTGCAATTTCCTTTTGGAAGTGCACATTTTTCTGTTGTTGTTTTGTGAACTTTGTCCTTCCAACTGTATGTTTTATATAGCTTTTGCCTTGGAACTCCCTTGTTTCAATCCCTTAAAACTGTCAAGTGTGACTCCACCTGCTTTATTGTTCCCATAAATTCATATGAAACTAGTAGCTAAATCCAATTTGTGTCATTCTGTCTCTCTTTGTAGCCTATTCTAAATCTCCCAGCATGTTTCACAAAAGTAGAATCCTATTAACACCAAATAACCACCACTGTATTTTATTCCATGGTTATTACAGTCCTGCTACTGTCACAGCTCTTAAAGACTCTTGTCTCTCCATGAATCTATGATGGCCAAAACCTGAAAATCTCATTACTACTTTTCTGTTCTGTTTTTTTCCATGTGATATCCCTTTCTCCTATATTATTTTTTTAAATTAACTTAGGTGTTATATGTTTAAGCTCAACACTTTGTCCAGTTTACCAACCTGTAAAGTGCTACTAGTTAACATGAAAAAACTGTAAAATTCACATAAGCTTGGCCCATAAAGCTGATGTTCCTGTCTTTAGTTTTACTGAAGCTCTTTGTTTTCAAAGTGGTTTAATTTAAGAATTAATAATAGTAATTTATTTTTCTTTATTAATTGAAATATTAAAAATTGGAAAAGATAGTGAATTTCAATGAAAGTCCTAATATCTGGATTACAACTCATGAAATATCTGGATTAAAACCCAGTAAAAGCTGTTATAAACAGGGTAATATCCATGAAGTATTGAAATATCATCAATCGTATATAATTAAATGAATTCAAGTCATTGCTTAAAAAATTTTGAGAAAAGAAAAGAAAGAGAACATTTTAAAACACTTCTGTTTAGTTTTCAATGTAAAATTGAACCTCTCATGAAGCAAAAGTCTAGGAAACTCATCTCCATGTGGTATCCTTGACTTCTGTGAGAGATATATACACACACATATATATATATATACACATACAGACAGCAAGAGATACAGAGGGGAATGTGCTCATTGAAACTGTATTCTAGAAGCTCCAAAACAGAAACAATTGTTGGTTGGTTTTTTGGTTGGTTTTTTGCTTTTTTAAATTAATTTTTAAAGAAGTGCCTTAATCTGCAAACATAGTGTGCAAATACTTCGGCATGTCTTGGATTCCTGCTTATTTCACCCTCTGCACTCATGTCCCTCAAGTAAGTTCTCTCCTCTTTACTGCAACATGTATAATTAGATTCCAAACCTGCAATCCTAAAAGTGTAAAAAAGTGCATTTGAAATACATGATAATTTTTCCAGGAACTAAGAACACAAAAAAGATGTCTTAGGCTCAAGAATGTTTGAGAGAAGAATTTAGGAGTAATCAGAAATAATCTCCTTTAAAAAGTCACAAGGAATCTTGTGCCTAAAGGGTGTGTCTATTCCTGTTAAGGAAGATCGCCTTCCACACATATTCCAAAGACAGTGATGTGATTTATGAAATTTAGTGCTGTGCCAAATACTAGTATGTGGTTTCTGGAAAGCCAGTAACAAAAAAGCGAGTTCATATCTACTGGAAATTCTGCGCCCTAACAAGGCTAAGCTGATTCTCTAATATTTGAAAGGAGAAAATCAATTAGGAGCATGGATGGGAACTTGCTTCTTTTAGGCAGTTTGGTTAAATTCTATGAGACAATTGTGGTTTGAATATTTTTCATAAATTATATTAAATTATAAGATGACTCAAAGCAGTATGATTTTAAAAAAATCTAGGAACTGCAAAACCGCCTTCAT
>VXAZ01006807.1:1718261-1946620 GCA_013399875.1 Gymnorhina tibicen
AAAGCCAAACTCTCAGGTCCATTGTAGATATATTTCCAGAAGACATCTTCTGTAGGAGATAGGAAACAAGATTCAGGCTGAGGATTTTCTGTTGGCCTCTGGGAAAGGTGATTCATGAAGCCATTTTTATATCTCAGACAAGACCACAGCCAGATGAAGTAAAAACCAACAGAATAACAACTCTTATTCTTCTCAAATGTCTGGCAAAGCAAACACGCCCCACAGCACATCCCACCGTTAATTTCATAACCACTGCAGGATCAGAAGAATACAGCTGTCTCAGAAGCTATTCAAGGATTATCTAGAAATTTTTTACCTTGACAAAAGGTATATTTCCCACATGCATTATTGCAAAAGTCTGTATTTACCTTTTATAATTACATACATACACATACATTAGTGTACATGTGTAGGTATAAAATTTCACATTGGCTAGAAATATAATTTAAATCCAAATAAACCAAATATTTTAAAAACTTGCAGTTCTGAACCATCTTTTACTCATTTTGCAGCAATATCTCTTCCTGTCTCATACTTGCATTTTTTACTATTACATTTTTATTTGTCTTACTTTCATGAGCTTTAATCACCAGCAAAGAGAAAACCAGAAGCTCCAATTCTTCTCAGATGTGTTACAATCTGCAGCTCTGGACTGTCTCTTTATGTTATAATCCTTCACAGCTATATCCTTAGATAGACTTTACTTTGGTTTTATTCTAGTCTTTGTTGTTATCCTCTGTTGGAATTTCTTACATTTCAGTGTGCTGAGGAGGAGGCCTTTTCTTTTCAGACTAAGATAATGCGATTTCAGAAATCTGTTTCATTTCTTCACATCAAAGGAATCTTCATGTCATTCAGCACGTTTTTTACTAAACAATTCCTGCTTTCTTTTGTTGGTATTATATCTGCTTGATTTGTTAAAAGGAATATTTAATTATACATAAATGGATCTTCATTCCTTCCTGCAAACTGACTTTTCCTAACTAATTTTCTGGCCAATGGAATTAGTAACTCCCTCACCATTCCTTTTACTCCCTTCCCATCTTCCATTGTCAGGAGATTAATTCAAAACAAATGGCTTTACAAAAATGTTACTTTGTGTAATGTCAATGTTGCATTGGTGCTTTGACACCAATGTTGCATTGACACCAATAAAATGTTTTAAAAACTTTGTAATCATGGGGGACTGTAAAGATTATCTTGATTTTATACTTAGATTTTTGTCCCCAATTTCTATTGGTCTTTTGCATGTATTAAGACTATGCCAAAGCCAGTAGTTTTGGGAACTTACTGCACTACACAGAATTAAAGGATAATGATTACGATTAGGAGTATTTGAAGCAGTAAGTATTTTCACTGGTAATGAAAGGGTAATGCTGGGTAAAATCTTAGACCTTTAATAAAATCCACATGTGCTTCTTTTCAGGCAAAACTATTCTTTGATTCCATGATCTTTTGTGTGAGCTTTTGCCATGAATGTTTCAAATATCTTAGTAAATTCATACAGAGTCCATAGGGGAAGATGTGTACTGGAACAACACAGCAATGAAGCACTTTCTGCAATCACAACAACTGGTCAACTTTTCAGATGTTTTCTACAGTAAAACTGAGTGGCAATTGACACAGAAGTGTGCTGGTCCATGGTTCTTGTAGGAACAATGGCAACACACTCAATAACGGTGTCAAAAATATTGAGTGACGAAACACACCGTGTCACTTAATGCCTCAATCTTAGTTTTCACAGACATTTTCTGCTTATTTCCTGCTCTCTATTTTATGTTAGTAATAGGCAATCCACAGAAGCCTGCCATTTCAGTTTTGAATTGGAAACATTTATTGACATATTGATGGAAGACAATTTAATATTGAAAATTATTCATTTTTGCTGTTCTCCATTTAAAGTCCACCTTCCAGACATCCATTGATCTTACTGTCCTGGCTTAGTTTGAGCTTTCATTTCTTGAAACATATATTAACCAATATTTCTTTTCCTGTTTCAGCACTTAAAATGCCAATCTTGTATTCTTTAGCAGTGATCCTTCAAAATATATAGGATGAGATTTCCTGGAGTACTTGGTCTGCCCTGGGGCAGCTGGCCTACACTAAAGAATAAGAGATGTAGGACTATTAATTTTCTCTGAGAATCATGAGCTTCTCATGATTCATGAAAAGTCATGACCAATCTTGGTCATACTGGCTTATAATTTTCTGTGCTCTCACTTTGGGGAACACTAAAATGGTTGGACACACATACTCACTGTATTGAGAAGCAAGAAAATAGTTATTTCCAGGGCAAAAGAAGGAACATATGTATTGGTGTGCATATTTAAAGCATTTAAAAATTTCCATTAGCAATTGAAACCAGAATTTGATAAGTTCATTGAGAATGAAGTTTTATCTTCTCTTCTGTTCAACACAAAATCCACCAAGGAATTCATATGAAATAAAAATTAAATATGTCATTCATATTTCAAAAATGTTTGTTAAGCATGAAAAATAATAACAAAAAAAAGAATGTTCTAATTACTTACTGGCCTATTCTTCTTCCTTATCTGCATGGGTTGGTACCACACTGTGTGAACAACTACTGTCTTTTTTTGAAGTACTTGTACGATCAATTCTTGGCATCCAGGTAAGGGTTAATGACAAAGATTCAGTAAGACTCTCACTAAGATTTACTCCAGGAAAAGAAGTCTTAAGGATCACCCCTTAAATTAAGAGAACCTGGATATTCTATTTAATTACTTGCTTCTACACCATCTAGCTGGTCTTCAAGGAGTTTTACAGCACAGGCCTTGGCCATGCTTAAGACTATATTAGTGACAGTTAATTGTACCCTAGCACTATCACCTTCAGTGATATTCATGGGAAACTGTCGGAGTTTAAGTTGACCTTCAACCTTGATGTTTCTCCAAAGCAATGGCACTGGCTTCCCCCTGTTAGAGATGTCTTTTCTTTCCTCTCTTTTTCACAATATTGAAGACCTTTCCCTGCAGGTGGAAAGAGTTCTTTCAATTTTAAAACATTATTTCATTGCTATAAGCTCTTCCATTACAGGAAAACATGTTCTGATTCAATCAGGGTATTCTAATGAATGATTCCTTTGCCTCGCTGTTTTCATTGTGTCTGTGACATTTAGTCACTGAGACATAATTGTACACATCCCTGAGTGCTCTGAGACAAGGATCATAGCTTTCTAAGTGACATTGCTGTTAAATTAGTGTTCAGAAAGCTGTGTGGACAGAGTACTATTACAAGCACACACACATACATATAAAAGGCAAGGGTACAAGTCAAGCTACATTAATGGAGAAATTTTCAGTTTATTAAACTAAACTGTTAAAAAAAATCTGCTGTTAATGCAGCAGCTAGACAGAGAGAAAGCAAGGCTTTCCTTCTTTTGTTTTAGTTGATTAATTAGTCAATGTGTGTGCAGCAGCACAAGTATAAGCTGATATGTAAGTGCTAAATGGCATTGTTCATACTGTGTTAAGCAGGCAGTTTAAAAATATGTTTTATTGATCAGATTCCTTCCTGGAGGCAGAACTGATGATAAACATTACTGGCAGGGTTATGACTATTGGGAGATAGGCTGATGTTTGCCCCAGCTGCTTCATGTTTATGAAGCCAAAGATAAGGTGCTAATGAAGAGCCATTCCCATGCTGTATTTGTGCTCCTTTGTACCTCTCAGGTTGAATTAATTTGTCTTTGAAACTGACTATTAATATTAATATTCTCTGTGAAGTATCTTTTCTGCAAGGTGTCTTCTTACCAAGGGAAGTCCATTCCTCCTGTTGTCGTGCTAGACGCTGTATATTATGGGATTTTGTCCAATGGCTGTCAAAGCAAATCATAGAAACCACCTTTTCAGCAACAGGAGGAGGAAGCATGGTGAGATCGACCAGGTGGGTAAGTTCCTACTTGAGAAGTGAGGAGTGTTTACATGTAATCTGAGCAGGACACATAACAATAATATTTTACTTTTTAAACTTATTTTATATATATATATACACACACTCTAAATTTCATATTTCTCTATCAATTAGGTCATATCTAATGAAGATGTGAAGTGCTTCTCTATTTTTTCACCTTTTCTTAATGAAGTTAGTGTAGGATGTGGCAATAAGTAAATGTGAAGTATGATAACATAGCTCCTTCATGGAGGTGGTGATCTCAGCCCCATGAGCATTTCAAAACTTGCCACACTCAATGTTTTACCTCTGTATTACATATGTATAAAGATTTATGGTATAAAATTATGAATTTATATTAAAAGTGTATTTACATGGAGTGCCATGGAGTGAAAATACTCTGTTGCACAATGGCATATGATTTCACTGTGTCTGTCCTAGCAGAGTTTTGATATATGGGATTAGATACATAGTAATTCAAATGCTTAATTTTGCCTCAGTTTTGTCAAAAGTCTTGGATTACTGAAACTCATGTGTATTTCTGCAGTGATACATATAAGAAAACTTATTTCAGTAGGTATATACAGCACAGTATAGTTCCCTGAACATTTATTTACCTATTAAAACATTACTTTGTAAGAAATAGATATCATATATTTCCTTGCTATACTGTTTTCAAGAGAACAGTGAAAAAAGAAGTGTGTAGGAAGTTGAGCCATAGAGGTTCACGAGTCCAAGGAGCCCAGGTGTTGGGCTATGAAGGTGGCAAACCTTGAGGTAAGCAAAAGTCTCTTCATTAGTTCCTCCAACAGAAATTTTCTTGAAAAGATATTTTTCAGCAATTTTTAATTCTGAAACTTTAAAATTTTAATTTTAAGACATTATTTTAAATAATTTAAATTTAAAACAAGCTTTAAAAGAATGTAATTTTCTTTGTGATAACAAGTCACAACTGCTCTGTATCCCAGCAGAAGGACCCCATGGTGTGCAAAAGTAATACTTCTCTTAGCTCAAGACCACAGGCCACTCCAGAGCACATCATGTCAGTTTGGGAGGACACAAGACACATTAGAAGATATTTTTGGGCAGCTCCAAAGAAACAACTTGGTGCTTGCCCTCAGTCAGGTGTCCTGTGCTTTCCAGTCCATGTTTGACTTTTCTAGAGAACTCACTCCTGATAAGTCTGGATGAAAATTAATGTGCACTGTACGTGGACAGGGAACTAAGGCCACAAAGAGAAATAAAGGGATAACTATCCTGACAGTAGAAATACATGTACGAACAAAAAAAGTCACTCCTACAATGGTTATTTAAAAAGAGAGAGCTATAGAAATGTAGGATAAGGATTTTAGAGCACTTTCCATATGCAAGTTTTATGATTGACAAATAGCTGAAAGAATTAAATTTCTTGCAATCAGACAGTTTTATGTGTTATAATCTTGTTTCTTTAAGGATAAAAAAAATAACCAAACAAAAAAAACCCCAAAGCCCCACAAAAGCCCACAAACAAACAAACCCCAAAATCAAACCTCTGCATTATATGTTCATCCTACCAAGCTAACCTTTTGTTTTAATGCCGTGAGACTCAAAATGTCTTTATGTGCCCAAGTTCATGTTTTGTTCTCATTTCCTAGAATGTCTTGGCCTCATGGTTGTGCCTGCAAGGAAAGAGAATTGTCCACCTTAGCAAAATGCATGTGTCAAATAAAGACAAAAACTGTGATTTTTTTCAGACTTGTCATTTTAATGACCCAAAGACATCAGGGCTACATGTATGTCAGCAGAGTGAGTCCCATGCAGACAGGGAGGTAATAAAAATGCATGTGAATATGTATGACTGCCTACGTCCCTGTTTTCACTCCTAGTTCTGACACCCTCCAGCCTACAAGTATACACATAATTCACCCTTACAGGAGGTTAGAAGATTTTTTTCTAGGACTGTAAGCAGGCACTTTGTCTTCTCCAGCTGCTCTGACAAAATGGCTGAACACAAAAGCAACAACAAAAAAGGCTCAATATCTGATGGAAATATGATTACAACAATAGAGTTTAGAGGAAGAGGGAAAAGGAAAACCATTTCTTTCCTTTCTTAGGAGTTTGGGATGATATGAACTGCACATCAAGAGTGTGATAGAGTAATTTTGTACTGAATGACATTCAAACCTTCCCTTCCTGCTTATTTTATATGTAGGGGTGCATATTTTTCCCTGTATTTTCAGTTTCCTCTTTCTTATACTAGAAAATCACATACAAAAAATAGTCTATTTCCAACAGAACAAAGCGAGTATTTCTGCCCAGGAATACTTTCAGTAAAAACACTAAATGTTTAAATGGCAAAAGGATCTGAAAAAAATATACCTTATTCGACCATCTATACTGAGTAGATGGTTTACCTCTATGTCTGGCTGCTACATAGGTTAATGCTACACTTTGTTAATTTTCCCATATTTTTCATCTTTACCTTTTTGAGTGTGTTTTTCATACTTCATGTAATTTCTTATTTCAGTCCAGTGTGTTTCACTCAAATAAAAGAGTAATAAGCTGACTACAAACAGCACAAAACTGTCTGCTAGAAGTTATGACCCAAAATACTTATTTTAAACAACACTGCTGTTTTTCATATCTTTGTTAGCTTTACTTCATGTCCATATCCTGCATTTTCTCTAGTGGGTCTGAAGGACTGGTTTCAGCCTTGTGTTAGAGAGCACTACCAAAAACCAGGGAAACAACTGCTTTGTGACAGCACAAGAGCATCCACTTAAAGTATTCTGTAGAGTTTAACCTTCTTGTGGTTAAATGTTCTGGATTACTATTCAAATTCCTTTATTATATTTAAACTATTCTTTCACAAAATCAACAGGCAAATGATATGATATAGTTGTGTATCAGTCTTCTTAATTATCAGGTAAAGTGAAAAATAAATAAGTAGACTATACAGTCAAAATTCTCCCATTGCAAATATTTAAACCTCAGATAAATGCATTAAAATGTGATATAACTGATAACTCTAAGTATTCTTTTAATAGCCTAGTTCCACAGGTATTACTTCTCTTGAAACTGTCATTGAAATTCTCTAGACATTCAGGGAAATTATATTCTATAGCTGGACTTAATGTGCTACCATGATAAATTTTTCACTTTCAGTGTGAATAGAAGCAAGGTTGAACACTTAATTGCTAAATTCTCAGTGAACTCCAGGATATTATTTTTGACTGTAAGGATTAGAATCACAAACTAGATAAAGTACTATCAAAATGGTCTCAAAGATACTAATGGGAATATTTGTAATTTTCCTTTAAAAATAAACACATCCACTTGGGTATGTTCTGTTTATATATTGAGGATGCTTGTTTTATTTAGCTACCCATACCAGAGGTACCCCAGCTATTTTAAATGATGAATTGCACATGTCCATACACATGTTTATTGAAGCTTTTGATGCAGTAGCCATAAGATTTTTGGGAAGGCTCCTACTTCACTGTACTTGACTTTGAATCAGCATGATTGATGATAGTTGCTGTTTTTCATCAGCAGGGCCAGTTTTGAAAGCCTGGAGGACCTATAGCTGTAGGCTGCTTGGGAAAAGAGAAAGACAAGAAGTGATGGTTAGATGTTTTTGCAGTACCACTCTGAACTGCAATTTATCCAAGTCAGTCTTTGCATGTCCTTACTTCATCCTTGATATCTCCCGCCCTCCAGTATTTCCTTTACTTCCTCCTCTTTCACCTCAGAGTTCTTTCCCAGGCCTTTTTTGTGGTATACAGTGTCTTCAGAAGTACCTGTGACCTGTAGAGAACTGGTTTATGAAGACATACACAAAATTATTTTAACTTTTCAGCTCTTTTACTGGGCAAAAGATGCATGAATCCTTTAAGAAAAGGTGAATTTCAGCTTTTTATTTTCAACTTAGAAGTAAGAAATACAGAGAGATCAACACGTATATGTAAAGATAAACTGCAACTCCAAATTATTATAGGACAGGGAGAAACTAGATTCTTATTTAATCTTAAGCCATTTGCTTGACTATGAAGAAGAATACACAGAGCTGAATGCAAAGATTTTCTGCTAAGGGCAGCTATGAATGTGAAAAGAAAAATATGATATTGAAGCAATAAATCAAGGAGAGACCCCCAGAATTTATTCTGCCACCATCATCACTGTCAGAAGACATCAGAATCCTGATGGTGAAAGAAGTCATCACCAGATGGAATATTTTGAACAAATGAAGCCTGGTGCCAAGGGAAATTACAGACTTTTCCAGGAATGTCACCCTCACAGTCATGGAGCTTTAGACCTTCAGAAAAAAACCTGAAGTTCAAGTAATCTATATACTAAAAGTACTTTAACACAAGTGTATCAGATTTTCAGCACTGTGATCAGATTGTGGACTACTCCCCAAAAGAGACTTTTGTATATATATAACTAGCTTTGTTTACACAATTACATGGAATATATACTATCAAAAAACCTAAACACCCCCCCGAAAAATCTCAGTTCATAAGATTTAATTAATGTTAAAATACTTGGTAAAACAGGTACAGCGAGGAAGGATCATTACTCAAGTCTAACCACATTCAAATACACCTTCTGAGGTCCCCAAGTTCAAATCAAAATTAAAAAGGAAGGACCAGTCAGTGAAAATGTATTTAGCAAGAGCACTGTTGGGTAAGGTAAGGAAAGATAGATGAATTAATGTTGTTTGGAAAGATTTTATCTTTTTCTTTTTTAATTGGAAACTAGCACTGAAAATAGCATCTGAAAGCTAGGAGAAGAGGTGGATTTAAGTGTATTTTTTAAAGAAATACATGTATGTACGAAATTTTAAAGATGATCATTATAAACTTTATTACTGAGAGGATACTCATTTTAAATTAAAAATGCTTATTTTTATTTAGAAATTTAATTTTCTATTATTATTATCAGCTAATTTGACCTATACTTTTTAAAGAAGTTTTTCTATTTTACCAAAAATGTCTGAGAAGTTACCTAATTTTTAGGAAAGTTTGGGATGCAGATATTTTCCCCTTTCAAATTTCAGTTTTTCCTAAGTGTGAGAAAAACTTGATTTACAAGGAAGGTCCACCTGATGAAATTTTACCAATCAGGGATAAAGACAATGTGGGGGTCATCCCCTGGCCAATGTGGGGGTCATCCCCTGGCCATGTGGAAATTTGTGCAGTGTTTTAAAAACCTCAATGTACTGAGTCAAGCATTTTCAGTCTTTGCACACATGTACTATTTAGCTTGACCCTCCTGAAACTTTGAGATTTATTTAGACATGTCAAAGACACTACATAACCTGTGTAACCCTTCTCAAAAAATGCTGTGTCCTAAGGAATAATTGTATATGAGAAAAACAAATTGTTTTAGGAGTCAACAGAATGAACTGTAAGAGTAGTTGCTGATATGAGGTGAATAAAGTTTTGGCTGGTCAGAGATGGCAGACATTTTTTCCACAGACAAATTTTTTTAAAATTTTGAATAGTAACCTCATCCAAATGTTTAATTTAATTATCTTTTCGTGACAATTGCCAGAAGGAACAAGCTGAAATAAAAGAAATCAACCTCTTGCCATCTTGGAATTGAGACCTATGCATGCTAAATAATTAAGTTTCAATTAACTTGGCATTGTATTATGACATGTCATAATGTAGAATATACAAAAACAAAATCCCCATCATCTACCACATTGAATAGAATTATAAAACACTTGGGCTGAAAATTCTTAATTAAACTTTAGATTTTTCTGTAGAAAAATATTTGCTTGAAGGAAAAAAATTGGGAAAAGCATCATTATATTTTCCCAGATCTGCTTGCAAAGCTCAGCTGAAAAGTTTTGTGGGAAGAAGGTGAGAAGTTCTAAAATCCTGCATCTATTCTTTCTGCTCAGTGTATAACTTCCACCTAGTCTAGACCTGTGTTTGTTCATCCTTGCAATAAACTTGATAGCACCTTATAGCATCAGCTATTTTTACCAACTATTATTTTTGCCACCTACTTATAACACTAATCCTAACAAAACACCACCCTACCTGTATCAGTACATTATTTATGCTTCTATGAAAGGAAGAAATGTGGCAAGCAGAAGAATTTCCTGGTGTTTGCAAAGGTAAAGGCAGAAGAAAAGGCAAGCACTTCTCCCTCTACAAGTCTGCATAAACCACAGGGAGAACAGCTTTCATGAGCCACAAAGTGAGACAGGTCACACTACTGACAATTAAAAATGAGCCTGAATAATTTTATCTGAGCTGGTTTGTGTTTCTTCTGCTGTTTGCTGCAATGTGACAGCCTGCAGGAACTCTCAGTACAAGGAGAATGATTGCTAAATGTTGGATCAGTATCACAAAATGTACTTTTTTGCAAGGTTAAATGAAAACAGAATTAGACTATTTTCCCAGCCCTTGGGACTGAGAATTTATGCAGTGACAGCCTTGAAGCCCAATTTGGATTAACAGAAATAACAAGTGTAGTTGGTGAAGAATTTTGACCTCAGTGAATGATCAAGAGTTTGTCCGTGACTAAAATCTTTTAAATGCTAACAATTAAAGATATGTTTGTTGGATTTTGCATCAAATCCCTGCTGAAGTGGGAAGGTATCTGAACTTGGTCACCGAATTTTAGTTCACCTTTTGTATTACCTGCCTGATCCTTTGTGTTGTGATTTTATCTTGGTGATGAGTTTTCTTTTTATAACTCTTAGAGGATGTGGTGGAAAATTAGTGTCATCTTACCATTTAACCTCTTCCTGTCATTCAGTCTTATTGCCATTTCTGTACAGATTGCTATTTATCACTGTGGCATTTCATTTTGAATTCTAAATTATACGTATAATCAAAAATTAAATGTTATAATCTTTAAATAAAGGAACTCCCTACATAACCTCTCTGACAGGCTGTAAATGCGTGTCTCTTCCTGAACTCTACTTGTAGCTGAAAATTGTCAGGAATTCTTTTATGAAGTTTGTGGGGGTGGGTTTCTACAGAACTGTCAATTTGCTGAAATTTAAACTTTCCACAGATCAAGTTTCAGAGCGAACATAATCAAGAGGAGTTTCTCAACTAAGGATGGGAGTTTCTAACTGCAATCAGAAAAGTAATTGGGCAGCTAATAAAATTGACAACATCTAAGACACACTGGAGAACCACCATGGGAAGCCGAGGTTCAAATCTTTTCATCAACGATTATTCAATTCTGTAAACATAAGTGGATCTATTTTAAAAAGAGAGCTCAAAAAGCATATGAGGTGTGAGAAACCAGACTGAAATCCACACTTCATTTTGAATATGACTCTCAAATTCCTGAACCTACTCTACTACAAAGCAGTCCTGCCAAAAACTCTTCAACTTTCTCACTTGTACACCTCCAGATCACAGAATATGCAAGAGTATGTCACCACTTAGACGAGAAGACATCCGGATTGCAATATATTTCACTCACAATTACCAGATATTTCACAGCACTCAAATGGCTGTATAAAGTGATAGCACAAACCAAGTTCTTTAAATTTATAGCTCTCCCATATGGGTACACAAACGAGTCTAGAGTTAAGAGTTTGGATTTTCAGTACATTAAGCTACTCCATGGAAAGTTTTTGTTCACACTCCATGATTCATGCTGTGAGACTCTTTACATCTTCTGCAGGCTAAGAAACTACACAATTTTTCCGCAGTCCACAGTTTGATTTGGTTCACTGTGTTTGTGTGTATTTGTATTTATGTGTGCACACACACGTACACCTGTGTACCTATAAACTGTATATGTACATATATATGCATACGAGTTTGCACAAGTATACCAAAAGATGACAGCAAACATTCTAGGGTTTATGGTCTGTTTAGATGGGTTTCACCATCTCTCTCCCGTTAGCCACAGAGGCACAGGGACTACTGCTGGCATATGGAGTAGTGAGTGTTAAGTTCCCTCTGACAATATGCAGAACCTCAAGGCAGATATAGAGAACACAGCAGTGTCAGGGGATGCTGAATGAAATTTTTCTTCTTATAAAAACAGTTACACCATTTCACCTTGAACAACTAACAAAGTTTTCACAGAGATCTGTAGCCTGACATCAATTTTTAACTCCTTTCTGTCTTCTTTGCTGAAACTGCCTCATAACGGGTAGTGGCTCAAAACTGAAATTTTCTAAAGGGTGTCCATGAGTACAGTGAACTCCAGGAAGGCTTCTGTCTAAGTAAGGAGGGAATGTGATGTTCAATTAACAGGAAGTTGCAGTACCATAGAGGATGAAGAGGGCAGATACTTCTTCCTGCCTTTCATTATGCTTGATATCCCTCACTTTACATCAAGCTTGGTATAAATTCTTAAAGCCACCAAATTTTCCTAATTAAACTATACCAGGTCTGTCAATATTTATTGTCCCTGTGGCCTCTTGTATGTGCTGGATTCTTGCTTTATCTGGTGTTCATTCAAAGAACATGGTGTGGAAAACAATGTAACAAATCATGCTGCCAAAAAATGAGAAACAGCACTCAAGTTCTCTTTTCCAATAAGCACCTCAATGATTTTTAAGTTCACTGAGATTCCCCATAACTGCAGAAAAAAATCTTTTTCTTCCTAGTGCTACAAGTAGTGTGTGTTCACTTTTACCTAGGTATATTTTTGGTCAAAGCTCCCAGCTGTAAATAGACTTAGTTCCCTTCTGTCCTTGGTTTCTTGTTTTATTACATGTATATTTCTTCCATTTAAAATGGTGAAATGATGAAGACATGTTTGAACAATACAGATTAAAAAAGAAAAAAAGTTCTGAACTTCACTCCTTTCTGCATGAATTGGTACCATTGTAGTGCTCTTTAAAGAATCTCTCTATCTTTGCAATAGTTTGAGATTAAGATATTTGATAGAAGCTTATGTGAGGATTAATGAAAAAATATAGTTTTCTGTCCATCATGCTTGTGTTTTATCACTCACCATCTTGCAATGGAAACCCAACAAAAGTGTTCAAAGCTAGGGATTATAAGAGTGCAAAAATTGCCTGGGACCTAGACCAGGCTGTAATCATTTCTCAAGATCTGTAGATTTGTTCCAAGAAAAGGAATTTTTAGGTTTTTTTCCCCAAAGCCAACTTTTATTAATCATTCCATCTGCAGGACCTGCTATCCTACAGATCAAGGCAAGCCTGGGTAAAAATGCAGTACCATCCAGATGAAATTTTTCATAACATATTTGAATATCTGAGGAACAGAAAGATGTTAATGAAGTAAAAAAAAAAAAAAAAAAGTTAGTGTGTTTGTCTCCTAGAATTTCTGATATGTGTTTTTTATCTTCCAGTGCATTGTGGTGCAAAGTGTGATGGCAGAATACGCATGGTTCTGCTTAGTGCAGGGGATGAGACTAAGAAAGATTCAACAGAAAATACAAGGTTCTCAAGACCACAGGTAAGAGACACATTTGCTGTTTCACACTTGTTTAGTTTAATCTAAACTAGTACTTAATCTTGACTGTGTTTAGTACATAATCGAATGTGATCATGTCTTATTTTCCTTTTGAATCTAAAACACTCGGTAGTAAATATGAAAACTAGACATTTCTACTGGTACTTATTACCCTGAAGGAATAAGAGCTTTGGGTAATCTAAAAGTGGTTCATGTCAAAATATTCTAGATTAGCAATATGATCTGGGAGTCAATATTACCTCATGTCTGTGTGCCTTTAGTACTACACCAATTTTCTCATAATTCTACTGAAAATTTCCATTTCACTTTTAAAGTACCACCTCCTTAGAGTGAATTTTAACAAGTTTATAGGTCATACCACAGCCAAACATATATTCTACAGGCCTATACTTTTTATGTGGTTGCCTCTGTAACCACTTGTCACAAAGCCATAACGGAATATTTAAGAATTTTACCATGGTATAGGAATACTATTCTGTATGCCTGAACCAGCATTGTTAGAAAGCAGAATTATAGTCCTGGGATAATCTATATAAATAATTTTGTAACTGCAGAAAACAAAAGCCATAATGACTGTGCTGCATTTTTGATAACTTGCATAATTTCTGCCTTCTTGCACGCAAAGTACAGTCACAGGGCCTGCTGATATCTTAGGTGACAACAGTGTCCTGCACGGACACAAAATGGATCAGCTGGTAAGCAAACTGACAACTTTTTCACAACACAGATATAATGTGATTTGAAATTCAGAAAATATGTTTGTTATTCAAAGCTTTGAGGTCATCTAGTACTTACACTGCCTCAAAATTGTACTGTCTGACTCTACTGCTCTGGTCCTTTGAAATGCTGGAAGAATTAATCAAAATTCAATTGTTTATTTTAATCAGATTTCATGGATAAAGAACATTGTAGGTGAATTACCTTGCAAAATGGAAATGTAAAGTGTAATTTGATCACTATAAATGAGAAAACAGTAATTATTAAAACTGAACAAACCTTTACCATGGAAATCAAGAATTAATTGAAAGGTCAGTACAATGACTATTGTAACTGAACCATGTAAATAATGATCTAATACTCCTTTATCTCAAATTAAAAATACAGTTGATAACTGATATAGAGACGATAAAAAACTGCTTTTACTCCTGAAATTAATGGAGGAGCATCTACTGATTTTAATGGAAACAGAAAATTCATTTATGAATTGGATATATCTACAAGGCTATTTGGACAATCACAAATTTACTCAACCATGAGACATTAAGTGCAAACTTCTAATAAAACCTACAATAAACTATTTACTGTGTTGATACATAAAGATCTGAAATTCATAATTAAACTATTTTGTTAATAACACCAGGGCAGAATCTCTGAACAAATATATAAAATGTAGCAACTGCCCAAAAATAGTTTTCAATGTAATTTAGGACTCTGTCTTACTTCGGGTAAAACTTTTAAGCAGTTATTGAAATTTGAAAATTCTCACATCATGTACTTGAATTGTTGCCACAGCTGCTGTCTGTCCCAGCTCCCGAGACATTTTGCTGTTATCCTTTCTTTTCTAAAGTAAGACAACTGCTGCCTGTGGAGAAGGGGTGGAAAGATGCATTTATAAGCACGACAAAATTTTGCAGCTCACATTTTAGCTGGCTGGTACCACAGCTGTGAGAAAGAGTGAAATGGGAATAGTGCCTGTTAATACAGCAAATGGGAATCAAGTGCAGGTGGGGTATGGCTGACACAGGCAGTGATGTATCACAAATCCACTGCAGCTACTCCAGTGGGTTGTGTTTCCACATGAAAAGTAAAAGATACTTTCCTGTTCACTCCCTCCATCATCACTTAACCTCATCTGGAATTGCTATAAATTTTAGCACACAGAAAATGAATTATTTCTATTTAATTTCATCAAAAAGCGGCTCTGAATAGGATTTTGAGATTTTTTCCTACAACTTCCAACATTAAAAAAAAAAAAAAAGAATTAAATTCCTTTTATTTAAGAAGGTATGATAATATTAAAAAATTATTTTTTGGTTATGAAAGCTTATTCAAGGCATTCTTTGGTCTTAAAAAAAAAAAGAGACTGATTGAAAGCCTACTGGAAAAGTGACTTCAGAAGTTTTTAGTAATAATTTTGAGAATTCTTCATTAACCCCAGTTACAGCAGAGTTGGAGGAAGAATAACAGGCTGGGTTTAAGCATGTCTGTGGACAATGATATCAAATATAGGTGAGAATTAAAGTCATAATTTGACAAAGTACTTGAATTGGCACGGCCAACAGTTACCTAGTTACAGGCCTATTTAGAATCAGCAAGAATCCAAATATTTTGAGAGAATTTGAAAAGATTCATCTCCAGACTCTTTAACACTTTTTCTCAGAGACATCACTTATTATTTCTGATTGCTCTGCTCGAATGGTGAAACTGGAAATGCACTGTAGAAGCTGAAAATACAAACTGCAGCTAATTGTGAAAATCACAGAAATGAAAATTATTTCTCCTTCTGCATCCACTTCTAAGGAATATTCTTGTAAATTAGTTATTGAAAAATGATTGTTCTTTAAGTGGATGTAAAAAAATCTTGATTTTAAGAGTTTTGAGTTGTTCTTGAATAACCTGTTCTAAAACAAGCTTGTCAGCTAAGGAAAAAAAAGATACATTTTTATTTGTAATATGTTGAGGAGCAAAGGACATGGGATAATAGCCACACTCTGTAGAAACTGGTGACTTTTCTATGACATCTCTCGTTAACCTATGCTGCTTCAAGGATGAAATTTCAATTAATTCAACTCAATTCAAGAATGAAATGAACACCTAACATAACACACTTAGGTACAGATGTAGATACTGGTTTAGATACAGATACTGATTTCCTGGTATTCTATTTTTCATTTTCAAACAAAAAAAAAAGAATACAATAACAAATAAATGAGACCTACCCACAAAAGCAGACAGACACCATCTTTAACTTCCATCTCTACTCTTGAATATTTCCCTCTCAAACCAGTCAACCATCACTTTTTTTTGACTTCAAGGCAGTATGTTTGAAGTAGCAATAAAATAATTCAAAATGTAACATATCTATTTTAGTAAAACAAAGATTTAGTTCAACATAAAGAAGCCAGGACAACTGTGGTATGAGGCAGCATGAAAATCAGAGAATTTTCTTCCTAAATATATTTTTTTTTCATCTGTACAGCAATTTCTGTTTAATTTCTCATTAACTGGGGTTTGCACAGCTCAGAAACAAGCAGTTTCATTAACAGCAGCAACAAAAGGTAAGACTCTTTTCAAAGTTTTCTCTAAGATCTGCATTAAATGTAGAGTGTAATGAAATGCAATGCTGCATTTGTTCTATCTGCAAACTTTTATGTAAAAAGGCTATTGATTGGTGATTATTTAACCTCTTTTTTTTCCCCTTCACCAATTAGTAACATTTTCAGCTCCCCACCTAAGCTGTAAAATCCATGTCAACAAATTCAGTTCATACATCAATAACAAATCTGATAAACATTTCAGAGGTGAGCAAAACTGAAATAGAATGTGTGAATAAACAGCATAGAACTGGTCATCCAGAAGTAAAGCAGAAAGAACATACTTGAAAACAAAATAACAGAATTTGGGCAATTATGATTCAAAGCCTGTTTCCCATTCTTCAGATTGAAGTATGGCATTTGAGGAAATATGGATTAGCGCTGAAAGCTTCAAGAAATTTAGCATAGCTGATGACTTATTTTGCAACATCTTCGGAGGGAGTTGCCCTATTATGCTTTTATTTTCTGGTTAAAACCATTCCAGTCATTCAATAAGAAAAAACATAGGTGATTTGACAACAAGTCACCCAACCTAAAATACATGAAACCCATCAAAACATCCTTCTGCAATCATAATGTAACAAGACATATTTCATACTTTTTTATTGTTTGTACATCACTTTTTGAAAAGCATATGTTCATGCCCATGTACACTCCTGCTAAAGTTATGAGAAGGTCTATCACCAGAAAGCAAGGTCAGAAATGAGTGTTTTAAAAAGTGTCACACCATGGGATTTGTCCTTATAAAAATGCAAATAAATTATCAGCTCTTCATTTTAGACATATTTAGACAAACAAGATGTGGAACTCCTACCTACTGCAACAGAACAGGGTTGAGAAAATGGTACATTCAAGTTTTTCCCAAGGCCAGAAGGAGACTCAAGCTGGATTGCCCTTCTCTGTACCCACCCCACAAAAACTTGTGGGATGAAGTGAGTGTGTTGGACATATTTCTGAACCAGATAGTAAAGATTATTCTCATTTTTAATCTAAAAACAAACAATTTGTTCAGTTCACTAATGAAGTGATAATCATAAACATGTTTTCCAGCCACCTCATAGTAAACAGCCGTTACTTAAGAGAAAGTTTTTGCATTAATCAGGTCACGCTCTTAGTACGGGACCTCATTTATCCTGAGAAAGACACCAAATTTTATGTCTCAAAACAAACTTCTGCAACTTATAGTCTTTCCCTAACAGGTTTAGCAAACTTGGTGAAAATGGAAATGCAGTTTTGAGTTTTATGGTCAAGAAACAATTATTTATGTGAGGAAATAAATCTATTTTTCTACTATCCTAAGCTAACAAAATGTCTTTGCAGAGGATAGTCTTTGCCCAAAACCAAGATTATGCTCAAAGTAGATACAACCCTATGTACTTTAATTCATTAGTTACATACCCACAGCAGCAAATTAAACATGTAATACCTCTCTAAGTTCCTTTGCTTCTTAGACACTAATCTATTATTGGAAACATTACAAGGTGGAAATACCCGTAGAGATTCTACCAGCTTACCTCTGATAATGCAGACTTGTTTTTACTGTTATCTTAAAATATTTAAATCCTTGTAAGACCTGTTATAAACATTTCCAAAATTTCAAGTGGTACAAAACAACTTTTATTAGTATATGTGTACCTCATTGCACTATCCAGTTATTAAAGGAAAATAGAAAAGTAACAGGAGGAGACATAGAAAGAAAAAAAATGTACTCTCTAGGTTTAGTTTAAGACATAGACCACACCACACCTCTGCATTCTAACAAGTTTAATATGTTTTGAAGGTCACATTGGTATTTTCCATTGCTTTACATTAAATGAATGCTGTACCTTAAAGATCAGCTTTAAAAGTAACAGACTTTCAGTAATCTTATAAATCTGTTTCAGCACTATGTAAAAATACTAATGAAGAATATTATGTTTCTACAAACATTGTTTCTTGCATATCAGACATTATTTAAATTCCAGATTTTGTGTGGTTACAAAAGTGATCTCTAAACCCTGAAAAATCCTCCAGCTTTTCTCCTGCTGATGGTTTTGATCTCCTACTTTGTGTAGCACGATGTCTGGTGTCCAGTCCACTGCAGACAGAGCAGAGGCCTCCAAGCAGAGAAGTTTGTCAATCAGCCTTGGTGCACAGTCCACTTAGGACAGAGCCATGTTTGAGGTTACAAAGCTGCCTGCTTGGCTTGCATCTCATCAATCAAGGGGATGGGTCTCCCTGGAAATATACCAACAAATGAATTTCACTCCTTTCAGCATTATTTTCTACAGCTTGAGACGAGCCAAAGCCTGTCTATTAGAAAATACCTAATTTTGAGGAAGGAGTAGTGAAACTTTTTCATCTCTTTTCCACGTCTACTTTCAAATTCTTGTCAATGTTCTGTTGATTTTGTTTGAGTAGAACGCCAGAAGTATAAACACAAGAAAAAAAAGTTAAACAAAGACACAACCTGCAGCTCAGGGAATCGATCTGCTCTGATTCCTTATGCCATTCTCACGTGCCTCCAAGGTAACAAGCAGGGAAAATGTGTTTCTAGGAAGAGAGATGATTAGAAAATATCAATAAGAGAGTGAAGGAATTCTTCTATGTATACAAAAGTCCTTTAAAGTTCTTGCCTGCAGGTTACACAGCAGGAAATGTAAAATCAAGCAAATTAATAGAGACTGATAGCATCACAATGGCATTGCATCATTTCTTTCAAGTGGTGTGGTGAGCCATAGCATGCTCTGTGATTTACAAGCAGAGCATGTTTTCCTGCTTGCCTTGTTCTGCTTGCTTTGTTACCCACTGTTTGAACCTCTTTTGTGATGTATTACATGGATCCTGGCAGTGTCAGTGGAAGAGCCCCTGGTTTCTCTGAGTGTCACCAAGCATGTTCTGAGAGACATGCTGTTAGCGGGACACATTCTAAAAACCTTTTGAAAGCATGGGCATATATATTTGGACTTCTAATAAAAACATAAGAAAAAGTTAAAATGGAAAATGAAGCTGAAATCGCTAAAAAATTGCAGAAACGTTTGGCATGGTCTACAAAAATGGTGTGCTTTATCACTTGCACATGTCTTCAATTTAATGAGAATAGTGGGATCTAAATTATAATAAATTGAAATAGAATAGTATTGTGAACAAAGCCAAAGTGAAAAAAAATAAAGAAAAAACAAAATGGACAATAAGCGAACATTTTAAATGTGAGGGTGGGAATTTGGGGGATCAGAAAGCTATGGCCCAGGTGAGGTGACTGGCTAAGTGACTTTCAGCAGTCAAGAATGCACTTTGCTTTCCCACTAGTAACCTTGACTTCAGTCAATGTGAATTATACATGCACACAAAGAGAATAAGAGTAAGGATTTGAACCAAGTTTGCTTAAAGTGTTACTATCTTTGTCATTTTTATAGGAAATCTATATTATGGTCCAGACAATGTCGAACATTAAAGAATGATTATTGTTCTATTGTTCTTTTGTTCTATTTTTACAAAGCCTTAACCAGTTATTTTAATATCATATAAAAAAGAATTAAATTTGTATGTTCTGTATTCACCTAAGTTAACATATACTAAAGGAAATATTTTTTTCATTGTCATCTATATTTTTTTGCTGCTGAGAAACACCAAGTGAATAATTAATTGTCAAATTATTTGTCTTTCTCATAAATCCTTACTAATTCCAAAATATGTTGGTGCCTCATACAGGAAATAATATGCACTTAGAAATGGTCATGAACCAGGACTAATCTAGAAAGACAGCTGTACCAAGCAAGGTCTCTGCCTCCAGAAGGGGGTAACACATATACATGAATTTGAATTGAGTCTGTAGATTCAATTCTATGGTCAACCATACAACTTCATTGAAAGACACTAGAAAATTATTTCTCCAGTGGGGTTTTTTGCCTTTCTAGCATTATATGCAAAGCTCTGTGCAAACATGCGTTCAGCAATTTCTCACACAGGTCATCTTGTGAGGGATCGATTTGGGATCTGAACATTAAGCACCCAGCAAAAGCAGTGCTTGATTTAAAGGATTAATATAGCTCATTGCCAGAAGTCCTTGTCTTTCTCTGTGAATACGAAATTGCTAATGGGAGAAAAAGGGGTCTGATCACCAAGAGGTGATAGATAAGATAGGTTACATGTGCACAGATAGACCCTTGTCTATTATGTCATTGAAGTGCTTCCTCTACACCCAGCAAAAGATTTAGGGGACTTGACTGCCAGCAATATCTCCTAAGCACTAATTACATAAGTAATTATTCAGTTAAAATGTCTGACTCTTTTTAGGAATAAAGACTTTCCAAGACATAAATCTGGGAAGTTTTTACATAGGAAAGAGACAAGTTGCAGTAGTTTACAGAAACATTAAATCATGTAAACATTATTGTCACAATAATTGCTATTCCCATTGTAAATACTTTTACAGAGTAAATGCACCTCCTGTCACCCATCATGACCCAGGCTGCCGTTAAGATTTGTGCCATGCCAGAGGCAATAAAATGACCCCTGCTCTAAAATCCTTACTGCCTTCATCCACATTATCTGAATTGACTGTTCAGCTTTGAGAACTGCCATGTCCTTGGTATGTGTTATTTTATTGGTGTACTATTTACATGAACAAACCAAAGTTAATAACGATGTGCCTGGAACAAGACATACAAAGGAAAGAAGTACAAGGTGAGATGCCAAACTGTCAGAGGGAGAGCCTTTACTTCTTTCAACATGACTAACAAGAAATAGTTTTCTTTGGTCCTGATCCTAGTTTGTTTCCTAAGTCTCAGTGCAAGACTGGGAAGGGGAGGAGAAGGAGGGATAAAGAGGAGAGGGGAGAGGAGGAGAGGGAAAGCTGTTTTATTGCCAGAAAACAATATTGTGTGAAAAACATTATTTCCCATTAGAAAAATAAACAAAAAAACCCAAAAAAAACCAAACAAACAAAATCAGGTTCTCTGGAAGCCTCAAAGTGCAATTTATTTGTTTTATCAGGAAGCCAGAGGTCAAAACTGCATGACCAGAGGGCTGCAGGAACGTGCTATGCAGAGTGCTGCTATAGTGCCTCTGCTCACCTCTCCAAAGGTGGCTGCCTTGAATCCTTCAAGGTAGTAAAAGGGAATAAAAGGAAAGAGATTAGAAATCAGATTAGTTAATTCAAGATGTTTCCACTACATGGAAATTAAGATGCTTCTGACAGAGAGATTTTACAGGACAAGTTAACCAATATTCAGTTTCCTTACATGTGAGTGCTTGTTTCTTCAAGTGTTTGTAAGATGAAGCTTGAAAGTTTATGACTGTGTGTTAAAAAACACATTGACATAATTCAGTGCAGAACTTTCTTGATTTCGGTTCTTTTCTTCACACCTCAGTGAGAGAATCTGTAGTAGAAAATTATTGGGCAAGGTGATCATTGAAATGTGAGTTTATTATGTGACAATTTGAAAATATAGTATTTATGTTTTCATATAAACCCAGTGGGTTTATATGCAGAATGGTTTCTAAAAGGAATTTCAGAAAAACTCTGCTGTAACAAAGATTCTAATGTATAGGTGTGAAATACTGTCCTTCTCTGGACAAAGTTTGTCCTATTCCAATTGCAGAATCCTGTTGTCTCCTTGTTTCCCTACCCAGCAAAACTGTCCTTAACTGTGGGAGCTGATTTTTCTACTTCAGACTTTAGACTTTGCTGACTTTTCACCTGCTTCTCAGAAAAAATTAACCAAGAAATTAATATTTTATGGAAGCAGACAGATTGTAAAAATAATGAGTGCCAAAATAAAAACACACTGAAGTATTTTACACCTGTTTAAGCTTCATTTTAATGTCACTTTCTACAATATGGGTTTAATTAAAATTATTATTAAAACCAAAATTATATGGAAAATTTTCTTTCGTTCTTAAATATTATCTTTTAAAATTGCCTATGGAAAATTCTCAAAAAAATTCTTCCAAGTGATTTTTTTAATGGAAAAAAAGTATTATTCTAGTATTTGCTACAAGTTACCATGGTAGCAAAATAGCAATCAGTGCTACTGTAAGACTAGACTAATGTCATTCTGTGTGATTAGATCTATTTCAAAGCAACTAGACAGTATCCATCCTAATGCTCTTAAGTTATTAAGCATTTTAATTTCATTTAAAAATAACATGCAGATTTTTAATTTCATGAGATAATCAGCGCCTTCTGGAGCAATGACGGTGTCTTCATTTATATTATAGAGGAGGTAAACATATGATCAAGTGAGGCAGATGAACTTAGAAGAGAAATCAAAGGCAAAGAGACACAGGAAAACGTTGCCAGACAATTGCAGCAGTGGCAGTTTGTTTAATTCATTTGAGACAACACAAATCACATTCTGGAGCTGGGCCAGGCAGGTTTGCTCCTCAGAGGAGGATGTTAACTACCTGCAACCCAGTTATAGACCCCAGAGCATTGCCTCCTCCTTCCCACAAAGCTCTCCACGAGGAGAGAGCACCACTCCTGATCGGAGGCAAGAGCTGCTCCTGTACCACCACCTCCTATTGCAGAGCTTTGGGCAGAAGCCACTGCCTTGCAGTGCACCAGTAGCACAAGAAGTCATAGAATCGCAGAATGGGTTTGGTTGGAAGGAACTTTAATGGTCATCTAGTCCCAACACCCCTGCCATGGGCAAGGACACTTCCATTAGCCCAGATTGTTCAAAGCCTCATTCAACCTGGCCTTGAACACTTCCAGGGATGAGGCATCCCCAGCTTCTTTGGGAAACTTGTTTCTGTACCTGATCACCATCACAGTAAAGAATTTCTTCCTATTACCTAACCCAAACCTACCCTCCATCAGTGCCCATGCAAAGTCTTTCTCCCTCTTTTTTCTAAGCCCCTTTAAGCCACCCTTTCTTCCTGTCATGGGATTTGTTGTGACTGTATTACAAGCCCGCCTTCCCTTACCCTCCATTTCAGCCATGCAGGAGGCATAACTTCTGTCAGGAACTGAGTCTGGGGTGCCCATGACTGCTGAGCCCCAGTGAGGGTCGTCCCTATAAAGCCATAGAACAGGTTAGGTTGGAAGGGACCTTGAAAGGTCACATAGGATACTACTTGTCTAGATACTGTAAAAAAGTAGTTTATGAAACTCACCTACAAACCTAGGCAAAAGCATACCAAAGTCAGGGAAATTCTCCATGGTGGGACATCTTAATGCAGTAACCTCTGTGCAGCACATCAAGTTACTCATTTGTTGTTTCTGGGGGTTTTTTAAGGCAGATGTTTATTACTGTGCCTAATGTCCCCAACAGCATTTCAAGCTTGAAATACACCCAGAGAAATATCCTTAGAATGACAAAAATTACGACATGGAGATAGAAGCACACAATTGTTTTAAGATTGCTTGTTTCATCTGCCTCAGAAAGGGCAGCTTTAGTGACACTGTCATCTTCTGGTTTTCTCTGTTCTGAGTAACTATATCTGGGTCGCATAAATTGGCTGAGCAACCTTCTGTTTTAGCTCCATTTTGGTATCCAAGACAGTGATGTGGGGCACAAGTACCTGTATGGCTTTCTGAAACTCCAGTGCTCAGCACAACAGAGTGACCCATAGTTAGTCAGAAACCTTTGCTCACTGACCGTGACTCCACACGGTGTTGCTAAGAGGGAGGCAGAAGCATGGAGGAATGAGAGAAATTGCAGAGTTACAACCAGATTTATTTGGTCTAACCTTCATTTAAACTGCTGTTGTTGTCATGCTTTAATGTACTTACTTCAGGTACCATCATTCTCAGGTCATCACAGGATTTTTTTCTGCTGTCTCACTTCCTGGCTGAGTACATTCACACATCAGTGTCCACTTCTCAACCTTATCAGTACTTTACCCGTTTTTGCAAACATTGCCAAAATTCTTTCTTAAGCTCTAAAACTCAGAAGTATTTTACTTGAAGTTTGCTGCTTCTATTTCAGACTTGAAGGAGGCTTTTGTGTCCAAAACTTTGTTTTCTTTCCAATTAAATTGCTTGGTCTCTAAAAGATATGTCATGGGTTAGAACAGTTTGGAGTTTTAGTTAAGAAAAAAAAAACTCCACCAGCCACGGAAGTGATGTTTTTTGCAAGGGGCTGTTGTAACTTCGTCCAGACCTGACAAAACTAATCAGTTGGCTAATTTGAATATTGACAACTCTGTTAAGCCACTTAAGAAGCTTGACACGCCTCTGTAAAAAACACATTTAAAGACTAACAAGCCCAGGAATCGCTCTCTTGCTTCCGGCCCTTGGACAGGTAACTGTGGTGCCCGCGCGGCCTGGCGGCTCCGTGTGGGCCGGCCCTCCCAGCGCGGCTCGGCAGGATCGCGGCCGCTCAGTTAACATTAACATCTCCGCCGTTCCCGCTCCCTCTCGGCCCGGCGGGGGCCGGGCTACGGCCCGCGGCTCCGTGCAGGCCGGGATGCCCTCCGGTGAGGCCACTGAAATGAATTCTACACCGAGACCAGCTCCGGCCGCTGCCTGGAAGAGATCATGTGACCAACTGAGACAGATAAATTCCAGCTGCAAAACCTGGGTAAGATTAAGCCCTTCAGTGCTTTAAGTTTCCCAGAAGAGATGAAGCCGGCAGACATCAATCCTCTCCCAGGTCAGAGGAAAGGGAAAGGCAAAGGCACGTAAATAGACACCATGATAGTGACACCAAANAGACCTCTGTTCCTAGGATGAAGATGATCCCAGAGGTAGATGAAGAGAACCTTTGCTCTTGAACAGCTCATCCTTAAAATAATGCCCCATTCGCTGAAATGGAACCCTCGAAAACAGTTGTGGGGAAAGCTGTAAGTCAAGGGAAGGGACTTTCACATGCCAGCAGAAAACCACCCCGGGCGGCTGTTGTGCTGGGACATTGGAAGCCACGAGAAGACTGTTTCTTGTGGAGAAGCCCCATAGCATGGGCAAAAGAGACTCCTCTCCCTAAGTGAAGTGATGAAAGACTATTATAGAGGTGGTAAACTGATTGAAAATAATCCCAGGTTTGTGTAACACAAAAAAATTACTCAGCTTAAAGGAAATTTCAAAATGATTACTAGTATGATTGGTATTGATGAAGCAGTAACATTATTTCTGCTTCACAAAATGCATGCATTAATTCATCTCTGGCTTCAAGAACTGTGCTGCTAAAAAATTTAGCTGAAGTTTCATTGAGAGGTTTTTATGACTGACAAAATGTGTATTTCATATAGTCAGGGTGTTTCTGTCACAAATCCTGAATATTTTACTGCCAATATTCAATCTTTCAGAAAAATTAGCTCCATAAAAACAGTCATAAAACAACAGTAAAAGGAATTTGTCTTTACATGAAAATATATATCTTGAAACAAATAGTTTTAAGCAAGGAAGAGGAGATTTACAAAAGCATTGCTTCACTCACCATATGATTTCTTCTTTTTAATTATAACAGTTACACTCTTGTCTAAGAACATGAGAATTCAATTTGCTTAAATACGAATTTTATAAGTACAAGAAAGAATTAAGAAAAAATAAAGACTTTTCATCTGTCTAATATGAGGTATGTCCTCAACTGATAATCTTGGTGATTAATGAACTGAACAACTACATTTTGTTTCTAGGGTTTTGGGGTTTTTTTACAGACTGACAACTGTTAGCTGTCACTTTGAGGCACTGCAAAATTACATATGGCAGCTGTTCATTAAAAAGATGATTAAAAAAAAACACTTGCAGCACTTTCTTTGTAAATTTATCCCCATTTAAAGTATTATTTTGTGATTCATTGTCAAAGAGATAGCTATAGGCATTATAAACATTACAAACTATCGTGCTTCTCAGAAATTGATGGGTGAAGCAATATGATGTTTGTATGTAGCAATACCAGGAGAAGTAAAACTCCCATGGTTTTTCATATAGCTCTAGTCTATTACATACTAACATTCTATAGTGTCTTATATTTCTAACAAAAGTAAGATATATAAAACTTTTTAAATGTATTTGCCTTGGTTAAGTCACAGAATCACAGACTTATAGAATGGCTTGGGTCAGAAGGGACTTTAAAAATAATCCCAAGAACAGGAACACCTTCATTAGATCAGTTTGCTAAAAGCCTCACTCACCAAGTCTGGCCTTGAATACTTCATGTGTTCAAGTGTTTTATAACTTATATTTATAAAAGTTAGATTTTGACAAAGAAAACTTAATTGTTCTGCATTCAAGTAAAATGGATGTCTCTGTCAAAGAAGAATTCAGATAGTCAATCCACCCCTACAGGTACCAAGTGAAGTCTGTTGGATGTATCTGACCATCCAGCTGGTAAATTGACAGCTATTCTGCTGAAATATACCATCTCTAGCAAAAGGAATCTGCAGTTTGCACTAAGCCAAGTTCAAATCATATTCAGTGAATCATATTCAGAGTGGCATTATGGCCACTGTCATCAAGAGAACATATCTAAGTGTTCTTGAATCAGCAGTTGCTGTGATACTTGTAGTGGCAGCACGGATACATTCCCCCATAAAGCTGAACTCATCATAATCTGTAGCTGGAGTCATGTAGTCATGTCTCCTAAATAAGTACACTTTTTCTGCTTCTTCATATATAAGGAATAGTCCCTAAAACACATAGCTGAAATAAAAGAAAAATAACAAAACCTAAACAGCAAAAGAAAAAAGAACATTGTCTCAAAAAATTTTTTTTCCTTTTGATATATTCTGCATTCTGAAGAGAGCTAACTGAAAAACATATTTCCCTTTTCTTCTGCACATACTTAATTTCAACATTGCTTGAAAAATTTAATTTCAAATTCCAGTTTTGTGAAAGGACAATGATCCTTTTTGTACGCTAGATTTCCAGCCCTGGGAACTTTAAATTCTCTCTTCACAGTGGTAGAACAGCAATGGAATGATTCCAATGTGAACTTTCCTCTTTCCTTTTCTTCTTTCTTACTAACAAGACGACAGTTTATAGTGTGACACATTTTTGAGAAGCCAGAGCTATTGGTTTCAATTCCTCCAGTGTAAGGTGAGGGGTGAATGTAAGAGAGCTCAGGCCTGTCATACCCCTCAGTGAAAAAGTCATTCCTGTTCTAGACTCTAGAACTTCTAGACTAGGTGCACAAAAAAAAAAAAAAAAAAAAAAAAAAAAAAAAGGNCTATTCCTGTTTCTCTCTTTGCTCTTTGCTCAGGGACTGGAGCTAGCCTTGCAGTGATATCTGACTTGCGATTTCTGTGTCCAGCTGGATTCTCTGCTGCACTGGGAACAGACAATACTGGAAACCATCAATTGCAAATGTATGTCATGAGTAAGGACTTGAAAGGCTTTGTTATGAACACAGGGTTGTTTTCTTTTTCTTGTGCAAGTGAATGGAAATAGTTGACTTCAAAACCTCTTTAAGATGTTTGACAATTGAATAGGAAAACCTGCGACGTCCTTGTGAAAACAAGGTCTTTCTAGGCACCTTTTTAAGTGTACTGACAGCAACCACAAACAGCAGAGCAGGCTGAAAAAATTTCTGCAAGTGCCACATACTCACTGTACCCTGTGTAACCCCTGAGGATCAACCAGAAAAACAAGAGCAACTCCTTCCTCCTTACAGGAACTACTGTTGTAACATCACAGCAAAAATGAAGCAGTCTCAGAGCTCAACCTTGTTTCAAAGTGGAAACTCATTTCACTTATTTGGACATTCTAATCTCCGCGTGTAAGATTCATAAACAATGTGCTGTGGAGTATTTGCCTTTCTGTCTTTCCTGACCCTGCAATCTGGCCATCATTTCTGAACACAGATGCGTGCAAGCACGCAAACACCCCGTGAAGTTTTTCTCAAAACATTGAGTGAGGATCAAGTGATCAAAACTCAGAACATTGAGTGGGGCCCTGAAGGAATTTGGCATTTGAACTTTTAGAAAGATTTTTTTAATATAAATCTTTCATAAAGATGCTAGTGACATCAGGCTTTGCTGCAAAAGTAATGACGTCTTAGAATTCATTTTTTTAAGGGAAAAAAGACAGTCTTCTCCCAGGTGAAAACTGTGAAGACATAGTTGTGAAGACATGGTTGTGCTTCTTGTTTGCTGCTGGCTGTGTTTAAATGATTCCCCATTCAGCACCTGTGTCTGAAGCTCCTTTCACTCTCTTTTGAGGAACCTGGGGCCTAATTCTTTAATATACTTTGGTGATCTCATAACTAATGCAAAGATATTGCCATCCAAAGCCTAGAGCTACTTCAGAAGGAAGTAAAGACCCCTCTGACTCTGGTATCTAAAATGCTTAACACCTGTTAATTTTTATGGCAGTTCGGCACATCAACAGCTTTAAAATTCTGCTATATTTTTTTCTAGGTTAAAAAGCCTGCCTGAATGCTGTTTTCTTTCTATAATCTTTCATTAGTATTTTAGTTTTATGTCCAATGTCTGTTTTGTATCATTAGTGAAGGCTTTAAGACTTATAGTGTAGGTTATATACCTTTAAGTACAGGCAGCAGAGTGCAGTATTTGAAACCTTAAAGGTGGTGCCTTTTGTAACCTCGCAGCTTACACAGACCATACTGCCTCCACTGGAATGCCACCAAGTTATTTTAAGACAACGTGCATATGTTAAATTAATCACCTTAATTGTAAGCAAATTTAAAATAGTTTCAAGCCTAATTTCTACAATTGAGAGCATTTATTTAAGGCATCAACCAAAGTTTTGCTGTTGTTTTTTAAATAGCTTCACAAATTGAAGGAAACATTTAAAAAAGAAGGTGATAATGTTTCCCTATTCTTGCTTCAGGCACATAAATGTTATTTCCTCTGCAATGTCATGTATTGACCATCTGAATCTTGATAAATCAGAAGATAGATTGCAGTGGAGCTCTATGTATTTAAGTATCAAGCTGATCCATAACTTTCACAGCAACCAAAAGCCATTTCTTGTCAGTGCTGTCCAGAATATATCCTGACAGTTCAGTGGGAGTTTCAGTGCCATTTATTTTCAAATCAATACTCAATTACTAAGAGGAAGATTCACTCCCTTGCCCATTTTCAAGATGAAATTATGGACTAGAGCAATAACACTTAGTCAAGGCAAGCCACTGTCCATTAACTCATGATGCTACCAAAAAGCCATCCAGACACTTTATTAAAGCTCAGTCTTTTTTCAGCTTTTAATTAATCATTGTGAAAAAGGCCTTTCACATTGTGACTGATGACCAGAGAAAACAATTTTCTCCTAACTGCCTTTTAATTTCAACTCTGGGAGTGCTCATTGACTGAATCTCACAACAACCCATCAATGCTAGTTTTTAATGTGTTTTCTCCTTTGTTATTGAGAAGAATGGAGTGGCAATGAGGCTTTGTGCTCCTCTTCATAACTCAAGTAATTGATTCAGTAAATGCCTCACATTTGCTAGTGGATAAAAAGTGCTGTCAATGTAGATAGTAGGTACTATATAAATTACTCCATTAACAGGAAATAAAGCTATTTACAATTTTTTAAAGTGTAAAGTGTAAGTGGCTTTAAAAAAAAGAAAGGAGTACTACTTCTTACATGCCTGTATGGGCTTTTTTTTTTTCTGTAAATACTAGTAATAGGATATAAAGGATCAGGAAAAGATTAGCAGACTAAGGCTGCCATCCTACAGCACTGTGCCTTTGTGAGTAGCCTATTGCAAACTATTCTTCTTGAAGAAGCTGAGAACTAAAGTAACTCTTGTGGAAAAACTCAAAGTGCTCCTCAACAGTGGTCGTGTAGCATAATTCTTGCTTTTCTTTTCAGTTATTTTGCACACTGGACACTGGAGGATAAGAGATGAAAGAGACTTTGCTGAGAAAAGAAAAAAAAAAAAGAATTATAAGCAAAGAGATGCATTGTGTGTTTGCAGAAGCAAAGCATTCACTGAAACTACTTTGTGTCTTCCAGAAATAGAATTTTCCTCTACATTTGACAGTGATTTCCAGGAAATGCATACCTGGTAAAGCAGTGCTCTCATCAAAGAATGGCAGACAGAATATAATGCTACAAGTAGATACACTTTGTATACAACTGCTGTCCTAAAACAATAGCGGATACTTGGAAGAGTTTTATCTTTCCATATTTGATGTAAGCGTATGTTTTTGTACTACTTGCAAATAAAAAACTCACTCAATTCACAAATGTTCACAAATGGCAATATAATAAAATGTATTACTTTAATATCATGAATAATACAATAATAATGGGATAGATAACTTCAACATCAGATATGACTGTCCTAAGACCATACCTTAAAGATTAGGCACCTTCTTAACTTTAAAACTTCTGAAATTTTTCTGAATGTGTTCCTTCAGAAATACTCGTATGAAGGTAGCTCTACTGATTAAAGACCAATTGCACTGCAAATTATGAAACATGCCAAAACAAAATGTTCTATCAAAATAATCCAGATTGATAAAGCTTGACATAGACAATGGCCTAGACATGAAAAAAAAAAATAAACATAACAACAGTTTAAGAGTCTTGGTCTCATTTAGAAAGGATTATCTGTAGATATTTTCCAACACATAAGGCATATTCATTTTCTGGCACTGTGACAGTGAAAGGAAAAGTTAAAAGTTACTATTTTATCAGTACACAATAGAAGAATAACTGGAAATACAGGAAAGATTCACAGAAATTAAAATAATGACAGTCTATTTGTAAAGACTCAAACAGTTGGGAACCCTTCCTAAACCGCAAGGAGGGACAGCCATGGACTGCAATGGGACACGGATAAAATACAGAAAATCCCCCTATATAGGATTAGTATTGAACACGTAATCCCTGGTCCTAGTTAATCAGCAGTTCAAGATTACTGTACCTTTTTTTTGTAAAGATGAATAAAATTAACTATTAGTCAAGTAGTTATTTTTTGCTGGAAAAAAAAAATGTTTATAGTAGAGTCTTAATGACACTAGAACAGGTTCAACAGGGAAGCTGTGGTTCCACATTGCTGGTAGTGCAAGGCAGGGGCTTTTAGCAACCTGATCTAGTTGAATATGTCCCTGCCTCTGGCATGGGGATTGGAACAAGATAATCTTTAAGGTCCCTTCCAACCCAAACCATTCCATGATTCTGTGGTTCTGTTTTTTATCAGAAGCTCTAAATTCCAGCACTCTTTCTCCCAATTTCTTGTTCATCAAAATATAACAGATTTTCTTTCAAAATCCACTTTTTTTACAGTTTAGTTCTACTATCCATAACAGACTGAGTATAGTTTCTCAGACTTTCCCAGGCTGAAAGTATTAAATAAATGGACCTTTTGTCCCCTCCATGTAGGAAAGTCACAGAACAGACTTGTCTGTTTGATTATCATTACAGTGCCCTGCTCTAAACTTCGGATAAAATCTTCTGGCTTCATGATTCTCTCATTTACCACAGAAAGCAAGAAACATTCCCATGCCCTTAATGTTGCATGTGGAAGTATTCGGTATATTGTGTGTAGTCATTTAATATTCATTCTCCCAGTATGGAATAAGACAACTGAATGAGATTTTTCCAGATGTAGTTAATTTTATGAAGCCACATAATGCAGATCCAGAATGAGCCTACCAACAAGGAAGGGTCAACTTTTGTGATATCCCAGATGATGCTGGGATTCTCACACAGCTTGTGTGCAAGCAGTGGTGGATTCTGCATTTGGTGAGATCACTAGTACCCATCATGCATCAGTGCCCTTAGAAACATCTGTGAGGAATTCATCTAAAGTGGTATTCACACAATTATTCCTGAGTTACCATGGCAATTCTCAAGAGAATCTCTGAAAAGGATAACATTGCTGAAGTGAACTTGGACACCTTATCCTGAATTGTGAAGTTTAGAGGTCAGAAGTTCACTACAAGGCATCGTATTTAAAAAGCTTTCTCTGAACAGGAGAATCAACATTGTGGTCAGTATCAACGAATGTTAAGAGACGAAAGTATTTTGTCTGTCTTTGTTAACAAGAATCTTCACTGTTCAATCTCTACCCTGCTTTACAGTTACATACTTTAAAGCAAAAAAAGTACTCCAAAAGTTCTATTTTAGTGTCAAATTCCTTGAATAAAGTAGACAAAACCAAACCCTTACATTATATGACTGTTGGTGTATAAACCAAAATTATTAGCTGTCAAGGTGATTATTACACATTCCTTTTCACTGTCCTACTTTACAACACTTATTCAAGTATCACTAAATCACTGCTTTGTGCCATTTCACAGAATCACAGAATAGTTGTGGCTGGAGGGTTGTTGCAGTGTGCCATGGCCAGTGCCAGGGGCAGCAAGACCAATTGGATGAACAGGTGCATTGGTCTGATACCCACAAAGCCCAAGTGCCCTAAGGTTAGGGTGAGTACCCAGAGGGCTGTGCAGGGTATGCAGATCATACCCCCATAATTGGCCACCACCATCTCCTCCCCTTCTCCCCTATATTTGGCTTCCCCTCTAGAAAGTTCTCTGTTACTCGGCCCCTCATTGGCCCATGTTAATCCCCCCACCTGCCCCTGTTACCATTGGTTCTGTACCCTATTCCCCGCCTCTGTAATGCCCCATTGCGGTTATCCCATTGGTTGTTATGTGCTTTCCCCTCCCATTTCGTGGGGGTAGAAAATCCGACACCATGGTCTTTGTTTGGCTTCTTCGTGCCAATCCTCGGTCATTAAACCCTCTCCTGTTTGCCACAAAGAGGTCCCTTTGCCTTCTTTCTGCCTCGTCCTTCTGCCCTTACCACCAGTAGGTCAGGCGAACCTGAGCTGGAGCTTCGCCGACCCTCCCGTGCCCAGTGAGCAGCTTCCTTCGTCCCCTCCCATGCGGGGAGCCCTCCTTCATCCCCTCCCGTGCCCTGTGAGCAGCCTCCTTCATCCCCTCCCCTGCGGGCACGTGCCCGGCGCTTGTGGTCACCCCACTAGCTGGACAGAGAGCACCGTGGCAGAGGGTATCTCGAGAGGTCATCCAGCTCAAGCCTCTGCTCAGAGCAGGACCACCTAACGCAGTTTGTTTATGGCCGTGTCTTACCGGTTTTGAATGTTTCCACGGCTTGAGACTTCACAAAGTTTCTGGGTAACCCATTCGAAGATTTGGCCACACTTAGAGTAAGAAGCTTTTTCATATGTTTTTAATGTCCAACAGGAATCCCAAGTTGTTTTCTGTAAAGTTTCTTTCCAACCAGTCAGCCCACAGCCTATCCTGCTTCATGGGATTATTCTTCCTTTCCTTTGCTGAACTTAATGAGATTCAGCCCATTTCCACAGCTTGTCAATATCCTTCTGAATGGCAGCACAACCACCTGGTCTATCATCCATTTTATCCCCTTTGGTATAGCCTGCAAACCTGCACTCAGCTTCATCATCCAAGTCATTAATGAAGATATAAACCAGTGTTGGCCCCCAGTATTGACCTTGGAGTGTTCCACTAGTGCCTGGCATCCAGGTGGACTTCATGCCTCTCATCAACCCTCTAAACCCAGCTGTTCAGGCATTTTTCAGTTCACTCCATTGTTCATTTACCAATTCTGCACTTCATTAAAGTTTGTCAATAAGGATATTATTGGAGACAGTGTTGAAAGCCTTACTAAAGTCAAGAAAAACAATATCCACTGCTCTTCCTTTGCCCACTAAACCAGTCTTTTTATTGAAGAAAATTCTAAGGTTTGTCATAGAATCATAGATTTTTTTAAGTTGGGAAAAACCTCTAAGATCATCAAGCCCAAATAATGGTGAGGTATGGTTTCCCATTTGTGAAACTATTCTCACTTCTCCCAGTCCCCTTTATACATTTTGGAATTGTATTCAAAATTATTCATTCATACACCATCCCCAGTATCATGGTCGGCTGGCAAGCCCGTAGTTTCCTTACCTTCCTTCTTGCCCTTGTTGAACACAGGTGGGACATTTGTTTTATTCCAGTCTTTGAGAACCCTCCCCAGTTGCCATGACTTTTCAAAGCCAATCAAAAATGGCTTTCGGTGGCATTGGCCAATGGTTTCACTACTTGCTGTAGATAGTTTAGAGTGATGTTGATGAAGACCATGAGCCCTTTCTCCATGGAGAATGGAGATGCACCTCCATGCAAAATGGAGATAGATTATAACTGATATTGTCTAGTCTTCCCTACACTACACATAGACGTATTTTAAATAATACTATAGTTTCCACTGTGTTAATCTTAAAATATCAATGTGGAAAAATCTGTTCTATGAAAACTACAGAAGACTTTGATATAATATGTATTTAACAGCTAGACTGAATCAAAGTATATAATAATCTATTGGATTTGGAAAAAATTTTAAATTATTTTACACCAGAAAATTTAATTCAATTCTAGTAAATATTTTTGCAGAAGGTCAGATGTAACAAGAGCTCATTTATGTATTTTCAAGAATATAGGCATTAAATGTGTTCGGGTTTGTTTTCAGAAACTTTTGAGCATTGCTCAGAGATCATTCAATGTCATATTTGCCTTGGAAACACCTGACCAAATTCCACAGACCAGGTTATATCCCCATCTTTCTTGGCATTTGGCCCAGCGATAAAGCAGAGTTTATGAGAGAAGTTGCAGATTAGGTATATCTTCTCTACCTGAGCTCCTGTCAGGGCAGTGCATGTTGTCTCATCATGCACTTCCACCAGCCAACTCTGCTTCCAGCTGCCTGCTGTTGGTCAGGAACAGCAGAGTTAACACAGAATATGTATCCATCAGCACAGTTATTATTTTACAGTTTCTAAATGAAAAGACTAGTTTTTAACCCATTAGAACCGAGAATGATGGAACTATTTTAGATATAATTTTCAATTAGATAATAAAAAGCTACTCATGTCACCCTTATAAGTTAATTCTAAAACATGTTTTTAAACAACCTTTGTATACAGATTTGCCATAAAAGATAGCTGTATTTGGAATAGTGCTACATGGAGTAGACACTTCCTAGCCATTTTAAAGCTTTATCCTTTTTCAAAGCTTGTTTAAACAATGTTTTTGAGACACAGCTAAAATAATAGCACAGTTGATTGATTACTGATGACCGCATACTGTAGACAACTTTCAGACAGCTACATTTGAGAGCCATGTGGTATGGCAGGTTACTCTAACTAATGAAACAGAGGAACAGAGATGTAGTATAGAACATACATCTCAAATGTGGAGGTAGAAGAAACTGATTTTAGGTCACCAGGGACAGGTAAATGAGTAAAAAGAAGAGACAAAAGTACTGTCAGATATACATTTATATTTGAATCAATATCTATGCCATCTAGTCCATGTCTTTTGAAGGAATCATCTCATCTAAATCTGCTGTAAAGTCTAGATTACCTTTATATCTGTCATTCCTGACAAATGTTTGTCTCACCTGTTCTTAAAGATTTCCAAGGAGGCAGACTCCTTAAACTTTTCATGCAATCTTTTCCAGTCATTAACTATCCATATTGTCAGGCATTATTTTTTCTTGTCTAAATTTGAATTCGGCTTGCTGCAGTTTAAGTACTAGCAATACTTCTTGCCTTCTTGAGTGAGGATGTAGAAAACATTTATTTCAGCATTTTCCATTTCCATATTTGAAAAGTATTATTGAAGATGGGATTCAGCACACTTACATGGTGCCGTCTACACGTGGATTCCCACGTGTAATGTATATGTCAGCTCTCATTATAGTTAATTATAAAGTGTGATTCCTTAGACAATACAGAATGCTCATGTGGGAATGCCAGATATGACAGGTTCTACTATGCCCTCCTGGAACATCAACTGGAGGCAGGACATGTCGAAGCTTTTAAAATAGTCCTGACTTCCCAGTTTTGGTTGACTGATTTAGGCCCTTAAACAATATGACTAACAATACAGTAAACAGAGAGCTGCATTGGTAAAGAATAGTGATATTTAAACCTGTAAATAAAAAAAGAAGTTCAATATATTGTTCTCTTTAACATTTTAAAACCATCTAAACAGCAGATGTTTTTTCTGTGGATCACACAGAGAACACTAGGATGAGCAAACCAGGACAGCTAATTCTCTAAGCTTAGCAAAGAAATCTTACTGAGTTGTGAGACAATCTTTCATTGCCTATCATCTCTGCATAACTAAAATATGTTCCATATTGTGCCATTTACTAAACTAACAGATTAGAAGTAACTTACGAACTTGAATCACAGCACTAAGTTTGGGAAAACTAATCACATTAGTAATTTTAGCACTGTGAAACAGGAAATGCACTGATGTTGGCAATGTAGAACCCTGACTATTAAAAAGAAACAAAGAAATAAAAATTAGCTTGAAATCTAAAAAATTCTGGAGGAGATAAATGACTCTTCTATAATGAATTTTAGAATTAATTTAGGGAAAAAATTTGTTAGTTTGACTCTTAGTTTGAAGTGATATGAAAACTTAGAGAAACTACAAAGGCTTCAAAATCATTGGTTCCCTAAATTGCCTTTTTATTTGATAGTTTTGAAGATCTATGTCAAAATTTGACTACATACATATCTTTAGAACATGATATTGAAATAAATTCACATTTAGTGCAATTAGGCTATCTTTTAAAATTCTTAAAAATATTTGGCATATGATATATTGGGTTTTAATAATACTATATTATTTTTGAGTTTCTGCAGTGTCACATTGACATAAAAAACCAACATTATTTATAATAGAGTAAAATAAAAATTTGCATTTTTAGCAGGTTATAGAAGAGAATATTTTAAATTCATGGAAATTACTTATGGCCTTTTCAAAACTCTCCTTTCTCGTGGATCTTTCCCATGAATGTCAAATATCATATATGTTGATCTACATTGCTGTCATTGCGAATTTACCCTCTTTATTTCTAAGAGTTTGTCTCCTTTCACGGTTCCATTCTCTAATAAAGTCTGACTTGCTAGTTTAGTAGCATATGCTCTCGCTAAGGAGCACATATACAAGAACAGTGAGGCTGATTAAATTGTTAAGCAGGAAACTTTTGTTACATAAGTAATAAATATTTATGAGCAAGATACCACTACTTTACATAGACTTTTTTAGACTCTTACAGTAGATTAACAACAAAGTGTGAAGAACTCTGTTTTGAATAAACAATGAAGACAACTTCCCAAGATAATTGCTTCATCCAGCCTGTGCCCAGCATGCACAGCACAAGATGTTTATTTATCTGAGGCTGCTTCCCATAGAACCTCACAGAAATGTGTTTAGGTGCTACCTTGAAAAACTGGAATGTAAAGACAAGCTAACAAGAAGGATTTGGGTTGTGGCTGTTCAGCTGGCATGAATACAGAAGAGCACAGGTCACTGGTAACCAGCTGAACCCTGCTGCTGAAAGGACAGAAATAAAATAAACAGTGCTGATGCTACTGACTTACCTCATTGGAAATAATGGTGTAGATGGTGTCAAGACATTATTTTAAATATCAAGCAGACTGCAGTCTCTGTGAGGCATAAAGGTCAGGAAATGCAGAAAATATATTCCATGTTCTACCTATTTTAGCATAAGATCTTGTAAAAATAATTCTACAGAAAATCACCTTAAGCAGAATGAAAAAAGGAATGTAGATCTGCATGGTGACATCTTGTCCAAAAGTAAGCTACTTTTTTTTCTACTTCTAAGAAGATTATTTACAAAGAATATACTAATTTAGGAAATATTAGCAGTGCTGTAAATGTAAAATATATCAGTCTTAAATATTATAAATTTCCAAGTAAAATGAAACACAAGTGTTTCCTTTTACCTCTTAGCTTTCAATTTACTCAATTTACATTAAAATATTACAACTCAAAATCATGTATACATGTAAGGATTTGATTTTGATGGGATTAAGATTTCAAATTATGGGAATCAATAAACTTCTGACTGTCACTGCATGTAAACTGACAGAGTTTTGGATAAGAAAGTCTGTAGCAGAAGACATGACTTTAGCTTTTCATACAGGGAGAATGAGAAAAATGTTCATTTCTTCTTTTCTCACTTTCCAGAGAAAGGAGGAAATGCAAGAACACTTTCACCTTTGAGATGATTATTTCAGCTTCCGGGTGTCCCTCTAACACTGGAGGCAGCATTGACTCAGAAATGAATGCTCATGTGGGAAAGATTACCACCTCTCAAGTTAACCCACAGTAAATGGAAGAGTTTGAATTTGTTACTAAATGCTATAAATTTCAGAATCACAAGCAAAATATTTTAAAAATAATGTTATTTCTAAACCAGACAATCCCTCAAAAGTTTATGTCCAATGAACTTTTGATGACCATGATGTCAACATGCAGAAATAATCAAGCTTCCACCACAGCTTCAGTTTCCTTGCAGCCCAAGGCAGCTCAAACACACTCCTGAGGCAGAGTTTTCTGCCTGGTTTTCTGCTTTTTGCAGCACAATGGATCTTTCACTCTTTTGTACCTAAGGGCCTGAAGGTAATTAGACATGTACAGGTACTTTCTCAGCCTGTTGCTGGGGAAGCATAGACTTGGAGCCATGTAAACTGTCACAGAAAACAAATCTGAATCTCCCCCTCTTAATTTATTGAATTAGATTGCTGCAAATAGAGAGAATTTCACCAGTTTCTTTATGGAAAGGCAGTGCTGGTCTTGGGCTCTGGTCTGAATATAGAGAGGACCTTTGAGCACAAATAGGTGAGGGCAACTCCACATTATCCTTCATACAGAGGCCTGGTAGGAGCAGGAGACTAAATATACCAATATACTTCATGCTTCCTGCTCTAGGTAGATAATTTTTAATTTGGGTCAGTCTTGGACTGGCAGATGAAAGGCCACATCTTCCTACGCATTACAAAAAGAACCAAAACTTGGGACTGCCTACTGCTCTGAAATTTAATAATCTAAATCAAAAATGCTTACACAATACTTAACTTTTCTGACACTTAATGTGAGGTCAGAGAGACAAACACATGGTTAGGGACTATTTTAAACTAATTCTTTAGTACTATATGTTTATTTTTCCACTTCTTTTATATGAAAATCTTTCTTTCAGAGATATAATATTAGCAAGATAAAAATGAAACCAGCTAAATTTAAAATTAAGTGAATTCCTTTGTGTTTGGCTTACTATAAGTGCAGAGAATAACTTACAGCTCACAGGATGCTAAAATAAAATAAACACTGAGACTGAAAATCCACGAATCATAATTGTATGGAGTACAAAGATGCATGTTTATTCCAAGTAAAGAATTTATTATACAAAACTGATGTCCAGTTAAATAAAAAAATAACATAAATTTTGAAATTGCTCTGCTTAATACTTACCACCCCCTGCACAGTGTATTGTTTAAATATGTTAGGACAGAATAATCCATTAAATATTTATTAGTAAATTCAATCATGGGAAATTATTTCCCCCTGATTCAATGTATAATGGTACAGCAATCAAGCTTCTTTTGTTTCACAGTAATCACTGCATCAACAATCTGTAATCATATATAAAGCTTCTGAAAAATTAGAGGAACAAAGAAAGAGACATCTCTTTTGGTAACTAGTTCCCCTTCATTTCTTCTGAACAATTAAAATACTCATATGCATTAACAAGATGGAACACTCTGAGACACAGGTCTTTAGTAGCAAGCATTGGAAATGGCATTATATTTGCTTGTTTTACTTTGTGGGTGGAAGTAGATTTATTATTTTTTCTTTATGAGTAAACTGCCAACACGCTAAGAGAATTTTTAATGTTTATTCTTCCTCAAAAGTGAGATTGACTACATGGTTTAGAAAGAACTTCAAGTTTCTTTACATTTTTACTTCAATAGAATAAATCTTTTCTAGGATTTTGTTTAACTCCAGAAAGCCACAAATTCTTTTGGAAAAACAATTTGCTTAAAAGCAGCACAGAGTTTTGGCTCACAGAGTGCTGAATATCTCAAAGCCAGAGAGAAATAGAAGTTGGTATTTACTATCCCATTACTGAGCTGGATCAGCTTCTCATCTTGAGATAGCAAAAAGCCAAGAATACTTTGAACACCAGTGTTTCAGGTACTGCTAAGATGCTGTCGCTGTTGAGGCGGGCACGACACAGACCAACCCCAGGAACAGTTTTCAAGCAAAAAAAGGTTCTTTATTCAAACTTCAGAGACATTTTATAGACTTTGCTATTTTTATCATTCATGTCACTCAACTATTGGCTGCTTAACTACTACAGTAGATTCATCGGCTATCATTTACATACAATACGCTATTCTTAGTTACTGGTAACATAAGCATCCTAAGCATTCTGAGCATTTAGAAAACACCAGCTGCAGCTCTGCTGTTTTGGTTTCTTGATTCTCTTGACACTAAGTTTCTCAAGGGGACAAATGAATTGTGCTAAGATCAGTGTCAGAGCCAGACAGGCTTGCTGACCTGCTGTTAATTCCCACAAGATGCCAACGCATGGCTAAACTTAAAGGAGGCTATAAAATAGATAATATTAATGTTAAAAATAACAATAATAACAACAATTGCCTCAAAAATATAATTAGGGATCAACAAAACCAACAACAACAATATGATTAGTACTCCATGGACAAGTAGAATTTGTGAAGAAATTTTTACTGTGAAATGTGTGTTATCCTTTCCTTAATAAAAAAAGTTTGTGAAAAGAACTCCTTTAATATGGGTATGGTTAAGTAAATTGTAAAATGTGACATATATCCCTTGCAAGGTGATTTACTTGCTTCTCTGATACTTGCTTTTCAATTTCCTCCTTGATTTACTTCTTCCTTTTGTATCTGGTCAAAATCCATATTTTAAGTTTCTGAAGGCAAGGGGTGTCTTTTTAGCATCTGTCACTCAGGGGTCTGGATTGGTATTAGTAGGTGTAATAGTAATTCAAAGAAATAATCCTTTTTTCAGGATTTAATCTCTGGAATTGCTCATCATAACCTTGTTCCATCACAGAAGCTGAAGCACAGAGGATGGGAATTTTCCCATTTTCCTATGTAAAAGTCAGTATTCAAGGACAGGATTGTGAAACATTTAAGGTATCTCCATTGTGGACTTAACATGAAAGGCACATGCAAAAGCAAAACATTAAAAGGTTGTTATTTTTTTCAGCAGTATAAGTAAAATGAGATGTGTTAAACTGACCTCAGTTTTTAGAGTTCACCTTTCTTTGGCCATGTAATTTGTTCAGCTCACTTTTCCTTGTACTATAACTTCATGCAAAGCAAATTTAAGAATTTTGATGGAATAGCAATGAAACACAACTAAACAAGGTCAAGATTTCATTTTGTTACACTGTTTTCCAGAAAACTGAGTTTTATTCACATTCAGTTTTCCTTCTTCTAAATTTCCTAGTCAATAGCCTGGTTTTACCACTTGAAATACTGGAGCACATCTTTTGCATAATATCCCTGTTCATAAACCTTTAAAATAAGAATAAATTATTTTAAACAAACAACTGAAAGAACAAAGGAGAACTTACATTGGAACTAATTAAGCAAATGAACAGTAAGTCATTCCGTGCTGTGGCAGGCTCAGTCGGAATAGTAGGCTGGACATGAGCACTTCCAGCTTACCTCAGTACCTGGGAATCATGGCAGCTATGTTTCTACTCTATTAGCATTCTGCTTCTAACATAGCTGCATTTCAGGTTACTTCTACTACTACAAATATTTTTAAATCTCTTCAGCTCAGCTCTCAACTACATGATGAAAGATGATAGCAAACACCCACTTCCACTCACATCTATGTATTCCCATTCTAATTAACTGTCTTGGGCAACTGTGACTTCAAACAAACATTTTTCTCTTGTTTTCCCAGTTGATCAAAAGATTCATCATGTATAAAATATCTGAAGAAAATCTTTGAGACTATATGAATTCAAGCCATAAGATATCACAGGCAGCCCCATGTGTTTCCTGGATCTCTAAAAGGTCTCAAGGAGAAGTCCAAAATTCCACCTTAAAAATAAGCAGTTATTGTTGCAAATCTTGTTTACAACAAACAATAAAGACTTTTTTTTCAAGCAGTGTCCAATCTCCTGAATAATTTTCCACCTTTTAGATAACAATGGAGTATCTCTGTCCATAAAGCCTACAGTGGGCATTAAAGGGATGTGCTTCCTTGGAAAAGCATTTCTACTGATCTAAATGTCTAGCTAGAGGGTTTATGTTTTTTAAATTATTTTTAAATATGGGTTTAGAACAAAGATAAAGAATAATAGCAAAATAGAATTTTATTGGGAACCAAAAAAGTCTCCCACAAGTGATTAAGTGCCTTTATTCAGTTCAAGGGTGAAGTAAAAGACATTAAAACTCTGGGAGGTCAACACTGCAGTTTTGTTCACAGAGACTCATTGAGCCTCAGGCAACACACTGTTATAGACACTTTCAACACTGCTCAGTTTGTGTTTTGTTTAGTTAATTTAACAGATGTGCATAGCTTGCAATCACAATTTTGTATCTATTGTACTTTTTAATAGTCTGGAAAGAAAATAAATGATAGTGGGTCACTCCATCCTTAGGCAAGTTAGATAAAAATTTGACTATGTGAAAAAATGGTATTTCTTCTACTAGCAAACTCCAAATTACAAATGTTCCTTCTTGATATTCTTCTTCTGCCCCTTTCAAAACCATGTAAAGTTCAGGAAAAGATTGGCTTTTTAAAACTGTAGTTCAGATTTGAAGCCATTCTCACATTTTTGCAAGAAAGGAAAGTCAAAACTTCTTTTTTTACTGAGCTGTTCTCCACACAAGCAGGGGATGTTCAGTCTTATTAGTGTTCAAATACTGTTAAAGCACAGAGAAGGGTTTCCTGCAGAAATGAATCACTGCATGTTTTTCCTTCAGACAAGGCGAAGCCTTGTCAGTATTTGTTAGTTGTCCTCATTGGGATGCTACATATTTTTAGTTTTGCTCTAGTGAAAACCAGTACATATCTCCAAGGCATATTTTTGTCAGGCTATTCTGATTTTTGGAACCTGAGTATTTCAGTGGTCTTCTATCCTCTGGCCACAAAATATCTAGCTGTCTGTTTCAAAACCAGCAGGACCACTATGCCATATCTTAAAACCTTTGACACTTGAAATATATTTGTGAAGCTTCAAAGCATCAAAGCAAATGCAAAGTGAATATAAAAAGGCCTTCTCATAAAATTTCTTTTTGGACATATACCAGGGACATCAAATATTCAAAAAGCAAGAAAGCAAAATAAATCCACATCATGATTTAAAATAATGGCTTATGTCATTTAACAGAAACATAGGAGAAATGGAGTATCTCTGTCCATAAAGCCTACAGTGGGCATTAAAGGGATGTGCTTCCTTGGAAAAGCATTTCTATTGATCTAAATGTCAGAGTATGCGTCGATTAATAACTCATTTCATCCTTAAATTTTTCACTAAAACTCATGCTGTAAATTAGACATACAAGCATACCCAGGAGAGCCTCTTTACTAAATCAGTGACTGCTAACTAACGACTTCAGCACATTAAAATTGTACAAAAAGAGGAAAAATCCCAAATTGCACAGCAGTCCCATACTTTGTCCTTCCTTCCTGATTATCCTTTAAACATTTGTTTAACTGATGAGGCATTTGAGGCAGGAGGAGAGCTGCTGTCGAGGCCAGTCTGGCTGGACGTGGCAGCACCCATCCATCCTGACAGAAAGCTGCTGGGCTCTGACCACATCCTGCTTCCAGCAGCTCTGACTCACTGTGCTTCCCCTAACTTGACTCTGCATCTACCATTTTCCATCTTCTCATGAGTTCCGATTTCCAGCCTTCATGTGGTTGTTGCTTATCAGTTTATAAATTTTTACTCTTGCATTACTAAGGTCTCTTCTCCTCTCTCTTTCATGCCATTTTTTAGGCTTAGAGAAAAGTAATTTGATGACCAACATAAAAACTATTGAAAAGAGGGGCACAGTGAGAGAAATCATCTGACCCTCCTAGGGGGCACAGCCAACTGGGTTATGATGCAACCTAGGGTGAGACTTTTGGGAAGCAAGTGTGGGAGAAAGGGCTGTGAGAAACCTTGTCTGGGGTCTCCCAGTCTTGGTCGCATTTGAGTATCATTTGAAGAGAGAGACACTGGTTTTGTCACCAAACCACAGATGACTGCAGATGAATGAAGTTTTCATGGTGATAAACAGGAAAGAGTGTTATGTGAATGGCAATTCCTTCTGCAGCTTTTGTGATCACACCAAAAACAATTGGTAACTATTTGTCATCAGCATTGCAAATATAGGATAAATGTCAAGAGATTATCTGATTTAACCTTCCCTGTTAAAGCAGGTTCACGTGTTCTCAGATTATCACTGGCAGAAGATTATCTAACTTCTTTTTAGAAATCTGCTATTGATGTTCCATGACATTCCTCAATAATCTGTTCCAGTGCTTTAGTCTTTTTATAACTAGAATTCATATTTTGACAGAATTTTACCTAAAAGTGTCTTAAGTGCACACTGTGTTCATTAATTCTAGCTTTATTGTCCAGTGACACAGTGGATACATTGCACATCAGTATCCTCTGTAAAGAGCTTTTTGTGTACTGGAACTACACCAAAATCATCCCCACTTTTTGTTAAAAGACTTCAAAAATTCCTTTAACCTTTTTCACAACGTGTGTTTAACAGCCTCAGCATTGTCACTCATATTTTGTGAACTACTGCTGATTTGGCTTTAATCTTCTTAAAATAACATTTATAAAACCAGACAGAATGCTCAACATGAAGCCTAAGAAGACCCAGATAGAATGGAACCATTAGTTAATTTTTCTACCTTTTTTGTCTTGCAAACAGAATAGCCCAGAACAGAACTTGACTTCCTTTCTTAAATGATATTTATATAATAAGCCAAAACCTTGCCCTTGCCTGATGGGGTGGCTTTTTTTTCAAAAATTCCAAGTTTCAGAAGCTAACTTTCAGATTCTTTGCAAGTAATTTTCTATTCTCACCTTCTCTGAGTTTTGATTTTTTTTCCTGATTATGGATAGTTTTGCCAATTTATCCAGTTTGTGTTTTCTTCCAAGCTTTCCATGTTTTCTTTCAATTTTCAACAATAACTTTGATGTAATTGTGGAATTAAAGAATAATTTATGTTGGAAAATACTTCTGCTCCCATCTCTTTCTCCAGAAAGAGCATTTTCAAAGTTATATGACGTTTATCAGGGTCAAGTCAAGTTGTGAATAAATACAAGGATGGAGATTCCACAACCTTGCTGAGCAGCCTGTTCATTTTTTCCATGTTTATTGTGAAAAAAAATCCCTTATATTAAAACAGAATTATCTTTTTTTCAGCATGAGTCCTTGTTGTGTTTTAACCACAGTCAGCAACCAGGCACCAATTCAGACTCTCGCTCACTCCCTCACCAGTGCGATTGTGGAAAGTATCAGAAGGGTAAAAGTGAGAAAACTCGCGTGTTGAGATAAACAGAGAGCTGCGTATGCAACCAAAGCAAAACAAGGAATTAAATCCCTGCTTCCCAAGGGAGAGCAGGTGTTCAGCCATGTCCAAGGGAGCAGGGCCCCATCACACGTAACAGTGACTTGTGAAGACAAACACCATCACTCCAAACTTCCCCAGTTTCTGCTTCTTCCCCCTACTTTCTATACTGAGCAGGATGCCATATGGTCTGGAATATCCCTTTGGTCAGTTGGGGTCACCTGTCCCAGCTCTGTCTCCTCCCAACCTCCCAGGTTCTGTGAAATTTTTGCCAGCACAGCCATATGAGAAGCAGCAAAGGCCTTGGCTCTGTGTAAGCCCTGCTCAGCAATAACAAAAACATTTCTATGTTATCAACCCATGTTCAGCACAAATCTAAAACATATCCCTGTACCAGCCACTGTGAAGAGAATTAACTCTATACCAGCCAAAATTAGCACGGTCCTTTAATTGTCCATCTCTTGGAACAACCTGACTGTAACTAGATACAATCTTATTCTATTAGCTAAGTCGTTAATGAAAACCATCAATAGAACATGGTTCATCCCAGATCCATCTGACATCTCTTGAAATTTTCTTCTAGTTGCTAATAAACACTTGGTTAGGTTTTTTAATCTGTTGCACATTAATATATTTGTATTTTGGTCTTAAGGATACAATACAGGACAGTATCAATGAATTTGCTGATATACCTCATCTGCTTTTTCACTTAACCAGGAAATCAGTTTAAGTTTGACTGTAGCTAAGCTTAAAAATCCATGTTGTTCTGGTATTCTTGGAAGTTTAAAAAGGTAAATTGTTTTGTCATATGCTAGAAAGTTCTGAAACCCCAAGCCCTCTTTTATTTTATTTCTCATTCTGAAGGCCACCTGGACATCCCTCATTCTTTATGTGTTCTCAAGGAAATAGCTCAGTGGTCGTTGAATAGCTTAGGTTTTGATGCTTTCTGGGACTGACAGCGAATAAAATCAAACTAAAACAGTTCTTGCCTCTCATATTTTTTTCTTAGGAATATGTTAAGTTTCAGGCCCTAATTTTATTTATTTGCTGGTTTATAAAAATTAAAAGGCAGAAAGCTATAATTATTGCTGCCTTAGCTGTGAAATGCCAAATTTGCTTTCCATCCCAGTCACATAATGGAACTCTCATTTCTCTTTTTATATTTTTATGGAAACTTTCATTTTTGCTGATTCTATTTTGCTCATCTACAACCCATTTTTCATATTGTTCATTTTCATTTTAGTCCTACCTGATGGGTTTGGTTTGGGGTTTTTTTGGTTTCTTTGTTTTACTTTGATTTGTTTTGATTATGAATCTTTTGTTCTACTTTTTGCAAAATATCTTCTTTCTTTCCTTCATATACTTAAAAATTTTGGTAAAATCATTCGCTTTCCTTTTTCTTTTATGCCTCAGAATGTCTTCGAATATATAGATTGGTTTTACGCCTTAGTACCACATATTAAAGATACAAATTCACCTTTTGTTCCTCAGACCAGCTTCTCCAAAGAGCCTTTCTACTAATCCCTGTATATACTGAATTCTGTTCTTTCCTTTTTCTGCTTTCATTCTCTCCTATTAGTAGAGTCACAAATGCTATAACTTCATGGTCACTTTCTTATTCTTAGACATTCTCTGACGTTTTGGTAGCAATTGCATTTAATGTTGGGAAGTTAACCTGTTACAAGCAGATAGAGGAATGTCATCAGTTTGAGAGTGTGCCCTTGTAAATTCGGCGGAGCATGAGGTTCCATGGATGGATCAGGTAAAATATCCCAGCAGCACTGCTAGAAATGTAACTCTTTCTTCTCATCCAGCTGACAAATGAATTGCCAAATTTGTTTCAAAACTGTCAGTGATGCTTCTTTTACCGGATTTTGCACTGTGTAATCCAAGGAATTGAAGTTGATACTCTGCATGGGACTTTCACACAGAAAATTACACAGTTAGCAGCACATCTCTAAATAGTTCAGCGAGAAGGAAAGACATGTCAGGAAGAATAGAAAAATGCTTCCCCTCCTAGTTTAGTTCCTCAGTTTTGTGATTGGGGAAGTGCTTCAGTGCAAGATCTGACATTAATCAAGCTAGTGTACCTATCTGTGGATTGCTTATATAATCACTGCCATGCTATATTGCATCATCTGCTTGAAGGTGTGAAACAGATGCAAATGCACAAAAATATATGCACATTTGTCTTTCTTAAAGCATGCGCTTGGACTAGATCTAGTAAGGTGCACAACAATCCTTGCTGACATCAGGTGCAAGTCTAAATAATGATTTAAGTTGTACGAGCCTAGTTCTCTATTACTTTTGACCTTATCATTACTAATAGTCATTTAAGGGACAGTTAGTCACCACAAGTTGAAGTAGTGGCTACTTCTCTCTGAGTTAAATTGTCCTGAGTATGAGTGAATTGTTGGCAGTGCAGGATCAGTTGCACAATGGGTGTATTCCATGGGCATTACTTAGATTTCCCAGTTCATGGCTGCATGACTAAGCAGAATGTGAAAAATAAAAATCACTCTGGACATCATTGCAAAACTGGGTATTGCAAATGGTACATTTCACCTGGATTTTTCCCTGGTGCCAGGCACTTAATAATTCTAAATTCTCACTGGGTATTTTGTATTTCTGACCCAAAGGAACAGAACTCAAGCCTTTTTTCCTGTTAAGCGGGTCTTGGAAAGTGGACCTCAGTAAGTCTGAAGTTAGTGCTGTTGTTAAGGCTGTCTAATTCTTTAACAAATAATTTTTTAAAAAAAATGTTTATGAGACCTATAATAGGTCCTAATAACAGTTTCTTCTTTAGACATGTCACATTCTCTTTCTATATCAGATACAAAATCCAAGTAACTGTAGCTGTACTCTAAAACCAAGATTACAGGTAAAGTCTCTATTTTCACAGCAAGCAGCTTCTCACCTTTGAAAACTACAGACACCTTCATGAAGCTGCATTTACATACTCTTATCTATGCAAATCTGTTGTTAGGTTTATGCCTTAAAACAAAGATAATCCATCCTCCCTATCAGGCTGAGAACATCAAATGCAGGGGTCATATGCCCCACCCAAGAGAGATTTTTCTGATTTAAAACAACTGGTAGAAATTTAGCTTGATGACTGATAATATATTTTCAAGATAACACTTTATCAAAGCATGACAGCAGCTGTGAAATCTCAGAGTTTCTCCTCTCTCCTCTATGACACCTTGATAAGGCAATTACAGCATAATTACCTTAACAAGTGGCATTACAGGAAGTTATTGTCATTCTCCTGTTAAAATAACACATAATCATCAGCAAGTGTATTCTAGCATCCCCAATCAGCATCTGATTAGCTGGAGCTAACTCAGAAAAGAGAGTGTAATAGGTGGGCACTAATTGACAAGTTACAAGAAAAGGGTAAAATATACCTGTGTGTATCTCTCTCTCTCTATATATATATATATATGTATGTGTATATATATTCACACACATGTATATATATATATTTAGGCTTCACTGAGCATTTAAGGTAGCTGTTTATCTGATCACTTCCAAAACAGGCTTCATAGTTTTTGTTATTATTTTGCATGTAGGTAGAAAAGCCTAAATGAGACTATCTAAAAATAGTCAGGTAAACAGCTTAATTTAGAAATGCATGCCTTATTCATACTTAAATGGCCATACTTGTCAACCTGCTTAAATTTCTCTGTATTTCCTACAGCTTTTTGGTTTATCATGTCAATTCCTTCAAGGTTTATAGCACCTTGCAATTTATATATTTATGTTCTATGACACCACTTCCAGTTTCAGGTTACCTTCATAAAACTGAACTATAGAACCTACTTTTTTTTCCCATCAGTTGTTTTCTTGGGTACAACTCTACTGGGCTGCACTCTGAAAGATCATTAAAAATTTGGTTTTTACCCATCATGTCCTAAGCTCCATTTACAAAGGTGATGCAAAATAATATTAACCACTACAATAGGTGAGTGTTCTAATTCTATTAATCATAAAATTCCATTACTCTTCAATGTGCAGAAAACATTTTCTTCTACATTACATACTTCCTTGTTTTAGTCAGAATACCTTCACCCGAACCCCAAAAAGCAAACCTCACACCATGGTGATCAATATAATGTCATAAATGCTTGCTCTCTAAAAGCCAGCTAAAGGTGTCAGGCTCTGAACCTGTGTAACCTAGAATTAATTTCCATACCTTAGCTATAATCAAATAGAGCAAAATAGGAAGGCATAGCATATACAACAGCAGCATGATTTTATTTAAATTGCTACATGGCTCTTATGTTTCAGTGTGCATCTGTATTATGCACTCACACACATGGACAAATGAGGTAGAATCTGCCTTTGTAGGTACCCAAAGGCTTTGTTAAGAATCCCCTCAGTCCAAGACTCTGTACCTCGCTGCTTGGTTTAGTGAGTTCATGGCGTTGGAATGACTCCACCTGCAGTAGTCACTGCAAAATCAAGCTAGAAGGGTTCGATTTTGCACAAAAGATCTGCCAGAGGAAGAGACAGTGTATTTTTTTCACTCACTTTCATAGTGGTGGAGCCTTCATTCAGTATAAAGTAATAGCAATCATAGCTAAAAAACCAGACAACTGAGAATAGTGTGGCCAACAGAACCAGAGCAGTGATTGTCCACCAATATTCAGCACTGGTGAGGCCTCACTTCAAATCCTGTGTTCAGTTTTGGGTTCCTCATTACAGCAAGGACATTGAGGTGCTGGAGTGTGTCCAGAGAAGGACTGGAGCTGGTGAAAGGTCTGGAACATAAGGAGTAGCTAAGGGCACTGGGGTTGTTTTTCTGGAGAGCAGGAGGCTCAGGGGAGACCTTTTCACTCTCTACAACTACCTGAAAGGAGGTTATAAGAGATGAGTGCCTCTTCTCCCAGGCAACTGGAATAAGAATAGAACAATAACCTCAACTTCGGCCAAAAGAGGTTCAGGTTGGACATTAGGAAAAACATCTCCACTGAAAGAGTGGTTAAGCACTGGAACTGGCTCTCCAGGGAAGCAGTAGAATCAACATCCCTGGAAGTGTTCAAAAAACAAGCAGATGTGGCACTTCATGATGTGCTTTAGTCAGCACGGTGGTATTTGGTCAAAGGTTGGAGTTGATGACCTTGGATATCTTTTCCAACCTTTATGATTCTATGACTCAAACTGTGCATTGAGACTTGTCCATTTTGACTTTAGGTATCTAAGTACTCAATGGGATGAAGCTCTGCAAATCTACCAGCATCTCTGGGTTATCATTATGTGTTACAGGCTCCACTTTGACAAACTGAGTGTTTTCCTATCTTATAGACTGATTTTCCTATTACTGTGCTCGCATGTACAAATCTTTTTCTGCATCACTTGCTGTTTTGCACAAGTCTAAATATTATGAGAGGGAACTATATTACACCATAAAGTTTCAACAAGGACAGGCCCTGCAGAGTTTTAAAGAGTTAGAGGTTAGGATTTGTCTCACATTTACCTGTCAGTGAAATGACTGTTGCTGTTGTACCGGGGACAGCAAGAAATGACATAGGCTTGATCCAGGAAGAAATGGAATTATTTATTAATTTACAGACTCGTTTATATATCTTAGTTCGCTTGAATGGCATAAGGTTATTGGTCCTTGACCATCCACCTCTTAGAATGCTTGGTTAAACCCTACAACACCCAGTTCAAAATATTTCTCTAGTCAGTATCACAACAATACTGCATAACAATCTGCACCTGCAAGATAAAGGGATTAGTTTACAAAAAACCTCTAACTGTTTTCGGCCAGCATCCATGTGAAAGCAAGGACTTTCACACGGACGCTGGCAGAAAGCTGAAAAATCTCCCCACGACCAACTTCGGCATCCCCAAATGACATCTAATTCAAGTCACTCATTAAGATTTGATGAGAGGTCAGAGGAGGTAGATAGGCATCTCTCTGAGACATCTGCCTTGGGGTGAGATGAACTATTAAATGGCTAAACTTCAGCAAGGAGAGGTGCATTTTATCATAAGTCACTTCTCCTTATAACTGACTTAGACTATAGGGAAAATATTCCTTTCTGAAGACAGAAAGTGAAATCCAGGAGATGGTGGTTGTCTTACATCTCAGGAAGTGAGAGGTTCATTCCTGATGCCACAGAGCTGAAAGAAGTGAATGTGAGAAAGGACTTCTACTTCCCATGATACCTCCTGCATACTTCTGTGAGTAGGGACCAAAGTGTTTGCAAATGCACCAAGAAAAACTATACTTGAAGAAAAAAGGTGAGTGCTGTTTCTTGGGTTTTTTTAGTGAACCTGAAATATGATTCACTGTCAAAAGTATTCCTTGCTAAAAGAGACTCTAATTTTAGGTTTGAAAATACATATTTAAAAACTCAATAGCAGGTAGAATTATTTTAAGTGCTCCTCAATAATAGAACCTAAAAATCGTTCTCCTTACAACAGTGTTTTAACTATCAGTTTGGGAAAGGAGAGTGCTTCCCAAACCAGTGCATCGAGTTTTCTTGTAAATGTGAATATAGGGGCTAGAAACACTTCTGAATTTGCTCTTGTAAGATTTTTTTTTTTTTTTAAATGGGGATTGCTTGTTACTTTGCTCTTGTCAAAATAAACATCAAAATTTAAAAGGACAAACTGTCCTGTTTAGAATAAAGAATGTAACTGTCCATGCATATGTGGTAAACTGTGTGAACAAAAGTGCAGCTGGTGAGAGAAATGATGCAAAATTGATGGTGTCTTTGGAAGCTCCAAGTGAAAAATTTATTAAATATGATCCAAGGTCATAGCTTTCTATGTAGAAAGAAAATGAAACCAATACAGAAAAGGACTTTGTTTGCTGTAAAGCACCCTGTATTTAAAATGAATGTACTTTCAAATAAAAGCTGTTACAACTAATTGCTAGTTAGAAGCCTATCCTGTCTCCATTTTGAGTAACTTTCTTTTATATTTCTTAGTCAAATTAAAAAAAATAATTTTCACAGAGAATGAATGTTTCGATTTCTTCCAAAATTGTCAACCCATCCCTTTTCTCCCAAAAAAGCTGATTAAAGATTCCTAGACTGAAGACTATAACTCCATCTATTCTATAAAATCCTAAGTTAATGAGAAATTTTACAAAAGCTAAATTCCTTTTATGCCTACTTAGCAACCTTCCCCAACTTTGCTAAAGCCCATCTGTGTAAGATCCTTCTGATTTGAAATATCTGGCTTAAGTGAGGTCAATATTTTGTGTCCCTTGATGGGAAATAGGATAATCTTTTGTTTTAACATGCACAAGATTGAGAAATAAATTGCAGGGTACAGGTATACAAGTAAGTGTGAGGAAGAAAGGTGAGGCTGTAGTAGAGGAGAGTTATCTGTATATATGTGGAATGGGAATGGGAACAATCCCACACAGTAGGATCTGGAGGCTCATGCAAAATAAGGTTTAGTGTTTACCCCTAGATCTTCTTTCACTGAAGGATCAATCAAATGAAAAAAGTGAAGACATGATGTTGGAAAAAAATATCTGTTAAACCTAATTTAAAAGAGATTTGAATATAAGGAAACTACACCTTTTTCAAAACTCATTTGCTGACCCCTTTTAAAACCAAATTTGCTGTGAATTAGTCATGGAAATTTGAGTCAATTAAATCTATTTGTTTGGTGAGCAATCCACCATATACACCTACTGAAAAGCTATTTTCATTCATGGGCAGCATCAGCAATGTAATTATAACTCCAAACACGTATCTAGATTTCTTTACCCAAGTGATTCCATGATCCGTGTTTCAGAGAGAAATAATTCTGTTATTGTTGGTATTACTTTCAAATAATAAAATTAATAAAATGCACTTCAAAAAGAACAAGCAGAAATCATGCAGAAGGAAGTTTGTAATATATTTTTAGGATGAACCCCTCTAATTGAAAAATCTTATTGGTATCGATAGGGCTGAAGACAATTTAAATAGGATTAATTAAATTTTCAAGAACTTTTGCAATCAGAAACTTCAAATAGAAATTTAATACAAATTTATTACTATATAAGTTTATTTTACTTTTAGTATTTAGGAATACTTTTTCTGGGGTAAAACTGTCACATACATGTTTTGAATAAAAGTTCTGCATTTGAATCAAGGCAATCAAAACAATGAGTGCACATAAGGATCTGGTTGAAATCAGTATTGATATGAAGATGAGCTAAGTTTTGTTACACAGCTAAATTTTTACCTTTTAGAGCATGATGTCATGACACAAAATAAGATAAACAGTAAAGACTACTAAAAGTTAATATGTCTTTAACCAGGAATTAGTCTTTGCATAATAAATAAATGCCAATACTTAAAAATCCAGAAGCCTTTCAGCATAATAAACTGTGGTTTAATGTCAAGGAGAATTGTCACTTAATGGAGTAACATCAGTTATCATTTATACTGTAGCATAGAAAATGCTATAATGCATACTGTAATTTAAAGAATGTTTTTAAGAGTCTATCTATAAAATCACCTATTTTTCTTGTTGTTAATAAGAGGAAAAACATTGATTCCCCATGAAATGTTTTAATGAGTAGTAAAATTTCTTTAATGTATGGCTTAACAGCTTTGGATATACACTTTTAATGTTGTCTCCATAACAGCTGAAACAAAAAGCCTTTTGAAAATACTTATGAATCACAAAATACTATAATAGCCCATTGTGATCTGTGATGAGCTAAGATTCTCCGTATAATCATGTACACCTCTGATAAAAACATAGGAAATGATAAATATATCATTGTGTGGGTGAGTTGGCTGCAGTAGGTCATAATGAAGATTATATTAGAACATGTCCCCACACTGGTGTTCATTTCATTTGCTGATGCCTATTGTATTCCTGGAGATCAGTCATGTCAGTGGCAGAGACCAGGGGCAAGTGATGTTCCTCAGGGGTCAGTATTGGGACTGGCACTGTTTGATATCTTTGTCAGTGACATGGACAATGGGATCAAGGGCACCATCAGAAAGTTTGCCAATGACACCAAGCTTTTTGGAGAAGCTTTTCCACACACTGGAGGGAGGGGATGCCAATGCCATCCAGAGGGGCCTGGGTAGGCTGGAGAGATGGGCCTGTGTGAACCTCATGAAGTTCAACGCGGCCAAGTACCAGGTCCTGCTCCTGGGTCAGGGCCACCCCAAGTACAAATACAGTCTGGGAAGAGAATAGACGCAGAGCAGCCCTGGAAAGGATTTCAGGGTCTTGGTCAACAAGAAGCTCAACATGCAATGACCCAGCAGTGTGCAGTCACAGCCCAGAAAACCAACTGTATCCTGGGCTGCATCAAAAGTAATGTGGGCAGAAGGCTGAGTGAGATGATTCTGCCTCTGGGTTCTGTTCTCGTGAGACTCCACCTGGAGAGGTGCATCCAGCTCTGGGACCCCCAACATAAGATGGGGATGGACCCACTGAAGTGAGTCCAGAGGAGGCCATGAAGATGATCAGAGGAGCAACTCTCCTTGGAGAGAATGGGCTGGAAGAGTTGGGGCTGTTCAGCCTGGAGAAGAGAAGCCTCTGGGGAGACCTTATAGCGCCTACCAGAATTTAAAGGGAACCTACAGGAAAGCTGGAGAGGGACTTTTGACAAGGACATGTAGTGATAGGTAAAGGTGTCATGGTTTTAAACTGAAAAAGGGCAGGTTTAGATTAGATATTAGAAAGAAATTATTTACTGTGAGGGCGATGAGGCACTGAAACATTGCCCATCCCTGGAGGTGTTCAAGGTCAGGCTGGATGGGGCTTTGAACAGCTTGGTCCAGTGGAAAGTGTCCCTGCCCATGAGAGGGGGTTGGGACTTGAACGTCTCTTCCATCCCAGACCAGTCTATGATTCTATGATTTCAAAGACAATTATACAGTACTGAAAAAAACAGCTGTCAAAATGCTATAGAAAAAACTCTCTCTTACAGTATGTCAAGTGTTAACAACATCATGCTGCAGTTTGGATTCTGTTTCATGTCGCTATAGAGTAAAAGTATTCCAGGTTTTACTTGTGTAACTGAGACGTTTTTATAAAATATGTATATATGGCACACATTTTCTTCCTAATCAAATTTTCAATTGTATTACATAGATGCCCATTAGCTAACATGTTAAAAATTAAATTAGTCATTATTTTGTATTAATAACTAGGCCATTTCTATAACTCATAATTCATAAGGCTATTCTTAAACGTTTATAAGTCTACATACTTTTTCATGTTCTGTTTCAAATATCATATTTTACAGTCTATGATGTTTTTCCTTAGCTTTTTATGTCCTTCTGAAAATAATACATACAGTACAAACATTCAGCAAACAACGCCATACTTGCCTGTTTTGTTTGCACAGCAAAAGAAGATGAAATATCCTAAGTTTTTATTCAGCATAATGTTTATTTCCACCGGCATAAAGGGGTTTTTACATTCATTTCTGTGATGCTTTTAAAGAAAACCTTACAGCCTGCATTAGCAATATAATACTGTATGCAATTTCAAAAGAACACATAAAAGGGCCTTTGTGAAAGGGTCCTGCTAGTCTAGTGCAATTCTGTAATGGTAGAACAAAAATACTTTGTGTGCTTCAACACAGTGCTACAGACTCCCAAACATGCTCTTTCAAATAAAGGCAAAATACCTTCTGCTGGAGGAGGTTAAGTCACTGTGAGCCTCAAATGCACCAAAACATCTTAATCACTAAAAAATTAATTGGCTAAATAGGCAAATAATTAAAAATGGAAGCCTCCCTCCTGTTCTCCTTTCCCATCTCCTCTTCCCAAAACAAATGGAAAAAATTAACTAAGGAAAAATTTTAGCTGAAAATGAACAGGATATTTTATACTGCTAAGTGGTGTTTATGGCAAGATAAACTGAAAAGACGGAAAGAACAATGAAAGAAGGCATCTGCTGAAATAAAATGTGACGAACAAGATAAAGGTAAATTCACTACAGAAGTTGCTGAATTCTTCACCAGTATATTTTACTACCCTCCATTTGATCTCTGGATATATGTATATTATCCATACAATTCAGTAACATAAGTAGTATTTTTTTTCCTCACAAATTGTTAAAGAGCCTCAAACACTTTAAACATGGCATCATGATGAATTATATATCAGGTGAATTGCTCTCATCTAGTCAGTTCTTTCTTGTTATTTTAAGTTATATTTTACATTTTCAAAATACATATATATCAAGCCATGGGTTCCTCCTGCTAGTGGTTTCCATCCACCACCCAGTAAATGTTAATATACATGCCAACATTTTGATGCACAGTTCTGTTTGCAATAGACTTCACAAAACTACTCATATATTAAAAAAAGAATCCACAGTGAAGGAATAAAAAAACCCCACCCCACTGACAGACTGTATTTACATCATCCCTACACAGTTGGCCTTATTTTGAGGACTTTTCTTTTTACGATAACTCTGGCTGAGCAAAGCTATTGATTTCAAAAACTATCTGTGCAAATAACAGCAGAAGCCCACAGTTCCTGGGATCTTTCACTCAACCTGCACTGCAACTCTCTTCTTTAATGCATTTCACTTTCAGTTTAGTATGAACATTTACTGAACGCCCCCTTTCAGACCTTTGCAGTATTAGATGAATCTGAGGATAGCCTAAAGCCTTTCCTTAGATTTATGCTGAATCTCTAGGTTTATTGTATTTAAAAATAGCCACATTAATTTATTTTTTTTCATTTTATTCTACATCAATGTATCTCTTAAAGAAAATCACACTTGTGCTTAAATATATAAAGAGAAAGACAGTCTTCCTGTTGAACATCTTATCCATAAATATCCTTTTAAACTAATAGCAGTCTGGTCTATGATTGAAGGCTCATAACCCTTCTTTTTCACTCATGACCAAGTTGCCTTTTATGTGCTTTATCCAGTGCTATTGCATGGCAATGGAAAATCTGTTTAATATTATTGTTGCAAGATCAGAGCTCAGACCTCTAGAATAAATTTTCTTCTTATATATGGAGGGAATGGAAGAGGAAAAGAACAGGCAGTTTTAAAGACCAAATTACATTTCAGGAAGCTTTTATTTCAAACCAAACAAACAAATGAAATTTCATGTCTCGGTTCACCAGTGTTTAAAATGGTTTGCTAATATGGATTCCCACCTTTACAGGCAGATTTTGTAAAGCTAGATTTTGACCTTCAAAAACAACTTAACTATATATATGTGTTTTACAAAATCTTGAAATCTTATATAGAGGAGATTCTGATCAGTAAAAAATCTGGCACAGCAGTACAGTGAAGACCCTAAGTGGGTAACATTTATTCAAGTAGGACCCAAGAGCTTCAACTAGAAATGGGATAGATATCACCTCCCCCTGTGAGGTAGTAAAAAAGTAGATTTCTATTATTTTTGGGATAAGTTGATTTTTCCCCATACATGGAAACCTAGAGAAACCAGTTTCACTGCCTGTTTTCAAGCAGAGAGTCCTGCCCTAATATCAGAGTTTATGCCATTTATTTTTAACTTCAGAAGGAAGTATGAGCATTCTCTAAAAGGCAATGTCTTTAGTCAGAGCACACTGTTAACTGAAATTATAAACAGGTGATGATAATTAACATTTATCTTCAGTAAAGCATTGTCTGGGGTATTCATATTACAGAACCCAATTCCCCTTGATTGCAAGCTGCTAGAAAATTACATGGATTTTTTTCATTCTTTTTAGCAACACAATTTTATCTTTGATGGGATAGTGAAGGATCCTCAAATCTTAAGTAAGCAAGACCAGATTTTTACAAGTACCATGAAAGACAGACTTTCATGAATGCTTAGATATATTATTAGTTGCCATCCCCTTCCCTTTTTAATTGAATGTGAAGACTTCTGAAAAATTGGCTATTTTTTATAAGAATTCAATTCTTATTAGTTTATAAAATAGAAGTTGCTGCTTTGGTTTTTTTTTTGTTTTTTGTTGAGTTTGATCTGAGTTTATAAACAGTTTCTGTTGATAATTTCACTTAGTATAACTTCACTTTATATAGCTTTGTATTTGGCATGTTCTGAAGGCATGCAAATAGAAGAAGGAATTTCAGTTTGTAAGAGAATAAATGCTTTTAAATATTTCAGGCATGGAAGGATAATTGACTTGTAGTTAAAACCAGATAAATGTAGAAAATAATTACATTTTATATGGAAACAATGCTGAAGGACTAAGCAATGTAAATATAGCAGATGTTACCAAGATAGTGATAGAGAAGAACAGACGAAAATAAATTTATAACCTGAAAAACCTGTTACCTTTTTCCTTCTCTTGGACCTGCAGGTGAAATTACTGCCATGAGCTGTCATGGTAAGAGTGCTATCCTTGACCAAGAGGAATATGTGTAGAGATTATTATCTTCATCTCCCTTTCAGACTCATTAAGGAACTGTGATGGCCCAATTAAGATCTTGATCACTCTTTCAGGAGAGTGAAATTTAGTACACAGACTAAGTCCTATGATCTTGAGGAAACACCCAAGTTGGAAATCCTTAATAATCAATTTAAAAATGGCCAGTTTCCATTAGAAACTCTATATTCAGTTTTTCTGTCTATTAAATAAGTATCCTTGTGTATTGGTTTATAAATTCTTTGGAGAGATTATCCTTTACTGTATGACTACAAAGCACTTGGTATAATGAATTTACACTGTCAGTCAGGGCATCAAATATTATAACTGTGCAATATTATAACTCTTTTGCAAACTATAAAACATACAGGAAATTACTCTTTTAAGCAATCTTAAGCCATAAATTTTGTTCAGCTCAGATGCAGCTCAAATTGACCATGTGCACCATATGCAAACTGATGAAATTGCGTCCATATGCAAAGTGAAATCCTGCTGAATAGTTTGGAATTAGTTTAAAAGACAAACTTGAAAAACGACAACTATTGTTATCATAGATAAAACAGCTTTTATTCCTGAGCATGCAGTCCTGTGGTAGGGGACATTCCTTTGGTCAGCTGGGGTCAACTGTCCTGGCAGTATCCTTTCCCAATTTCTGGGGCGCCCCCAGCCTGCTCACGGGATGGCAGCACAAACAGCAGGATAGACCTTGAGGCTGTTTAAGCACTGCTCAGCAATAACTAAAAATCTGTGAGTTATCAACACAGTTTTGGTCACAAGTCCAAAGCACAAAACCATAGAGCTCCTATGAGAAAAAATAACTCTGTCTCAGACAGACCCAGTAAAGGTAATTAACCTTATCCAAAACCCAACAACATTAGTTACTTTCTTGAAGGCCACTATGCAGCTGTGGTTTCATAAAAAAATAATTTATGCCTAATTTAATGCATTTTTTCAAGTTTCCACTTATACTTTTTTCTTGAAATTACCTTAGAATGACAATGGAATGATTCTGCCTTATTTGAAATTTATTTGCCCAGTGACTGATTTTGGCGACAAAATAGACTCTTTGACTATTTGTAGACAGTTTGTACATAAGCTGTCTGAAAACCTGAACAACTTTGCTTACATAAAGATTTTATTTTCAAGCCTTTTTACAGCATCTTCAGCTTCCATTAAGATATACTGTAAAAAAATGAGATACAGAAGGAATTGCATGAAAAGTCAATGGCCTGTAGACAAAGCATAACCCATTAACTCACAGTTCAGGGAGAAGAAAAATCTTCTTGACATTGCAGGAACTGAAGAGCTTTGTATGCTTCCATCTTTTTCTCAAAATTACATGAAGTTCTATCATAAGGTAATTTTTGTTTACTGGTTCATTGTGAACAGACACCACAGAAGGACAGACAAAGAAACACTGTTAAGAACGCAGAGAGTTATCATCCGAAGCTACAGAGAGCATATGAAGATGAAATGGTACTACATATATATCCAGCATGGGAATGTTGACTTTATTGGCAAACCATACTGTAGAGAGTTGCATAAAATTTACTTGCCCACAGTGATGCAATGTTTGATTCACTATCTGCAGTGCAGCTTGTACATATGAACTACTTCCAGTGGATTCCTTTTATACTTACTGCTACTAATTTAATGATATTCAATGTACCAAGGACCACTCCCTTTAGGTGCTGACGTGTGGGTGTCTGCATGTGTGCTGGGTATGCAATTCAGTGAACAGTACCCAGAGTGCTGGTCAGTAGACCAGGTATAATCATCTTTCTCAGTCAGAAGGGCTCCTTAGACACCACAGACCCCACTGACTGAATCGGCTGGGTGTCCAGGGATGGTAATGAGAGCTTGAACCTTTTGCTCACTTATAGAGTCACCTAAATTCTTGTGCATTAAATGTCAAGAGTCCAACATATGAAATCTAGGACCCAACTCATCCTAAAGAAAACATCAAAAGAGGTCTAGCAAAACAGTGCTCTGAAGTGACAGATTTTCTGTTTTGTCTATAAAGTGAGTCTATGTGACAGTTAGCTCAGACAACCATAGCTATGAGACAAATTCTTCCCTGGCTGATTAGCCTGGAGTTTAAATTGAGATTTTTAATCCAATTCTTGTTTTTTCAACTTTTCGTACCCATCCTACTATATTTTTGAGTAGAGGATGCTCAAAACTTCTGATTCATAAACTGCTGAGGTTGAAATTGTCCAGATAAATTCTGCTTTTGGTCTCCAGGGTAACAGCAGTTTCCCAAAATGGCTATGTGACATTAACAAGTATATCAAACCACTGGTCATGTTTCATATTATGTATAATATGCCTCTAAGCAGAACACATAAGAAAAGCAATCTGAAATAATTTTAGCCTCCTGTGAGGCAATTTGTAGTTTTATAATACAAAAGTTTGTTCTTAACTTTGTACTCTGTCATATTTAGCCTGAAGTATCTAGTTAGAAGAAGATACACAATATGTTAAATTTTAATAGTTGAGAAAATTTTCACTGTATATAAAATTGAAAAAAACCACTTCCCTCATAATTCTATCCCATATTATTTTTTCGGTATTCCTAATGGTTTGCATAATATTTTGACTAATATACTGTCATTTTCGGTTTTCTTTGCTGTTGTCCACTAAAATACTCTCGATATCTGTAAGATGCCTCTAAAATGTATTTTACATCTTTATGTTCTGCAAAAGATTAATTCTGCAGGAATCCTCTGATAAGATCCTTAGATTAGGTTAAGAGGAAAAACCAAAATATTTCTGATATTGAGACCCTTAAGATTCGAACCAAACTCTGCAAAATTTTTTAGGTGTTTGTCAGCAGCCACACTATAATGATTAAGCAATGGCATTGTGAACATTGTATGCTTGGCTAATTTTTGTTTTACAGAAAAGGGAAGACAATCCCAAATTGAATGGGCTGTCTGGACAATAGCCACAAGGAGTGAAATCAGCAGAACTGAGCAGTAACTGGGGGGAAAGTAATTCCAGCAGTGGGACATCATAACCACCAACTCATTGACCACCCACTGAAAATGGGCCCCAAACTCAAAGGGAAGGAGGAAATGTGTATGTGGACTAATCAGCACAAGACTTGAGAGACATAACTAACAAATAAGTTATAAATTAATAAAAAAAAGTACAAAATTTGTAACCAGTGAATGTTGATGCCTTTGTTTTTTAATAGTGTAAAATTTTGATAATCAGGGAGCCAGCCTTTCATGGGTTATCTCTCAGCTCCCTACTTTGCACAAACTAGAATAAAAGTCAAAATAATCCACCTCAGTGTGTGACTGGCACTGCCCACAGGATCACAAGCCCACATTTGGTGGTCACTACAGCAAGGTACTGCCCATAATGCACATACAAGATTGATCTTTGCAGGCCACAGTGGTGAAAATCACAGTAAATATAGTCTAGATGGAAGACAGTCTATTGGAAAATGAAGCAGTCCAGCCATACCTCCACATGAAACTAGTGGCTTTAGAGAACAGCATTTCTGTTTCAGGTGGCCACCATTTATTTCAATCTACTCTGAAAGGAAATGTATTTGTGTTATTCTGTGAAACTGTGTAATGGTAGGTGTGGGTGGATACACATGCCTACTCACACCCATGGACACACTGACTACATCCAACGAGGGAAATGTAGACCAACCTTCATACAGTCATAATGAACAATGATGTAGCACAAAGAAGTCATAGATCAGCTGTAGTTTAACATCAATATCATTAAGGTTATTGTGTTTTCAATTGATTATGCTTTCTAAACCATGAATTTAACCAGCTTATTCACTTTTCTACTGCTGAGAACTATTACTATTGTTCTATTAGTCTGATTATACACATAGGACATTTACAATAAGTGGTTTTGATCTTTTTTTTACTCCTTAATTGTACTGTAGGAGAATTTCAAGGTTAATATGGAAAATCAAATGTGAATACATCTATAAAGTGTGTAAAGCTTATCCAGCCATAGCTAGAGAGAGACAGGCACTCCCTTCAGTTTCTTGTTGATCTCAAACTTGGTTATGGTAGTTGCACTTCTCTTCCTGAGGTTATACAGGCGAAAAAACCCTTTCCAGACTGGGATGTCAAATTCACTGCTTACAAAAGGACAGGTAATACATCATTACTGAGTATTAGGACTCACATCAGATGGATGTTCCGTTGTCTCAACTTGTGGATGGCCCACGGTCATGATGTATGGATAAGAGTGGAAGTAAGATCCACAAATAGAGGATAGGTTTGGTATCACATTTCTAGTCAAGCAAGTTAAACAAGCAAGACACAGGAACGGATATTCTGATAGTTTAACAAAACTATGTAAAAACTTTAAGCCAACTGACCTATTTATTAGGAAAGAAATTCACATGTTTTCCCAAAATAATTTTTTGCAGAAAAAATGATAGTTAAAATTCATGGATTCCATTCTTCCCAGGTTCAAATCTGCTGACAGCAGTGGAATTATGCTACTTTTAACTCTTTACATTAATATAACCTAAATAGAAAACTATAGTTTTTACTAAGATATGCTGCAATAAATTATAGAATTAAAATCCTTTACAAAATTACTTTAATGTTTATTTAATCTCTGACTCTGAGAAAGAAAAAGTTTGCTTGAGAAAGTCAATTCTTATTGTACTATCATGTTTTTTTAAGTTATTGAAATGCTGTCACATATTTTTATACAGATCATTAATTTTCAAAGTCTGCAGGTTAGAGGGAGCAAATTTCTATAATCATGCATGTAACATTATTAGAATTTTTTACTTTTGCTGATTTCAGCATGCTTAAAACCACACAACACAGCCCTAAGCAAAATATGAATGATCTAGCAGAAAAAGGACAAATATTTATTATTTTTTCCCACTATGAACTTCCTTTTTCTGTAGCTGCAGCTCAAATGATTAATGGTAATACATTTTTTTTTGTCTTGTAGCTTTAATATAAAGTCAGAGTCAACAATATATGTGTGACACCGGACTGTTCTAAGGACTTTCACAGATTTAAATACAAAGCTTTTAATGCACAGAACACTAAAGTTACTTTTTCACAGGTAAAGATATAATACTTATGAGGATTTTCTTTTAAATAAAGTATAAATACTACAGCTCAAAGTACATTGATTAACTTAGCCATTCTATCACAATCTCTTTAAACACGTCTACCACTTCTATAACTGCTCTATTGAGCATGGGGAGCCTGGCACATACTCCTGATTTGATGTGTTTTTAAGTATGATACTGTGGTTTGCGGGAAAAAAAAACAAAAAAAGAAACTCTAAAACTAAAAATCCCAAGTTGGCTGCATTCTTCTTAGTATGAATATGGTGAGGGATCAGGGCTGAGACACAGAAGGTGCTTTAATCCCTGCAACATGTGGGGGCCAGTCACACTGATCTTTCTGCATTTGCGTGGACAGGAAGACCCAGGGATTGACTGGAGATCTCCCTGAGAGTGCTTTGGGGGGGAACTTGCTGCCCTACAGTGATAGAGACCCTCAGAGAACCTGTCAGGGCTCACGAAGCTCATCCTGGCAGTTGCTGCTGATGTGAAAACCTCCACTGATAATGAGTGCACTGGCCTTGGGGGCCAAAAGAGCAAGGGAAGGATGACCAAAACAACCAGGAAAAGGCTAGAACATGAAAAGTGTATGTTTTACAATGTTAACTACATTGCTATTCTTTTTTTTTCTGTTACAATTAGATTGAGATACTCGTAAGATATAAGTTAGAATAAAACTATTACTTACTCTCAAGATATGTTATAATAAATAAATTCTGTATATTAGATATAGGTATGCTTCTACTTTGACCATAAGCAAAATTTTGAGCCTAACGTATTTTCACTTGAAATATCCTTCTTTAATTTAGCTGCACTTTGTAAACTTCTAAGTCATTACTATAATCCCCAGAATGCAGTACCCATTGACTATTTTTTCACCTCTTACCTTGGTTTCTATATCATGTCATAAAACTAAGTATTTCTCATAGGATGCTTTGCCTGCATTCACCATGGAAACATTTTCAGAGGTAACACTGCTGCAGGAATGTTGATGGTCATTTAAAGAAATATATTATATAAATACACAAAAATAACTGTAAGTATGCTATTCCACTTCAAGTTGGTGCACTAAATATTGATTAATTTTATCAAAATTCATATTTCTTCCCTTTAACATACTTAATAAGACAAAGAAAAAGGCAAAATAGTTATCATTTGTTCATTATTAACACTTGGAGACCAAATCAGAAATTCTACTGATGCTGATATTCCACTGGATACTATGATGCCAAATGGAAAAGAAATACCATCGTGCACTGTGTTTGAGACATTGAACTCACAGCAGGACTAGGGAAATGACACCACATCCTCATTAATGTGTTGCAATTGCAACAGGCTGTTGGTAACTGAAATTTCTTTAGTTGCTTGTCAGTGTGCCTAGCTTGAAGGGAGAAGCTCAGATATGATTCTGCAGAGAAAAATCTTTTGCTGCTTGAACATGGTTCTTCGTAGAAATCTCTTAGCATTTACCCTTTTTATACAGGCTTGTTTTGTTTTGCTTTGCTTGCAGCTAAAAGTGGTGCTCAGTAGGGATTATTTCTTATTCAGCTTGTTAAAAAATACAGTGAACATTCAGGAAGGGTATAAAAATTCTCAGTTAAGAGAAAGATTTCCCCAGGCTGTTTTTATTTTTTTCTCATTCTCACATAACAGATCCTTAGTCTTCTTCATTGCAAGACAGAGGAAATATAATTTACTTTTGTCTTATTGTTTTTTTGTGGATGACATTTTCTATGTATTCTTCAGTTTATATTAGTCATGTTCATTTCTCTAATGAGTTCGTAAAGCATATGGGATTTGAGTCTTAGAAATGGCTTAATTTTTCTTTTAGTTATACCTTTTAAATAAAAACAGAAATGAACCTTGTTGATGAAGGGATCTTTCTTTTATGCACAATTCACAACAGCACCAAGTGAAGCTTTGCATTGTCACCATGAAACCTTATTTATTAGCTGTTTTCCAGTGCCCATTACTACAATTGGTGTATTTTAAAAGACTGTATCCCCTTTTTGAGGGAATTATGATTTTGATATGCATTGGCTAGCAATATATAGCCTCAGACTTTTGTGTCCATAGAAAGTAGAGCTCATCTTGTTACACTGACTTGTTCATGCAGAATCAATTACCTGTAAAGGGCAAAAAGAAGGGAAGACATTGGATACTGAGCATGTGTAATTTTATGAGGTTATTTGACCATTTAGTTAAGGCCGGTAAGGCTACCATACCTTTAGATAAAATCCAAATTTTATTGTCTGTCACAATTTTCCAACTCAGAGGTATCTGTTCCTAGAGGTACACAGTAGTTCAGTTCAAGATATGGGAGATGGTTTGACTTGAATTTATAGTAGAGAGTTCTAGTATAACACAAAAGGAATAATGTAAATTAGACATGGTAGAGATTCATAATAATTCACCAGTAGTAACTTTTGTATCAGATTCATTTATTTTATGAATCAAAATAAAATTTCCTCTGGGCCAGAATCTAGAACCTAGAAATCCGTAAGTGCTCTTTCGTCCTTGTCACATCCTCACAAACCACCACCAGGAATAATGAGTCTGAGAGCAGAAAGCAGAATGCCATTTTGTCAGGAAGACATCTTGAAGAAGTCAGAACTTTTTACCGGGAATCTGATGTCTAAAGGTGCTGCCATAAGAAAAGTTCTGCCTTAAATACAAAGTAAATCAAATACATTTTGCAGCATTAGTAGTGCATTTAATTTACAGTTGTCCAATTATATTTACAGTATGACTTAAATTTAATGTCAGTGATCCATTTTATGGAATGATATAACAAGGTACAAAATAAAGTCTAGTTCCTGATTTTCTAATCAGTTGTCATTTTTCTAAATAATGAAAGACATCAGCAATATGTAGCCGTTCAAGCATCTATAGGTCCAGGTATAGCCATTTTGAAAAGCTATTAATTCATCACATTTTTCCTATTCTTCATGACGTTTTTCCTAACTGGCAAAACAATAGTAATAACACTGTATTACAATTATCCTTGGCTTATATTAAATCTGTGCAACAGAAGTGACTTTTAGAGTCATTTCTGAATTACTGCAATCTGATTGAGGCTCTTTTCCCTAAAATAATTGTTCTGCTATTTTTTTCTCAAAGTTGGTTCTTTATTAATCTGAAAATGCAGGAAAAAACCAAAAAACAAACCAAAACAACAACAGAAAACAACACCAAAAAAAGCCCCCCAAAGACGCCCAAAAAACCCAACCAAAACCCATTCCCAAATAGATGAGAAACTATCTCCTAAAACCTTTTATTAGAATATATAATTTTCATAACTCAAAAACACTCTGCAAGAATATCGGCGTGTTTGTCCTCTAAACAGTTGTGCTTGCTCTAATCTTCCCAGAGTAGTGAAGTAAAGAAATCTGCTGAAGCACATGTTTCTTTAGGAGGAAATTTGCTAAATAATACCAGATGGTTTTCTCTGACTCAGTAGATCAGTCTTTGGGTGCAGGGAACAGGAACACCCTAGAGCACTATAGTCCTGTTTCCTCGAGGGTTGTGCCGTGTTCAGAACTACAGGTAAGTCACAGTATGTGCTTCATTGATTAAGCATGAAGAGAGTAATGAAAGTGCATTGATCCCTGCAGCACCTACTCAAATCCCTTGAGATCTCCAGAGCGCCACTACTTGTTTCCCCACTCAGAGGATTATCTTTAAACCAACTCCTCAATCACCATTGTCTTAAACAGCCACTTAAGAGCTGAATTTTAAGAAAAGGTATGAAATGGAATTTTTTTTTCCAAGTCTAACACACAATTTAGGATCTAGTTCTAATGTGATAGAAGCAAGCATAGGTAATTGTAGCTGCAGTAGTTTATAGCATAGCTCAGTTTTGCTTTTCAAACACAGTTTCATTTACATGTGACGTAACTGATCTATTTCTGGTGTCCAAGAGGAGAGTTGGCACTGTCATCATCTTTGGAGCAGTGTGCAAGAAACTCAGAGACAAATCAACAATTCGTATCAGGGTGGGAAAAAAATTACATGAGGAAAACACTGCTCTGTAGGGGTTGTCTACAAGGTGTCTCATCAGCAAGTGTTTTTCAAAAGACTGGGCTGGATGTGAAGGAATATCAGGCTCCCACCATGCCACTGCTTCTGCAATATTATCATGAGAACTGTTGAAGGCATTTAACATCAGTGTGGGAGAGCCACAAATCTCTCCTCAAGGTTGGGCAATGAAATCAAATGAATGTTTGCCTACATCTTGGTTGTAAAACCCATGAGAGTGTAGAAGGAAAAATTTTCTCTTATCAGAAAAAAAATCTGGACCTGAGAGTTTTGACAAAATGAGGACTCTACAGAAGTGGCTGAGAGGCATAAAGCTCTGTTAAGCTATTTTACAATCCTACAGGGTTTAGTAGTACAGCTAGAAAGGTGAGCAGGTAAGATGATCTTCACGGTGCTTAAAAATTTACTTTTCAGGAAATTGTCCAGCCACAAAGCCAAAGAGCACACTGGATGAAATCACCAGCTGCTGTATTTCAGAATAGAATACAATAAATAGAATAGAATAGAATAGAATAGAATAGAATAGAATAGAATAGAATAGAATAGAATAATAACTTTGATGGATGGTTTGCATCCACTCACAATGCATCTACTTGGCCACTACTGAAGGACTTTACTCAGGGAAATTAAAGTTAGAAGTAATTTGAGTTGACTAGGGAAGTAACATTGTGTTTGGGAACCAGTAAAGATCAGATTAAAGGAGCACCAGTAGGTTTGGATGAGCAGTTTATCCAACATTTTTTCTTACCAGTGGTAAAAGTACTCAACATAACTAAAATACAAATAGCAACCTTCAGACAAGGCAAAGCCAGGAACTGCTTGTTTATGCTAGGTGTTTTCATTGTGATATTTGAGTTTGGAGCTACAGTTTTAATGCATTCCTTATTACATAATAGAATAAAATAATTGATTTTTTTTTTAATTACAGAATAAGTGAACATGCAACAAGCAATTCACTGAGTGAAGCTAGATATTTCCTCTTATAATTAAACCTTTTGACACTGTGAAAGGGAAAATTTTACGCTGCTTGATTTGTTCTCAATCTGTCAGGGAAATCATGGTGCATTGTCCTTTCAGGATAGCTACCAGGAAGTCTTAGAACTGTTACTAAGGATGTTATAAATGTGACCAGCACACTACCATGAAAGTTTTCCTTACAGTTTTTATTAAGAACTCTAAAGCACAGGGATGGCAGTGAGAGACTGGGATTCCCATTATGTTTGTGACACACATTTCTGGAGCAAGCCCCTTAATTCTCAGCAGGTGATTATAACCCTGTTCATTGCCCACCTTAGCCAGTGTCTGATGGAATAAAGGGGGTTATTTGCTTATTATCTCATCAGAGCAACAGGGGAAAAGGAGGTGTTGGGTAGGAGGAGTAAGACAACAGGACAGACAGGGGACAGACAGCCGTGCACTGCAGGAATACCTGGGTGTGCACTGCTGCTGGATAGGAGACACAATCATTTCCTGCTGGGAAATGTGCAAGCATTAGATGTCAATGTGAAAGCTTTACAAATAGCTGAGTCATCTGCTTGACACAATCCAGCTTTTTGATTTTTCTGCACCTATGCTTTCCTCCACTGATCCTTCACACATGCCCAGAGAGGTTTATTAATGATACTTTGGGAAACTTCAAATACGGTGTTATGATCAGGTTGTCTGGAGAGATCACAAAGACTTCTCCCCACGCAAGACATACAGAATATATACTTTAAATTAAATATTGTAAGCATGTATCTCTCCCATGGCTCTTAACCAGAGGTCAAGATACGAAGTGGGATTGCAAGAGATTTTTATAGTTTAGTCGATAACTGAGGAAAATAGAATGTCTGAGTTAAGTCAGGGCTACAACACCAACACAAGAAGCAGAAAACTAGCAATGTTGGACAAAGAGGCAGGGAGGTTTAGAGAAAAACTTTGTTTCCCCATTTCATTCTGAGACAGAAATGAAATTTTGTTGTAATATGACAGCAAATTTTACCAGTACCCTACTTGCTTCTCTTGTCTAAAAAGTTAACTCAGATTTTTCTTTATCACCTCAAATTCTCAAAATTTCTATCAAAGTTGGTGAAATTTTGGATTATGCATAATATGCAATTAAAACTCTTATAAGAAGGTATGTAATTTATCTATCATATACCTATTACATACAAAATATGGAGGATATATTCAGTGGTGTAGAGCTGGTACACAGAACTCAGTTGGGGTTTGAGAAAAACTTTTCTACCCAAATCATAATGAGATCTTGGATGAAGCAGCTCTTTCATAAGGCCCTGAGAGCTGCCTGTGTCAGTGAGTGTCAGGTCCCATGAGAAGACTTTTAACTTCCTGTAGCTCACAAAAATAGGAAAGGGTTTCTCCACAGCATAGGAAGTAGAAATTGGGAGACTGTAGAATATAATTATTATTGTTTTCTACTGATAAAGTGACACAGAGCACAAAGGAGTCTCTACTTGTCCTTGGCAAGTGCTTAGCTCAGTTTTTACACTTCTGGAAGCACAGCAAATAGACTGGACTTCAGGAAAATCCCCGAGATGTTAGCACTGATCACATTACCTAGAGACTCTATCGGTGACAAATTCCTTGGAGGTCAAAAAAAAGAAGAAAGACTATAACAAAGTAAAGCCCTAGAAATTGTTTTGCCTCTGCCTTCTCCCTCTCATTCCCTATCTCCACATCTGTGCATTTGTGAGAAAACATGGATAAATTATTTGCAAAAAGAAACAAGAGGAAAGTTGTTTTGAAATGTGTAGCAAAGTTTGAAGTCATTGATACAATAAATCCATGTTTTTTTAAAGAAATAAAAGTATTAAAATACAATAAACAAGTTCCCAATCCTGGAAATACTTATGCAGTCATTGAACTCCAAAGGACTGATTACTCATGAGTTTAAAGTTAAGCATATAATTAAATATTTCCACTCTTGAACTTTGAGTCATTCTGCTCACTGCTATTTCAAATACCTCCGAATATTTGACGTTAACATGAAGTGGTGTGAACTTTTTTAAAAAGCTGAAAATAATTTGAATAAATGAATTAATATTTCCTTAGAAAAATAAACAAGGGTTTGATAAGTATAAAGAGCTTAAAGGGCAAGTTGCTTATTTTATAGGAAATTATGACAATTAAAATGCAATTTGCTTTTTTTATCAAATTTTAAGGCATTTAATACCTACATATTAAATCTCTTTGCTAATGACTTATCAGTTTTAAATACTTTGCAGTAATGACTTATATAATTTCAAGTGGTTATTTTCCATACTTCATTACTTTCCCCCAAATGATCATTGATTTGATAATTAGTTGATATTTTAAAGGCTAAAGACGTGATGTCCTTGAAAATGTTTTAAGTGTCTTTTTCAGGGCAAAAATAAATTATCATCTTTGAAATGCCATTCAGCAGTAATTTTAGTGGGCTTTTTTTAGTCTATTACAGATTGAGAGAGTCTTTCATTTTATATTAATTAGTAGTTCGTGGCAAGATACTCAGAAATCAACATACTGCACCAAAATTCCATGCAGTAAGATATCTCCCTGTACTCAGCGGGTAGCTGTAATGTATCTTTGAACAAAGCCCACATTTCACTTGATGTAAAAAGCCTTCCAATTTTCACTGTGTCATTTCTCTTCTACATAACAAATTAACACACTGCATAACTTTTATCCCCTTCCCAGCAGGCAGGATACATTAGTACAAGATTTCTCAACCTCTTAGTGAGCTTTTAAAAGTTGTTTCATAAATGTTTTCACCAGACTCTAGGAATTCATCTGTCCTCTTTGGAGAAGAACTCCTTGAAGGACAATATCTACCATACTACAGGAGTTGGAGCACACTTCCTTTGAAATAACCCTTCTGTCTTCAAGGGACCTAAAGAACACATTTAACTAACATTTTAACTTGTGTATGTAAACCTATAGACTTGAGGACTAAACTGAGATTGAGATCTTGTTCAGCAAGAATAAAAGCAGCAAAAGGTTAATATTTTTATCAAAAGACTACAAAAGTTAAGCAAAGAATAGTGAATAACTAGTTTTCATTAAATATACAACTGTAAATTCTGATTGTGGCTGAAAGGTATTGATTAAACTACACTGTTAAACAGCTAAACTGATTAGCAATCAACTCACAGGGGCAGGTCATGCAGGTTGTCTTTGTCACCAAAGAGCAGATGGTGCCCTCCATTGCACGGGGAGGTGACACTGTTGCTGTGTCACCCAGACTGGACTGTTCTCAAGAGCCAGTTATAAGAGGATAAATTATTGATACATTATCAAATCACATAATGGTTTGGGTCAGGAGAGACCTTAAACAGCACTAGTTACAGCCCTCCTGCTGCAGCCAGGGACACCTTTCACTAGACCAGGTTGTTCAAAGCCCCATCCAGCCTGGCCTGGAACACTTCCAGGGATGGGGCAGCCATAACTTCTCTGGGCAACCTGTTCCAGTGCCTCACCACTCTCCCAGTAAAGAATTTCTTTCTAATATCTATTCTAAACATTCCTGCTTTCAATTTAAGGCCATTCCTCCTTGTCCTATCACTACATGTCGCTTTAAAAATGGACTTTAAAAAGTCCCTCTCCATCTTTCCTGTAGTCCTCTTTAAGTACTGGAAAGCCACTCTGGAGTCTTCCCTCCTCCAGGTTGAAACACCCCAATTTTCTGAGCCTATCTTCATAGGAGAGGTGCTCCAGCCCCGTGATCATCATCGAGTTGATGGAATTCTTTGCCACAGAAAATTTTGTGTGAGAAAATTCTGTCATCATCCAATTTCTAACTCTTAATGATGACGACAAGTTTTCCATTTCTTTGTAATATGTAAATTTGTATTTCTCTGTTTTGAAAAGTAAATTAATCTTGTGAACATCTCCAGCAAAATCTTTGGCAAAACAAATCACTTTTGAGTAAAACTGTTATTTTTTGATTTCTATAATCTCTTTCAAATAAAAAAATACAAGAAACTTTGTAGAAATTTTGTATTTTCAAATAATTTAAAATAAAATAAGGTTCCTAAGTCTTTAAGGTTTTCATGTATCATGATGTTTTGCTAGACTAGACACATTTATCAATATTTGAAATTAAAACAAGCAGACAAAATTAGAGGCAACACTTGTTGACTTTAGCAAAGTAAAGGATAAAAAGATATGAACATTTGCAAGCTAAACACATTGTAAGTATCATTTATATGCCTAAGTCCCAATAAAATCAATAAGAGCTATAGCCATGCTCAAAATGAAGTGTTTGCTTAAGGAATTTGTTGATTGGGCTAATAGAAGGTACTTAAGCACAGTTTCTGTCACTGTGGATTAACACAGATGTACTCAAACTCACTAATCTAGAGCCTACATTCTCAGTGACTGTCAGTTAAAGAAAACTGACTTTTAACGGGGGTCTGGCAGGCTTGATCCATTGTTTTTTACTTACACTATGTGTATACTTAACTTTTAAGAGGTAAAGTCTTAATTCTAATTTTATATGTTTGAAGTTTCTTCTCAAATTATATTTTTTTAAAAAATGCCTCAAAAAGGGCTAAGGGCAAACGTACCTTTTTTGCCTTATGTTAAGGTCAGGAAAAATTGGGTCAGTTAGCGCAGGTCTCACTGTCTGTTACTCAAAGGTAAAGTCCTTTTCCCCATTGCAGCATTCCAAAATTATTTTGTAACTGGTGGAAAAATTTGGCCTCTCTTGCTTTGATTCTAAATGAATATCTTTTTAAAGTACATATTTAATGTTTTAATTACAATAACAGAGGGCTTTGTTATTTCTGTTGCAAGTCACTGAACATGACATGAAAAGGGAATTCAAGTATAGTCACTTGGTTATTAAAGGACACTCCATCATATTATAAAGTCTCCTTAGAAAATCCCTCAGACAGAGTTTACCTCTCACTATTTCATCTTTGAGTGATCACCAGTGTAAGAGAAATCTAATTTATATCAACTTGATGTATTAGCGAGAGATTACAAAAAGTGAGTTTCCTGAGCAGCTAACTACCCTCACCTCTGAAATGGATGCTCTGGCTCCAGATTTCTATTTCCATCTGTTGAACCTCTGCTATAATAAAGAACCATTTACACCTGAAGATAAATTCTGTCTGTGATAGGGTAGGGATAGGGAACCTTCTAATGGTTTGGTTTTCCCTCTTCTCATTCTTATCTTTTCCATGTGTATATGAGAACTACATACAGCCTTCTGATAATCAGCTCAGTAATAGAAAGACAATTGTGATAATTGTCCTCACTTGACTTTTCCTCATTTATGTCCTATGTTAAAAAGAGAAGTTAAAAATTAAAAAGCTGGAAAGTTTGAGGGCTAGGACTGAAGAGAAGGAACAATGAATGTAGGAAATATGTGCGAGGGAGAGGAAGAATCAGGAAAGGACTACACCGGGCAGAATGACCTGTACAGGGAAACACTTGGTTAGAGTGGACAAGAAGTGAGGGCACAGAGTAATGTGTGAATTACTCTGAAGGAGAAGGAGAAAGCAAAGGAGAAGGAGAAAGCAAAGGAAACAAGGGTAAAAAAGGAAAGTTCACTTGAGAAAGGCCATTTTTTTGCAAATGTTTGTGTGATATTTATATACCATTGCAGTAGAGTATGGAACACCAGTGATAACATTCCTGATCAACAATAAGGGTTTTTCAAAGTTCCTTATGGTGTTTGTTACAGGAAAATTGCACCAAATATAGTGAATCTGTATCACTGACAGGTAGTCAAGGTTTTTTCCATCATTAATTCACTGTAGAAGACCAACAGTGATGCAGATTCTAAGATGAACTGGGAGTTTTAAACTTCACATCACTATTAAGAAAAAAAATACAATCCTGTTATGGATCTGTGATACACAGGGATCTGTGATTGTGAATTCACTGAGATGCCTCCAGCCTTTGTTGTTTTTTAGAAGTTGATGTCCATGGCAATCAAAGTGCAAGTTAATTTTTTACAGAAATTTAAAAATCAAATTTTATTTGCTAATTTAATTGGATTACAAATGAATTTTGTATTTTTTTAAAATTCCCTGAATTTTAGAATTGTTTTTGCCCCCTTTAACAAACTGGTATTTAAACATCACTTTCTTAGTGACTGCTTATGAAAGAATTATGCTTATCTAGTCTGTAAATGTCATTCTATGGATGTTGTTATCCTAGTGAACCTTGAAAGCCTCAGAGCTCCAACAATCTTACTCATTTCTGAAAAGTACATGGTCAGCTATTTAGGTTAAAGCAAATGCAGTTGTTTAGCTACTAAAACAAATATATTACAGTCAAATGTTGAACTGATGTTTGAATGAAAATTCTCTCTGCTAAATAAATAAAACTATTACTATTGGTTTTAACAAGAAAGTAAAAAATATTTTCTGTTCAATTAGGCTTATGTACATAATTGAAACAGCTTTTAGGCACCCCTGTTCTGCATCCCAAAGCTGCTGGGAGACAATCACCTACTGCAGTGTGACAGGCAGCCTGTGTCATGGAGATGAAGGATGCCTCTCCCTGCAGAAACTGGTTTATGGGATAGGTTTAGGTTAGGAAAAGGTTTAAAATCAGCCGTGATGCCTGGATACACCTGCAGTTTAACTTCCCTAATCCACCCCCAGGAAGTGGACATGGGAGCCATGACAGACACATTTAAATATCTTCCCACCTGTAAATTGCCACATTATGGAGAGGCAGTCCAGAGTTGAGTACAGATCTCAAAGAGAGAAGAGCTGTTGCAAGCTCACACCCTTAGTTACAACACCCAGGAATTTGGGGAACTAATCTGTAAGGGAAGCTACAGAGAAACTGTCAGGTGTACATTCAAATCACAAACCTTGTATGCTTGAAACTCTTCGTTTCTCCTGTGTCAGTTCAAAGCCTGGCCTAGAGGCTCACTTAATAAAATATTTTATATCTTTTTCATTAAGTTTTAATCAGGGTTAAATTGGGAAGATAAAGCTGTTCTGCTTTTACATATATAGAAAATCCAAGGAAAGCAGTGAGTGGGCTCACCCTGATCTGCCTTCCTGTGGGGCACCTGGAGGGACTCAGTGCTTGACAAGCCCCCACAGACATGGTGAGCGGTGCAGAGGAGACTTGGGGGACACATGAACTGTGACATTCCAAGTAGGTCATGGACAGACAAAGGCAGAAAAGGGCTTACTCCCATTCTGGTACCCAGAAGGGGTATGGCTCAGAGCATTTCTTGGAGATGTAGCCATGTCATCCTTATGTGTGGCTGTGAAAAGGCAACATGACAGTTTTGAAATTAGGTCCCCTTATGTATATGTGTGTACTTTCAGTGTAATGGCCAGGACTGAGGCTTTTACTGCTTTACATTTTTGTCTAGTTCTGTCACCATCCTTTCTTATCATCTTCTTCCTGTGTCCCCAGCATTTGCACCTGCCAGAGCCCTGTACATCCATAAGCCGTGGCTGAACGTTCCTCTAAGCTGAAGTTTCTTAAGGTCTTACTAGACTGTCTTCACTACGTCCAGAAATATGGATTCTGGGGCCTTACACATTTATTAATAGTGTTTTCCATTTATAACAGTAACATTATCGTGTTACCAAAGAGTCCCTAAAGAGAAGAGAAATCAGTATGTGGTTAAATTCTAAATTGATAATTGTGTACTGTTACAAGTACTGGCATACAGGTAATCAGAAGTGGGAATCAGACGGTTCTGTCTGTGAGATCCAGTCCTAATTTATTGAAGAATCCTGTTTTTTGTTACAGCAAAAATCCCTGTGAGATTTAAATAAATAAACAAATACAGAATTCTTTGTGTTTGCCTCATGAAAATGGTACCTTGTGGTGACCTTTTCCTTCCCAATAATAATTTGTTCTTTATAATAGTGCATACACTGATCAATAATTTCTCCTTCTACTCTAACTGTTCTTAGAAGTACACGACACTGCACAGTATACCCCCCCCTAAACTGTGATACAGTAATTAGGTATATTTCTGTATCTGATCTAATAACCAAGCTAGACTGTGTGGATTTGTGGGAAGAGAAAATGAGTACAAAATAATTTGTTCTCATCAAGGATCAGAATAAAAACTGTCAATGTTACTCAGAAATTCAGATTTCTGAAGGGTCTCTCACTTCTGTACCACCAAGCAAGCTGTGAGACATTGAATTTACAGTGTGCAAGAGACAAAGAATAAAGGTCTGTTCTTAAAAGTGTATTGTCTTGTTGATAAAAAATGACATGCAGAATTAGATATCACGTCACCTTGTGTTTGAGATCATCACAATGGACTGTTGGCAGCAACTTCATCTGCCAACATGGGTGAATTAAGAATGGAAGAAGAAATTTGCCCCATTTTACAGCTGGAGAAACTGAAGGACAGATAATTGTCAGGGGTTTTTTTTTAATAATTACCTGAAATAATAACAAGGGAAGTGACAGAACTTAGAAATGAGAGTAGATTTTTATCAGTATGTTTTTCATCCCTGCTTTCATTTCAGATCTTCCCCTACTTGTAAAAGAACCCAAGCACTGACCTAAGCCTCTGCTTCACCATCATCCACATCTCCTTTTCACACCATCCCAAGGCCCTTGCTCTGTTACACAGCTCCCCCATCTGCCATTTCACATTACTCAATGTGTTTTAAACCACATGCCCACATTTGTAGCTTTGAATCATCTTTCCACAGGTACAGAACAGAAGTAAATTAAGAGTGCATGAACTCATTCATTTTTAGATTATTAGAAAGTCTTTATATTAATCTTTTCATCTTCTCCTCACAAATTCTCACACATATTCATCCTGGGGAGACATAGTCCCAGCAAGAAGCTATAAATATTCCATTTACTTACAACACACGTTAAAATTAATTTCTGGAAACAATCAGAAAATAGGAAAATCAGATTATTTAACTTCATTTAGCATTGATAGGAAGACATTATCCATTAAAAGAAGCTTTTCTATAGTGGGCATAAGAATCTGTTAAAAATATTATTTTAATAGCATATTATTTAATGCCCGATTACAATAGGACTCTGATAGAATATGAACAATAGTAAATGAGCTCATTAGTTCTCAAAGTTTTTACACAAAGAATAACAAATTGTTTCAGAATGTTGGTAAAAATATACGGTTTTATCAGAAAATTAATCTTTATTCAATATTTGTGTGACTCTACTTATGTGATTGAAGCTTAAAAATCTGAGTGGAATAGAAATAGGGAAACTCTCTTCATATTTATTAGAAATTCTGGTTTATGAACAATAGAAAATTAAAGGATCACTTTATCCAGAACAGACAAAAGATGAAAGAAACAGCACATTGTTCCATTCCAACTACTTCTTTCTTTCCTGATTTGGAGAAATCATGCTGTGGAAATGTGGTGGACTATGACACACTTTATGTTTTATCAGCTGGGTAATCAGCTGTCAGTTTAAGTAATAATTAGTATGGTGGCTTCATTTTACTATTTTGCCATACTTGCAGTACAAAATGTCAATACTTTATTTGAGGCATTGAGCTGCCATGATATAACAACTTATCAAGCCAAGTGAAGACATAAAGAGCAGAAGGCTGTATATGTACTTCCTAAACCCTCATTAAGACTTTTATTTATCAGAGGTTGTGGTCTCTGTGTGTATGTGACTTTGAGGAACATTCAGCTAACATTTCTGACTCCTTCTTATTACTGATCTCACTAGTTCATTGGTTGGGGTCTCACTTAAAGGATGGGAAGAGGTGTATGACAGCTCCTGCTCCTAACAGACAGCTGAATGCTGATTATGTCATTAAGATTTTATCTGTGTGAATAAAAATGCAGATTATGAGCCTTAGCATATTTTCCTGACACTGCAAGGCTAAAATGGTGCATCATTTCATGCCTAGTATTGAGCTAAATGCAAGGCAGAAAATTAATAAAAATGTTGACCTTCCTAAACTAATATTCCAGTTTCCAGGTTAGGGACAGCATAAGGGGAATGCAAAGATATTTCAGAATGGTCACTTTGCCATTTCTTTCATCATTATGAATAAGAAGTTTGCATTTTGTGGTGAAAATAGAAACTTCCAGAAAATTTTAATGATGGAATTGTTTTGACTGAAATATTAGTTGAGAGACACGAAAACCTTTCTCATGAGCAGATAAATTTTAACAGTTTTTAAATAACTAAATGGTAACCATATTTTTATGCCAAATTATAAGTGAACTTTATTTCAAATGATGACTTGCTACTCTGAAATGACTATGCAGAGTCTTGTCCTTTAATGAGAACTTCCATAAATTCTGAGTTAAGCATAGTAGGCCTCTGGAAGATGTTCATTTAAAAGCAAAAGAAGATGTAATGAATTGTGGAAACACTCTTAGGGAGTAAAAATAAGATTCTAAAGCACTTAGTGAGTTCTTTATTTTAATTGAATTTTCAAGTCTTTCACTTTGTTATGAACTAAAGAAAAGCTAAATTTTAAGTCTGCATTTATATTTATCCACATGTAGACATGTAAATCGTTGATAGCCATGAATGACTGGTACAATTCTCATGTTCCACCTGTTTTTAAGGAAATATCAGTCTTAAAAAAAAGGATGTTAAAACAGAAAATCAATTTAGACATAAAAACCCCAAACACACCTCTCTCTGGACTGACACTATTTTTATCAGTGAAGAAAAGTTACACTAAGAAGAACAAAGATGAAAGTGAAAATGTTCTTGAGCAGTTTGACCTTCTACCCCCTACCACGTGTAAGAAGAGACTCCTCTTACCGTGTATGATGAACAAGGACTCACTTTCATTAGCAGAGGCTCTTAGAGACATCTGATCTGGACTCTGGCTTTGAGAAAAATACTTCCAAGACTTCTCCAAATCATTCACTAAACAGTGGTATAAGCCTCCAGTCCTTCATTTTTCTGTGTCACAGTGTCCACTGATATTTACAGGAGCTATAAGAAGTTAAATTGGAGAGTCCAGCCCTTAGTTTCACATTATCAATATAATACCAACAGTCAGATCTTTTTAAATATCATAAAAAGAGCATGAACATTGTGAACTGAAAATGTTCAGAACAGATTTATGCAATTTATGAACAAAAAAGCTTTTTGTTTCTAATTGGGACCTCTTCTGTTTGAACACCATAAAATTCTCCAAGAAGGAGGGTCATAAATATTCCAGACCTATATTCCTAGCATGCATAATCTGTACTGATTTTCACCCACATTCATTAGTTGGCTACCGTTGGATAGAGCTTTCCCAGGACCTCTTCAATCCCTGGAGCCATAAGGAAGAATCTGCTGCAGTTATGACAAAAGACAGAGCTGAGCTCAAGCGTGGAGGACAGTTGACATCTGAAATGATGGCATGAGATGCAGCTTTGAAAGTATTAGCAGGGGATGCATAGACACAGACAGTGGTTATAGCACCAGTTAAAGTAAAGGGAGCTTACAGGTTAAAAGGCTTAAAAGTCTATTTTACTAAAAAGGGGATTTTTGTTCGTATTTTGCAGAGAATAACTTACATGTTAGAAAAATACAAGCAAAAAGGAAAAGAGACAACTATAAACATGATCAAATTTTTCTGCAATATTCAAGATGCCATTACTTGTATGCATGCTGTAATTAATGCTTTCAGGCTCCCCTGTCATGGCTGTACAACATAACTACGGGTTGTCCATCACTTAATGACTTCTGCAGGTGAGCAATTATTAGAATAATTAATACCTAGAAAAATTACCAGGACAACTCTGTACTGTTACTTATAAAGAAAACTTGTTAGTTATTTTGTGAATTTTGCATTGTCGCTCAAACCCCATACTTGTATTGCTTCTTTTCCATATCAAAATTATCTGCATAGTATCACATCCTGCTAAAAAAGAGCATAATTTATTCCGAGGTTCTTCAAATAAACAAATATTTCAGTGTAAATAATATCAGAAAGATCATTTGAGGTGTGCCAAAATAGAAAATGCAATACTTTACACAAAACTGCAATAACCAGATTAGCTTGGAGCAACAACTGATGATGGTAGAATATAAATAAATTGTATATCTGAGATACAAGAGAAAAACATTTGCTATTACATTTGTTTATAAATGTTGCATACAGCTGTAATATGTACAGAAGAGTAGATGAGTTTAGCCTCTCTATTTTGATTCCCACCAACTCATTCAATTACACTTGGAATTATGCAATCTTTCCTTCGATCCTCTTACAGGTTTTGTATTTCAGAATAGAGAGAAAGAAGAGACAACAGAAAACAAAACTATTATTCTTCCCTAACATTCAAAGGCTACTGTTTTAATTGAAAACGAACTAATACTTTGAGGCACCCACTCTTTCTTCATCCTCCCAGACTGTGGCTTGTGTTGAGGTACCAGGTCCACCACAGATACTCACAATTCTCTGAGTAACTTAATTTTGCCTTCCCTAAAAGAAAGTCATGCTACTGACAAGGATGTAAGTCCTTGAAAACTTACAGCCTCAGCCGGCATTTGATTTCCAACAATAAGTAGGAATCTAGGACCACACTGGCTTTCCTTACAACCCAAGGAGTTTTTATGAAACAAAACACCTTTCTTATACCTAATTTCCTGGAGAGAAATTCCTCTCCCCTTTGCCATTTTAAGGTTAGCCCACACCTCTGAAAATGGAACCAGAGTCTTAGGCAGTCTCAACAGCTGTTGTCTGACTTGTCCCCGACCACAGGGTGATGACAGAAAGATTTCGGGGCACCCAACATGAAGGGTCAAACATCTGAATATTTACATACACAGAAGGATTACACCCCTGCATGTATCTTACCTTTGTGGGCAACATCTTAAGAATAGTAATGGAAATAGAAAAATTAGAAGTGGATCAATGACTTTAGCTGGGATATCTACATATTAATGCAGTGGTGGGCAAAATGCAGTTGGGCTAAGAGTGGGATCCTCATAAATATTTACTATGCTCAGGAAACATGGTTACAGGTATATAGCAGTTGAACCCTTGTGCTTCAGCAGCAGCTGGTAATGCTGTCAAACACAGAGTGTGATTTACATAACTTTTTTTTTTAAGAATTATGCTGGAATCATTTATTGTGTTCCCTATGAGACTTATCAGTATATTTTTGTATTTCTCAAGCTGTATGAATCTCCAGGGATTCAGAAGAGATTCAAACTCTTCCCTACTCATGTACAGATTGGGGTTTTTTTTCACTACACAGAGATTTTTCTAACTGTATCTGTCAGCTGACCCTCAAGTGATAGCACAAAGGAGCAGCAGATATGTGTACAACCATATAAATTAAAATGAGATTTTGCTTGGAGCCATTTAAGAAATCACACATAAGGCACAGGAAGTGTGAATATGAAAGTATAGCAACCAGTCCTGTCTATCATGCCCTGCACAGTCAAGCTGTGTGCTGGATAGCTTTTCTGTGAGGACAAGTCTGCTTTATGACTGAAAAACTAAAACAGCTCTCTTTCCATTTCAAATTGCCCCTGTTACCCAGTGATTTTAATGGGATTTAATTAAAGGACCCAGGAAGTTTTACTGTTCTTACTCTATTTTTGGGGTTTTTTGTGTTCATGGAGGTGGCGGGGTTTTAGATGTTTAGGCTGTCTGGGAAGAATCCCCTGTGAAATGAAACTTCCATTTCCCACTTTCCCAAATTACATTCTCTAAGGGTTATTTACTGCAACACAGATGAGGAAAAAACGGATAAACACCCAAAAAAGCTGGCGTTTGCAACAAAGTGCATTGCTAAGCTGAATCAAACCAAGAATATCTTTGAACAGCAGAACTGTGTTTGAGAACAGACCTGTATATTTCTCCCTGACCAATAGGATATATTTATATAGCAGTTTATTAATAATGAGCACCAACCTTTTATGCTTGTTCTCATCCAGTGTAACTCATTGATGTACTATTATTTAACGCTATAGTAAAATTCCTTTCTCTCTGAGTTTTTATCATATGAGAAATTAGATTGAATTTGCATTTACACAGCAAATTTTATGATGTAAGTTTCCTAATATACTTCAGCTTGATACTGAAATAAATTGTATTATCCCCAATGGGTCATCAGTTCTGAGGTTTAGTATTTGATCTTGCTTTATTATCTTCCCTAGCTATATTCCATACCTAATTTTTTCCTGAAATGAGCATTATTGATTTACTCATTAAATACTGTCTTTTTGGTGTGAATTTTTCATCCAAACAGTATGATAAATCCCTTTTAAAATAATGATTATATGCTGCACAAGACTTGAAATACTGTCTTCCTGAGACGGTTTTCAATGGGTTGCAACTAAATACATTGTATACAAAAAAAGTCTTGTACCCTTTCTGCAAAATGACATCCATTGATTATATCTCCTCAAAAATGGAACAATCAATAAATTATTATACTTCTTAAAATTAAGCTCATTTCAGGGTGAAGGATTATTTTCTTGGTTTCATTTGAAGGTGGTGTTTTGTTTCTGTACTACTTCAGCTTAAAAGGCAACCTCATAGCACAGAAAAGTGGTTAAAAATCTAGAAATGTTTAAAAATGTCAGTTTTATCATGAAAAACAAAATAAAGCAGATTGGGTAAAATGAGACTCCAGTAGACCAACATACTGACACACTATATTTTCCAGCTCCTTAAATTTTCAAGCCCAGTGAATGGGTCTGGAGAAATGAAGTTTTTGTCATGAAGGATCTTTCTGATATTTTTCCTAAAAGCTCAGTCCAAAGGAGTTGGGTCAAAAGCAGTTGATTCTGCTACAGAAATGTATAGAATTTGTCAAAAGTGTCCTAAATTGAAGAAAATATTGCATTCAAATTCAGCTAGAGATCAAAAAAAAAGCATTCCATAAACCATAGAAATATTTTTATATAGTGTGTTGTTTGATTCAGGTCAATATATTTTATTTTATTGAAGCACACAGAAATATTTTCAGAGCATTTCAACCTTAAACATTTTGTAATTTTATGCACTAGTATTCATCTGAGGAATCCAAGGTTTTACAAATGAAACTAAGTGGAAATGAAGGAGAAAAACCATTCCACGTGAAGATGGTTAGGCTGTGAAACAGCCTGTGCTTACTCCAGTCCTGACAGTTTTCTCTGAGCAAAAAAAATAAACCCTGAGCAACGTCCTTTGAATGCTGGGTGATGTGAAGACCACCTGAGCTCCCTTCCAATCTAAATTATTTTGTGATGTGGTGATTTTCAATGAACAACTATCAAATTAAGAGGGTTGTTTTAGAGTACAGGTTTCATGGCATTTCCTGTCATAAAGCATCAAAGTATGAGTAAAACACAATTTTATCAAGTGTTTAACTCCTTTTAATGCATTTGTTAGTATGGCAGCAGTAATTCTTCTCAAAGCCAATTACAGGTGAAAAATGCAAAACTGTTTAGTTAAACACAGTCTGAACTTCTAGAAGTTCATTATACTAAGAAATAAAACACTGGAGTGTCACTAGGAAATGTTACCTTCTCAGTAGTATTTAACAACTCTTCATGTGGCCAAACCAAATGAAAAATCAGCTTGTAATTAGCTTGCCACAATGCTCTGGAGATGTGCATTATTCACTTTTGGATGCTGCTGCCATGAAATAAAGGAATAAAAATCAGTAGTTCTTGCAATCTAATCCTGTGATATTAATTGCCAAGTATATGTGCCTGACATGGTTTTCATTTGCTTCTCAGTGAGAGTTATCTTATCAGCTGCCACTGAAAACCTGATTACTGGAGACAACATCCAGATATTCTTCTACCTTGAGTTGTTTGTGTCACTAATGGTAAACACAGGAAGGAACTCTTCCCTTACATGGGCTGCATTTTAAAACACGCTCGTATGTTTCTATTCTCATTTGTTTTCTTCATGGACCAGTGGAGCCTGCTTGCTTAGCACAGCAGAAAGCAAGTTGCATAGAGCATTCAAGTTAAAAATCATTAGTTTGGCTTTAAAAATTATGAGTTTTTAAAAAGATTAGCTAGAACATACACATGTTCCAAGTAGTACTTTAATCTCTAGAATACTATAACATCCTTCTTTGTTTTCTTTTCTTTTCCCTGAATGATGAGATTCAGAAACAACCTTTCTCTTAAATTCACCTCACCAAATGTGCCAAAATAACTCTTCTATATAAAAAAAAAGTATCATTAAGTGTTTTGAAGTTACGAAAATCAACATGTACAAGCTGGGGACACAAGCCTGCACTTCACCACTTCATGTTTAGTACTCTTAGCAAAAATGAGCCATGCCACTTTACACCCTCATTTTCTCTTTCTCCCAAAAAACTTGTAGACAAGCAACACACAATAAGAAGGCTGGAGGGGCCTGAGTGGTGGCTCCTTGAGTTTCCGGGAAAAAGAGCTGGGAAATCCTCTGTTGCTGTGCAGTGATCTGCACAGTCAGCAGAAAGAGGGGACATTCTGTAGACTTCACTAAACTGCAGTCAGAGAGAAGCAGAGTTTCCTTCATTCCTGGTCTCCTTCTGGCAAAAAAGAAGAAAACTGATGATACTTTTCACTGCAGCTGCCAAGCACTGAGAAGATGAAGACAGATATGAAGATGTGATGTGGCTTCAAGAAGAAAAACACACACATACATATGTGGTCACTGCAAGTGGAGAGTATAAATGTGTTGTCACTGCAATAAAATAACAGACCAAAGCATGCTATGTTGTAGGACAAAAGGGTTGAGACTGGAAAGAGACAAAAAAACACCCTAGATCAAATTTCATTTTCAAGTGATAAAATTACACAGTGCTTCTCTTTACACCGAACTCTAATCCAGGCCATCACAGAGAGATGTTACTCCAGGCCTTTAGTGCCTTGATGATGAGAAAAGTTTTAGAAGTCCAAATTAAATTTATTCATAGACAGTTCAGGTACATTTGTTCTTATGTCTTTTAACTCAAAGAACTCTTTTTGCTATATGGTGCTCATTTCTTTGATGAACCAACTAAATCAAGCTCTAACCCATGTATATTTTTCATTTTGCTAAATTAAAAAAGGTATTTCAGTGTCATCTCTATTCTGATCATCCTCATAGTTCTTCCTCAAACTCCTAGGTTAGTACTGATCCTTCCTGAGTGCCAGCAGTGATGGTTGGACCCAACATCAAATTGAGGTCTCTTTGGTGCCTTGAACTGTAATTTTAATACACCTGTATCTCGATACAAAGATCTACTGATCAATTCATTTTCTCTTTCTATATTGTTTCCAAAAAATAACCTACCATCTTGCAGCAGTAATGTCTATTGTCCCTAAATTCTTTACTTTGTACTCTTTGTTATTGAATTTAATTTTCTCCTTGCCTTGCTTCCCACTTATTTTTTCTCCTCCAGGTGCCTTATCAAGAAGCTTTTGATAGCATTCCGTTTATATATCTGAGTGCAATAAGTCCTTCTCTAAAAGTCCTAATGAAGAAAGACTTTTAATGGAACAGAAAGCAGATGACCATTCACTAAACTCATATTAAATAGATAACAGAATCTAAGAAAAGAGGAAATAAGTTCACAGGCTACAGGAGCAACAGATAAAAGAGAAATCATGTAGAAAACTTGTGGGATTCTAAAATAATCTACAATCCCAAGCCAGGACAAAAGATTCAAAACTGTAAAAATATTGTGAATTAAGAAATCCAAAACAAATACAAATCAAATCAAATCAAATCAAATCAAATAAATCCAAAATATTTTTTAAACTTTCAATTTTTTATTTTCAATTTCATATTATTTGTACTGAAGTTATTCTACATTTATCCTATATGACCACACTTAGAGAAAATTTTGATGAAAAGACTGAAGTACTTTTTGCCCAAGCCTAGTAATTATATCATTCTTCTTGGAATTTTCAGAGCTTTTACACAACTATTTTCACATTTTCACTGAAGTCTTACCCAAAAGCGTTTTGGCTTGTCAACAAAGACAAATATAGTTTCTTCCAAAAATATAGCAGAGAGCTAGGAGCTCTGGAAGAAGATTGGTTTCCATTGCCCAACACATCAGGCTATGGTAGCCCTTCCCATCTCCATCAGTCCAGAGACAGAGTTTTATTACTTCCCATGGATGAGTCCTAATGAACACAGAATAAGCTGCTCACACATCTCTTCTCAGTCACAGTATGGAATTTAGTCCTTCTTTTTAACCCAAAGAATTAAAATTGCATAGTGGCCAACTGAGACCCTAAATTAAATCTATATTTAAAAGCATTTCTATTGCATTATTAGCAGTGGCAGCCAGAGCAATTTATTTGGGATCGTACCTGTGAGATTCCAGCAGTTTCTGAAAATTGTTAGAGTAAATTAAAAAAAAGATTTTTGTAATACATTTTTTCCTCATTGTGGAGACTCTCAAGCTGAGCAAATATATTACTAGTCTGGTGTAAGTTTAAGTGGGTATTTAATAAAGCAGCCAAACCTCCACAAAGATCATGGCAGGCTTATAATTCTAATTTAGTTTGAATTGGAAACTTCCTGCTATTTCCTGAGATATTTCTCTATTATTTCTGTGATATAGCACAGCTAACACTGTACTAAAATCATTAAGGCTGTAGGCACAAATGCCATAAAATGCATGCGTCAAAGCACATGTATATATATTTTCTCTATTTGCATGTTGAAAGTGAGACTGCTCCATACCCAGATGATTACTAACATGCTCATTTAGTTAATTATGTACTTAATTCAGGGCTAGACTCTCAAGGAAAGGATGGTGGGTTGCTGTGCTCAGTGCTGTTGGGTGTTTCTGCCTACAGGGATCCCAAGGCAGGTTGGGTATCACAGCTCTGCCCACAGCGTGCATGTGCCAGCCCCTGAGGTGACTCTCAGTGAGTCAGCCAAAGAGTGGGCTGAGCTCAAAAGCAGGAAATGTCCAAAAGTTCACATCCCACAGGTAAAAACGTTCTGAGCTTTGAAGAGAGGTGCTGCCTGCAGCCAGGTTTCACAACTGTGGAGCTTCAAAAGCCAAAGGAGGAGGAATTATTTTTATACATGCTGCTTCATCAATATTTATGTCTCACAGAAGAGACAAGAAGACATAGTCTCAAGTCTAACAAAGCAAAACAGATATTTTAGCCCACATCTTGGAGTTCAGCATGAATGGATTGAAGGACAGTGTCCACTAACCCTAAGTCCAGGGGCTGAACTACCTGTGCTCCATGGTTCAGAGAAGCACAGGGGACTAGAGGAAACCAACAATACTGTTGCCAAGGTGTGAGAAAGCATGTGAGCTGGAGCCCCACAAGAGGAGAAAAGACACCAACAAAAATGCCTTTATTGAGAGAGAAGCAATTAGTGGCTCAAGGTTTCAAAAGGAAAATTAGAGGCGAAAAGGTAAAAACACTGAGTGAAAAGAGCACTGCTGGGTGGCATTTCAGTGGCACTGGAGATCAGCCTTTCAGGTACAAGAAAGCTGCAGAATAGCTGAGAGTACAAAGTGCTAAACATATGTTTAACAGCATCTCTTGGGATATACCATCAATAATTATATAGTCACTGCACAGGGTAACTACAGTGTTAGATGAATGTTTGCAGTTGCTAGACTTATAAAAGATTTACACAAATCTTAGCTTGAGACAAGTGAAGAAGTAATTTAAGACTCTGGGTTTCCTCTCTTTACAATGTGTGCAAAATATTATTCCACGTAATGTGCGTTATTTTTATGACTTGGCAATTGTTCTCTCTTCCTTAACAAATCTGGAGCTATTGCACTAATTCTGCATATTTTCCAGTGCAAACCAAATGAAGGTTAAACTTAACTATTTGCAGGAAAGAAAAAACCCAAGCCCCACCTACTTTGGTGCATTGTGCTCTCCATTTCTTGCATCTAAATTAGAGGTTGTGTTGCCCAATTTTTTTTACTCAAAATCTTGCTATAGCCAAAAGGAACAAACTTGGTATGCAAAGCCAATAATTTATTATTAGTTTAATCTAGCTAACTAAATAGCTTAATCCATTAACAATAATAAGAATGCTTGTAGTTCCAAATTCTATAACTATATTTAAAGCTAGGTGTGCACAAACCTTCCAATATCTCCTCCTTTCTCTGGCCTTACTCGCATTCCTGCTATAAGCAATGGCACCACTGTATTGACTGGGCTACAAGACTGGAGTCTGCACTGGCCCTGCACGGCCTCTGAAAAACAGCAGATTTATTCTGTTGCCATTTTTCCCCAGACCATCCTGTTAATGCTTTCATAATCCTGTGTCATACGATGGCACCAATGGCTGCACTGGACTAGGGTGAATAATAAATTAGATAAAGGTGAATAAGACTTGTCCAAAACTTGAGAAAAAAACTACACTATCACTAAGTGAATACATACCCTTGCTTTTCTGAATATCCACACAGTTTCAATGACTAAAATATTTTTATTGATGTGTTTATTATACAGAACTGCACATGTTCAGCCTTAAAAACCTGTCTTTACTGGCTTACCTTTTGGAAAATACTTCATCACCTTATCCACAGAGACATACAGGAACATATGTATAAGATATGAGAAATTAGCAGCAGTAGAAGAAATTCTCTGGAAAAAAAAAACGTGGATAAGCTTCGCCACAGAGCTCATAAAAATAATTATTTGAAATTTTATTGATTTATGAGACAGATCTTCATCTAGTTATCACTGTTTCAACTCCAGTGAAGCCAGTGGAATTACATCTACACCTACTGAAGTTTTACTCCACACAGCTAATTGACTCAGCTAAGAGTATGGTGTCAATTGAAAAATCTCAAATAGCAATAACAGGTAATGCTTCTAAGATTTTATATCTTATAGAAGAGAATCCTAGTAAAATAACAAATTAATCAATCTGTGGTAAGTTTCAGAGTGCCATTCATAATGCTGCAATTTAGAAAATCTGTGTTACTGCACAGCATTGTGCTAGAATGTTATATCAAATATACCATTTTGGTGGTTTTTCATGCTTGATGATGGCCCTCACCATGTGTTTTAAAGAAGTGGGGAGAGAGGTAGAGAGGGAATTAATATACAAAATTATACCACAGAGAATACAATGAGACTTGTTTTCTTTCCTCTTCTGTTTTTCCTCCCATGTCCTAAAATGCATGAATTTGTAAGCTTTAAGTAATTCATCCCTGTCCTGAACATAAGAAATGGGAAGGATGCAGGATGCTGCAACTGAGCAGCAGTTAGTGCTGGCTGAGAAGACAGCAAAACTCAACAGCTCCAGTAACAAGCCAAGATTGCTTTTCCTTTGTGCAATGTCATAAGACCAGGATGATAGAATAAAATGCTCTTCTCTAGGGAGTCCTCTATGCAGCCCTCATACAGCATCTGCAGGCCCAGGTGCCTGAAGGCTCTCACACTCTGCTTATTAACCAGCTTCCACACTTGCTGTTTTCTGTATGTAATACTTGGTGGGGAAAGTGTTTAGGTACAAAAACCTATAACATAATTCGGTAGCAAATTCTCTTTGAAAAATAGTCATAAGGAGGTGTTTGCAGCTGCTTTCAACCTTTTGCAACTTAAAAAGTTGTTCTACTGTTCTGGTTACCTCCTGAGCCTTCTACCTCCCATCTTCATTCAAATATTTATGCCTTTGAAAACAATTGTAGAATCACAGAAAATCTCACATTGAAAGGAACCCATAAGGATCATCCAGTGCAACTCCCTGCTCTTGCATGAGTGTCCAACACTAAGCTGTATCACTGAGCATCATCCAGACATTCTTGAACTCTGACAGGCTTGTGCTGTGACCACTTCCTTGAGGACCCCGTTCCAGTGACCAGCCACTGCATCAGTGAAAAACCTCTTCCTAATGTACAGTCTGATGCAGCTTCATTTCATGACCTCAAGCCTTATTGCTGGTCACCAGAGAGATCAGCACTGCCCCTCTGCTGCCCTGCATGAGTGAGATGTAGAGTGTGATGTAGTTAATATGAGCCTGCGTGACAGCCAGTGTGTTGGACCATACACAAAATTGTGCTCCCAAGAGCAGCAGCATTCCCCCATCCCCTTTCTTTGCTTTTCAAACCTGTTTCTTCTAATCTAAGAAATTCTGGTGTGTAGTCATAGAATCATAGAATCATACAGTATGCTGAGTTGGAAGGGATCCATCAGGATCACTGAGTCCAACTCCTGGCCCTGTGCAGGACACCCCAACAATTTCACCGTGTGCCTGAGAGCATTTTCCAAATGCTTTTTGAACTCTGCCAGTCTTGGCACTGTGACCCTTTCCCTGGAGAGCCTGTTCCACTGCCCAATCACCCTCTGGGTGAAGAACCTTTTCCTGGTATCCAACCTAAATCTCCCCTGATTTCTTCTTGCCATTTTCTTGAGTCTTGTCACTGATTGCAGGAACAAAGAGATCAATACCTGCCCCTCCACTCCTCCTCTGAGGATTTTGAAAACCACAATGACATCCCCCCTCAGTCTCTTCTTGTTCAGGCTGAACAGACCAAGTGACCTCAGCCACTCCTCATACAGCTTCCCCTCAAGGCCCTTCACCATCTTTGTTGCCCTCCTTTCCTTGCTCTCTTAACAGTTTAGTATCTTTTTTTATAATGTAGTGCCAAAACTTCCCCCAGCACTCGAGGTGAGGCCGCCCCAGTGCAGAACAGAGTGGGACAATCCCCTCCCTTGCCTGGCTGGTGATGCTGTGCTTGATGCCCCCCAGGACAGGTGGCCTTCCTGGCTACCAGGGCACTGCTGACTTGTGTTCAACTTGCCATCGACCAGGACCCCCAGGTCCCTTTCTGTGGTGCTGCTTTCCAGCCTCTGATTCCCTGGTTCATACGCACTGCCAGGGTTGCTCTCTGCCAGGTGCAGAATCCAGCACTTGCCCATGGCTAGTGATTGTCCATCTCTCATTTGCCAAGGTCTCTCTGCCGGGCCTCTCTGCCCTCAAGGGAGTCAACAGCTCTTCCCACTGCAGTGTCATCAGGATGACACTCTGTCATGACACTGCCCTGAGATCAGCTCAGTTGGTTACAGCATGGTGCCAACAGCACCAAGGCTGTGATCCCTGTACAGGTCATTCACTTAAGGGTTGGACTTGATGATTCTTGTGAGTCCCTTCCAACTCAGAATAGTCTATGACTCCATGATTCTGGATGTCAGCATGACAATGTATGTCCAGTCTCTCACAGTGGATCCAGGCTGCCCTTTTTCCCTGATGTTAAACTCAGGTCTGCATTGTTTCTTTTTCTTAAATGTGTGAGTCTTCCTCAAACAGAAAATCAAACATCATTTTGACTGTCTTAGAGGTGAGGCTGTACTTTTGGAAACAATACCAATTATGTGGGGTCCCTTCGCTCCTCATCTTCTTGTTCTGGATTCTGCTCTCCTTGAAAAAGGAATATGCATTTGTTAGGCCAGTGCTCTGCTCTGGTTCATTGAGTAGTTGCACAAACATGTTTTTCAAGATCTCAATGGGGCTTGGTATCAAGAGGTGGGAAAAGGGGGTGCTGTGAAAGGGGGTGATTGTGTCACTGTCACCAAGCCCATGAATGTGTAAGTTTTAGACATGCACATTTTGACTGCTCTTCGTTTTTTAGAGCACGTCTTACAATGCTGTGATCATTTTCATGCTGCTTCTTGAAAACCCCTCAAAGTTATCAATATACCGTTAGCTTTGTTTATATTGGAATACTATTGCAATATAATAACATTATATTGTAGTAAAATATTTCCCTATTATTTGAAGAACATTTTAGTTCTTTGCAGCTACACTGTTGATCTGGGATCTTTTTTGTTTAATCATGCAGTTCTGTAGAGTCAAAGACATACAAAGCTGAAAGCAACCTCAAGAGAGCACCATCTCCAATCCCCAGCAATTAGGCAGAATGGATGATTTACAACTATTTTCTAATTTACTCTTCCCAATACCAAATCTCCCTGTACCATGGGTACATTAGCATGATTTTTGTTCTTATATGCTTACATTTTGTTATATATTTGTTATATACTTGTTTATGCAATCTGTTTTCATGTTTCCTCCTAAATAATTTTTGAAATTTGAAAAAGGTGTAAAACAAGTCTCTGAGAATTCACTGCTTATTAACAATTCCCTATTTACATTTATATTATTATATGGCATTTTTATAATAAACTAAAAAATCATCACTCAACAAACTTTTAGTCCATTAAATATGCAACATTGATTGTTTTAATCAATTAATTTTCTTTCTCTTGAAGCTAAATGTCATATACAGCATGAAGGGAGTAACAGTATGGAATTGATTCAAATTGTGCTGCTTCTAATTCAATAATAAAATATGATACTATCTGTTATACCTGTTACCAGTGTCTTTTTTTTTTTTTTAATTAGAAGTGAAGGATTTGCTTATCTCTTCAGCTGGCCTGTGACAGTCAGAATACCCCAAGCTGGCAAAGGGCGAACAAGTGATCTGATTTGGAAAAAGCATTCTAAATGTCAGATTTGTCATTTGCTTTCTCATATTCCAGCCCTGCCTTCTACAGAGAGTAAATAACAAGTGGTTGAGTCAATGCTGTAGAGTTGCTACTTATTATAATTCTAAGACAGAATTAAGCTATGAGAAAATGTGGAGCACATCACACCCTCTTGGAAGGCAGAGGAGTGAGGTTGCTCTGTAGTTCAGTTTGCTGCACAGACAGCAAGGAAACTTCAAAAGAAGAATCCACACATCAAAGACTTTTTACTTTTTAAAAAAAAAACATACACAATCCCCACTAAATCTTTCATCTGCAGTCTCACAAATGTGCAGTTCTAATCAAAGACACAGTAATGTATGTCCCTGTAAATAAAAAATATAAAGACAAAAGGTTCTGGTGTGGGTGGAAAGACGCAGAAAAATTCTGGTATCCCTAGCCATGAGCTAGAAACCTGTTCAAGACTATCTCATCTTCACAGCAGATGGACCAGCAGCTTAACTGGCTCCACAGTTCCAGCTCTGAAGGATACTTTAGAAGCAACTCTGCATTAATGACAAGGTCTCCCTGTCAGATATAGGCTTAAAAATTGTATCTATGAAATAAAACCTCAACCCTTTGCTTTGCTAGATTAAATATGTTTTTATTTCCTACTTTTAAAGTGATGCAAACATACCTAAAGGGGAGGGAGACTCTTCCTGGTAACAGGGTACCTAAAACTGGAGACTCTAGAGTAGAGTCCTTCTGTGTCAGGCTGTACAGGGTCAGGCTGGCACTACTAACAGTGTCAGCAGTGTCAAAAAGTAGGATTCACAAAGGATCAAATCCTGATTAACTTTATCTGTATGAACTCTTGGAAACAGAGAGTACATGGCTTCAGGAAACTCGTATTTTCACAGATCCTCTTATCTTGTGTTAAATATCTGCATGAACACAATATCATAATATTAACTTTTAATTTAAGCAGTGAATACAGAACATATCTTGTTGCAATAAAAAAAAAGGACTCTTAGGTCAGTAGTGTTAATTATCATAGATTCATAGAACCAGTCGCAGAATCAGTCATGGAGCCAGTTATAGAATCTCAGAATGGTTTTGGTTGGAAGGGACTTTAAAGACCATCTGGTTTCAACCCCCCTGCCATAGGCAGGGACAACTTCCACTAGACCAGGTTGCTCAAAACCCACTCAGCCTGGCCTGGAACACTTCCACTGTCTCACCACCCTCACAGTAAAGAATTTCTTCTTTATGTCTAATCTAACCCTACCATCTTTCAGTTTAAGGCCATCCCCCTTGTCCTGTCTCTACATACCCCTGCAAAAAGTTATTTCCCCACCTTCTTGTAGACTCCCTCCAGGTACTGAAAGGCTGTAATAAGGTCACCTCTAAGCCTTCTCTTCTCCAGGCTAAAAAATCCAAATTCTCTCACCCTTCCCTCATAGGAGAGGTACTCCACCTCTCTAATGATCTTCATGGGCTCCTCTGGACTCACTCCAACAGTACAAGGTCCTTCCTGTGCTGGGAACCCCAGAGCTGGACACGGTATTCCAGGTGGGGTGTCACCAGAGCAAGTAGAGGGGAGAATCTTCTCCCTCACCTGCTGGCCACACTGCTTGTGATGCAGCCTAGGGCATGTTTGGCTTTCTGGACTGCCAGTGTACACTGCCAGCTCATGTCAAGCCTGTCATCCACCAGCCCCCCCAATCCTCTATGATAATGCTCTGTGATAATCCTCTAGGACAGCTTTGAAATGCTCTCAGAATTTAACAGAAATGTGCTAAAATTATCACTTTGTTACACCAGATATTTGTATGGTCTGTTTATCACAAGTACTGGTGTTTGTTTGGGTGTGTGGCCATGTGTGTCTGTAACACACCCAGTTGTATTTTCATTTACTCATGCACACAGTATGTCTGGCTGTCTTGCCAGAAATATGAACTGTGTGTGCCTGGAGGAATTAACTACAATCCTTTTCATAAAGAATCCAGTCTCTCTGGCAACACACAAGCTTTAGTTCCATTATCTAAATCTTTTATCTTCCCTTCTTTGATTGAAGGATAATTTTTCATCTTTCTATTTTTCAGTGAATGAAGTGCAGATGAAGTTCTCTTATGTGACAGAAACATTTCACCTTCCCTGTGAAATTGCCCTGAAAGCTTCATCAAAGACAACACCCTCTGAATTATTAGGTGCATATGTTAAAAATAGTCATTTGCATTCCGTTAAAATAACACAGACCCTATTGCTAAAACTTCCATCCTGTCCTCTGAACTTACGTGCACTGAAAACAGCCCTTTTGTAAATATAGTCATTATCTTCCTTTCTTAAAAGAATCATAAGAAAAGATATTACCTCTTCCTATTTCTTTGATATTTCCTTCTTATGCATAAAGAAATACTGTGCCATTCTGCAAGTCGTTCTTTTAGGATAAAAATTCTTATGAAAAACTTCCTAAAACCTAAAGAACTGTAGTTATGTTGGGTATTCTTTTGGCCATTCTCTCCCTTTCTATATTAATATAAATCTTCCCAACTCCTGATCTTTTTGTCACATTTCTTGAGTTAGTTATGGTGGATCAGAAGTACTGTTAGTACTAAACTTGCACCTTGTTTGCCACTACAGAGGTGGCAGTCTGTCACTCAAGCAATTCTGCCACATGGTTTGGTTGCTGTGCACGCTGCTTTGAATGCATTTCCTTAACTTAGTTCCCTTAGTTCTTTCCACTTGCTCCTTCCTGCCCTCTTGCAGTCCTGCAGCTCCAGGACCACAGTCCCAGGAATCCCTGCAGTGTCACTGTCCTTTTCCTCATGCCAGCTCAGGCCCATGTATTTCAGTTCATTTGTCAAAATCCAAACAGGCTGTCCTGGCTGTAGCAAATCGAGCTTTTGTTGCAGGTCTTTCATGTTGCAATTGCTTGTCTTTCTGGGAATAATGTCACATCCTGAATGCCAGATCTTTCCAGTCAAAATTCTGGCTTTGCAGTGCATGCTTTGTGCTGTGCCGGGCTGCCTTTTCTTGCCCGTGCTACACATCACTGCCTTAACAAGCTGCTGAGTTCCTGCAGAGCCATTAAATCTTTGTGCCTCATCTCTCCCTTTCTCCCTTCCAGGCTTGTCATAGCTAAATCACACAGCACGTGCACAGAGAGTGTTTCAAAATAGGGTTTCATGAAGAAAGAAGAAAGACAGAGAGTATATTTTCCCTATCTAAAACCCGATAAATTATTTTCTACTCATAGAGTGTAGGGTTTATAACCTAAACTCAACCTGAGAGAGCAAAGCAACCTATCCCTATCTTCAAAATCATCAAAAACAGCAGTAGGGTGTAATAATAAGCTTGTAATAATAACAGAACTCACTTTTCTCACAGTTACACTTCTTTTCCCATACAATGCTTTATATTTATATTTATATCTGAGACCATAATAATTATTAGTCATTATAATTGTCCTAATACCATTCCCAAGTAAAGCCAGAATATCTACCATATGCAGAAAGAGTCTGATATTCTGTGGGTTTTTTCTGGTTTAGGACTTTCTTTAAGAAAGGTCTTTTTAAGATTTTTGGATAAAACAAATCTTCTTGGATTGTTCTATTTTTCCCCTTCTCAAGGATGAAAAATATCTTGCATGTGATTTTTTCAGAAAATTTGTTAGTGCCAGACACCAGTCAAAGCAGTAAATTGCAAATTCTGAAAAAACTTTGTAAAATTCTGGGCATGCTGGTTAGCACTGTATAATTCATCTTTCTTTTAGCCTGTAATCTGGGGCTGAGCTGCCATGCAGTGTATGCTCCATCTTTGCCTATCTCAGCCAGCACTAGTATGCACTTGTTTATCATCTTCCCTGATAAAGTCCATCCATCATTCTAATGTCATTATTTGTCTTATGATAAATTCTGTCAAGACTGGTAGAGTAAGATTAGTTTCCCAAACTCTAAAATAGAGACAGAAAGACCTCTTTAAAGCCTGCTGATAGGTAAACAGAAGTTCCAGAGATCTCATCTTGTGTATTGAAGACAAAGAGGGTCAAACTAACCACAATAAGATAGCTGGGCACAGAGTAGAAAAGTTGCCAGGGACACTGAACATGAATTTTTCAGCTTTGTCACTCCCTGCCTATTGGTGTCTATTGTCTGCTAAATGAGACAAATTGTCAAAATTCAAGAATAAGAACATCCTCAAAACAGAACTTCCTTAGCAAGATGTAATCAACTTTTCCAGTTAAGGTCCAATGGTTTCAAGTAAGAGGTAAACCCATCATTTGGTGGGATACACAGTATAATTTAAGTCGTATTTGTCAACTGAAACTTGCTCCACGATCACAGAAAAAATCCCAGTCTAGGTGGGATTGTGCCTTGCCCCATGCATACTTGTGTACCCATGGGGGTACACAAAGATATTCTGCCTTACCCGTCTTCCTCTCACCCTAATTTTTATTGGGTCTTCTGCTCTGGAAAAAGTGGGAATCTCCTTCTGCAGGTACTACTTGGTCAAAAACACCAAGGTATTTGCCAAAGCCCTGAACCTTTTTACACAAGGCATCGTAGTAGAAGATGCACACAACTGGTAATTGCCATATAACATTTTGGCACACCAAGAACAAGATGGTCAGATCACCCTTGCCCCTTTCCCTGTCCAGATGAGCAAATGAGAACCAGTTCATTTGCTGTGACTGTCAGTCAATTACATCTCTTGCTCTGAGCAAATATCAAACACTCCGCTCAAGAGATATTGTGCCTAAATGTTCTGGCTCACAATTACCAGCTTTAGTTATTAATTCTACGGTAGGTGAAGCTGAGAGATAAATTTGGTTATAGAAGATTTAACAGAGGTTATATTTATTAACCCTTATTTAATCACCTCAGCCAAGCAAACAGCTTTGATCTACAGTGTAGAGCTGTAGTTCAATATTTACAACTTGCATGAAAATATGGCATTTAATCTAATCAAGCTGGCCAATGCTGAACATGCCACATTAAATGTTTGCTCTTCAAATCTGGAGTTCACTCATTCTGTCATTCTAATTCCCGGACCCAATTTGAAAATAGTTTGCATTACATGCTATCTTGCAGCTTTATGTGTTTGCCTACCAAACACAGGTTAAATGACCTTGTCGTGTGAATGTGACATTGTTAAAATCAAAGAATAAATACAACATTATTATCTACTAAAAGAAAAACTAATACATTGCTAACAGCAGAAAGACAACATATCTCTCTATCCGTAACAGTTCTTTTGCTACCAAAAATAATCTTGCTTTTTGTTCCACAGCAGAACATTAGCAGATTGTGTGATCATTGTAATCTTTTCTCTTTCTGCTCTAGTAAAATCCTTTAAACAGTAGGTTGAAAGATGAACAAACAAATGGGGAGGCAACAAAAATAAACAGTGTAAAGTTAAAATCTCTAAAAAAAATGGCATTCTAAAACAAAGCACTGAAGCCTGACTCTAATCTCACACAAACCAGTTCCAGTAAAGCAGGAGCAATTCTAATGATCTTGAAGGAGGTACAATGGGAAAATGAGACTACAGTTGAAGCCTTATTTCCTCATTGCTTCTTGTGTTTCTCGTACTGGAACTGGGACAGCAAGGAAAAAAAAGTGTTTAAAAATTAACCAACCAATTACCCTCTTCTCACGCCCCCCAAAAAACATAGTAACAAAATGGTATCACAAAGACAGAAATAATAAGAAATTTGCACAGAGTTGATTTTAAAACATCTGCATTTTTTACTTGCAGTAAGTTTTTAATACAGGCTGACCTCACAAATGGAAAACATCTGTGGTTGTGGAAAAATTGAACTTGTATAAAGAGGCAGAATTGTGCTAGTCACCATTAGAGGAATATCTCTGTGTTTCAAACGTTTCTTTAAAGGACTGGTGGCCACAGCAGGGGACAGAAGTTGTGGAAAGGGTGGGTCAGGACATGGCCCCCCATCAGGCCATAAGGACCCCGTGCTGTGCTATGGGATGAACCAGCTCCTGGGCCCAGCACAGGCACCTCCTGCACTCTGAGAAACTCTGCAGCATAGACTCATCCTTTGAAACACACCTTAAACTTTCAGCCCCACTTTTCTCTATTATATTCAACAAAACACAGGAAACATTTCTGAAGTTCTTCTTCTGCATACAACCCTATCAGTATTAATATAAAATTTTTCTTCCAGTACACAATGTGTTACTGTTTCCCTTCCTACTTTTTTTTGCAAATATATATATAACTACATACATATGGGATATCATAAATGGTTTTGATAGGAGAATATCAATGTCACTGAGAGAATACTACAAAGATATTATAATGATAAACCAGATTATACATTACAGAAAGAAAACTCAGTGATTTTTCCATGCTCACAAAACCACAGCAAGCAGCAGACATCCACACTTCAATTTGCCTGCCCTAACTTAGAGACTTCAAAGTTTCAATTCCAGAATCACAGCTACTCAGCCTATGTTCCTCTTATGGACAATGGACATAAAAGATCAATTAAAGAGGTTTTCAACTCATCCTAAAATAAGTCGTGTTCTGGAGGTCTAATTTTCTCCATCCAATATAAGGGTAACATAGTACTTCCAGTGCATCCATAGATAAATTTATATACTTAAAGTGATACAGACCCACCCAGAACTCCTGATTCCTATGTTATACATTATATAGTGGTGTGAATTGCATAGAGGAAGACCTAGAGAGTTTGGTTCATGTTTCTCTGTATTTTTCCATTGCTTCCATCCATTGGTATTTCATTCTCTCCTTCCTTCCACTTACAAAATACCTGACAGTTAAACACAACGAACTATTTTATTGTTAAGCATTTAAGAAGAGATAAATGATGGTTTGAATGTTAATGCACCAAGGTAGATCAGAATCTTAGCACTGTTAAATGGTTTCTGGGCCACTAGAGCATAGCGTCAGTGCTATAAAGAAGCACTCCCTGATGGATTGTTAGCAATACTCTAACTCTTTTCAGGACAATAATATTGACTTCACATTAGATAAACATGAATCTTCTAAACAAGAGGTGAATACACAGGAATCAGCCTCTTTGTGTCTAGCAGCTAAAAGGTGGCAGGACACACTCTATAGAGTTTAATTTTAACTGTAATTAGCTTTTGCAGTGAAGTGCAGTAAGGTAACAAATGAGGTACAGTGCTACAACACAGGACTAAAGAGAGAATGGAGGAGGTCATACTCTTTACCTTGACAATTTTTGGTTTTCACAAAACCCATTATTAGTAAAACACAGACATTAAATGATGCTTATGCTTTCAAAGAGGCGGTTGTGTGGGAGGAAAAAAAAGGTTAAAAAACAGTGAGGTATTTAATCTGTAGTTGGAAGTTGCTCAAATGTGAATGCTGACACTTTCTTCTTTAGCTGTAGACCACATATTCTGAAAAAGTAATGCAATGGCTTAGTAAATTGCTTAGCATTTACCATTGGTTTATGACCCCAGCAGAAGTCAGATACATCAGTGAATTTTTACCTTTACAGGTGCAATTTTCTATCTGCTAACAAGAAGCAGAACAACTGAATGCTACTACAGAATTTATTCAGAACTTGGAATCATAATTTTGGTTCTATTATAATTCTACAAAAAAAGTGAAATCCAAAAATTTCATACTTCTGGTAACCCAAAAGCAGTCTTTAAACTGAAGGAATATAGGAACTAGGAATCCAGAATTTGAGGTAATTTTTTACTCTCAGTCCTACCATCACTTAATTCATTATAGAAATTTAAGGGTTTTTTACCAGTCTTCATTGGCCCAAGAAATACAACAATAGAAAACACAGCTGGACTAGACCTCTCAAGGCAGGCTAATCCACACCTGATTCAACCCCAGATCAGCTCTGACCAAGCTGTTCCTGATGGATATTTGTCTAAATCAGTTTGCAGTCTTTTATTTCCAAGAATAAATCTCCTTATTTAAAAGAAAAAGAAAAAAAAGATATATATTCATGGATTCCATTCACATTCTTAATGTCTAAAATCTCACTAAAAATCCTTTTCACAGAAAAACTGTGATGTACTTAAAGTATTCACTGGCTGAGTATCTTTTCTATATTCCACTTGGGTTTCATTTCAACCTTACTTGCTGGTACTTTGAAAAATTCTTACAGGTAAATCTGGATGTTATACCCTTCATCTATTCATACCTTGCTTTGCAAATCTCACTCTCAAGTGCAGCACAGCAAAATACTTATAACATTAATAAATAAGTTAAACTATGAAAATATAACCATTACCTTTCTTTGGAAATTTGAAATTGTCTTTAGTGACTTTAGTTACTCTGAAGGAAGACATAGAGTTGAAAAGGCAAAAGAAAACTGTTTTCAAGTGTCTGTCCACAAAGCTATGATTTGCTTCAAAACTGAAGTGTAGAAAAAGAATGAGCATTGTCAAAGAAAAAGAAAATTTCTGAAAGTTTATTTTAAAATTTGTCAAAAAGTTGCCCTCCGTTTATTACAACTTTATAAGGCTGAGTACTTCTTTGTGTGCCTGCCAATCCAGACTCCCACTTCTGCATTACAATTGTTCATGTAGCCTTGCCATGAGCTGCATGGCTTCCATGGCAAATGATCAAAGGGAATTTCCAAACCCCTGAAGGAAAAAAGTATTTAGAAAAACCAAGACAAAACAATTAGGTGTACCTGTGCAGCACCAGTCACTCAAGGATTTCAAGGATCTTGAAAATGCTTTAAAGACACTAATTATCTGAAGTTTGTAATGGCTAGGGATTACAAATTAGTACAGCATATAAAAAAAGTACATGTACTAGAATCATGTACCTTTTACTAAATATTGATGCATACATTGAATTGTGCTTTAAAATAAATGTCCCCTGATATTTCTTCATTGCTTTTTCTTCATGCTCAATGATATTACTTCATTGCTACTTTGCTCAGAGATATTTTCAAGAATATTACATTATATAAGGCCATACCCTCAACTGAGATAAATCAGTATCATCCTAGTTTCAAATGAGCTGCGCTGAGTTTAAACCAGTAGAAAATCTAGCCAATTTTCTTCATCCTTTTACAAAAAGCCCCTGCATGTAGCACAGAACTTGTGTTTGAACACAAAGAAAAATAAGATTTTCACTGTATGCACAGCAAGGAAAATTACTAGCTTTTGGATATTGCAGCTTTAAGGGATATATGAGAAGCTTATGAGCTCTCAGACTCTACTATATTGCTTTGGAAGCTGGGCTAGGATAGGCATGATGAAGAGGTTTAGCAGAGTACATATTAGAAATTCGAGTAAGCCACAGCCATGCAATAAAAATTACAGCAGACAATACAATATAATGATTTTACGAAGCATTGGAAGCATCCAAAAGACCTCATCTCTAGTTTTGCTTCCAAGTAAATTATTAACTCGGTCTCCAAGTACAGACAAGTTTTCTGCTTCTCTTTCTCAGGGGTTTTTTTTCCCTTTCTTCCAGCCCATCAGTTTTAGCTTAAATAAAAATAGGTTCATAAAAATATATATGGAATCTTTTTATAATTCATTTAATGTTTGGAACAACCTGAACAGTGACTTGAAAACTTCAGATAGTTTTTACTTTAATCTACTCCAGACTCAGAACAAATACAACTTTTCTCAGTGGAGAGGGATGGCACAAGGGAGATTTGCTCTCAACATGATAGAGAAAAGAGAAGCAGATCTTGAGAATCAGCTAGTTAAAAATCAGCTGACTTAGAGCTGATGCCAAGTAAAGGGGTCACCTGGCTCTTCAGCACTTCAGCTTGCGCTGCCTCTTTCATAGATTCAAAAAAAATTTCCAGGTACAAGCCTGTAATTTTTTGCAAAATGCAATTATTATATACAATTATTAGAGTCTATGCTATTACCAGAGTCCTGCTAATTCAATCCATCTCAGAAATGGTGAAAGATTGACCTTAGCTTCCCAAGAACTACAACATGTGCAGGAATGGAAATGGCCAAAGTGAATGATGAAACTAAGACAAAAATCTTGGAGTCTGCTCAGGTATTGCTTTTTCTCAGGAGCAGTGGCAATGGTAACAGCTGGCTAAGAAGGGCATTCCACACAATCCAGTCTCCTCTGGGGTCATACCAGCAGTGGCTGATTCCAATTTTCAGGATGCTGGCTAAGACAGACTCTGCAGGTGGGTTGGACTGTGGCTCTTTGTTGCCCTAGCTAGCATGTAGACATATAAATGTAGGTATCTAAATACAGGCACTTTCTGCCAGATATTTATGGCCCTGTGTTTTGGGTTTGTATGGCCAGGTTTTGGTGGCAGGAGGGCTACGGAGGTGGAGTCTTTGAGAATCTCCTGACAGAGTCAATCCCAGCCAGCTCCAAGACAGCTGGCCAAGGCTGGGCCAATCGCCTCTATGATAACAGATTTAAGAAGGAAAAAAAAGTTGCAGAATTGTGTCCAGAGAAGAGCAGGGTGAGAATATGTGAGAGGAACAGCTCTGCAGGCACCAAGGTCAGTGGAGAACGAGGGGCAGCAGCTGCTCCAGATGCCAGAGCTGAGGTTCCCCTGCAGCCTGTGGTGAGGCAGCTGTGCCCCTGCAGCCCATGGAGGTCCATGAGGAAGCAGAGATGCACCTGCATCCCATGGAGGAGACCAACGCCAGAGTGGGTGGATGCCTGAGAGGAGGCTGTGAACATTGAGAGACCTGTGCTGGAGCAGGATTCTGGCAGGGACCTGCAGACCTGTGGAGAGAGGATCCCACGCTGGAGCATGTTTCCTGGTAGGACTTGTGACCCTGTGGGGGACCCATGCTGGAGCGGGGGAAGGACTCCTCTCCCTGAGCAGCAGCAGGAACAACGTGTGATGAACTGATCATAGCCCGCACTCCCCATCTCCCTGAGGCACTGGGGGAAGAGTTAGAGCTGAATGAAGGGAATGAAGGGTTCGGGGGAAGTGTTTTCAGGGTGTTATTTTACTTTTCATTATCTTGCTCTGATTTTGTTAGCAATAAATTCAATTAATATCTCTAATTCTAGCCTGTTTTGCCTGTGACAGTATTTGTGTCTGAGTGATCTCTCCTGGTGCTTATCTCAGCTCATGAAATCTTCATTATATTTTCTGTCTCCTGTCCAGTGATAGAGAGGATTTGGTGGGTGCCTGGCACCCAGCCAGGGCAAACTCACTCCACCCCGTTATTCTTAATGGAAATCTAGGTAAAGTAGAATTTATGTCTGATTTAGTGTGAATTTTCTACGCATGTTTCCTGTTCCAAAGATAGCATAACTCTTTTTCTCTTATCATGGGGATGTATTGTAGTAAAAATATTAAAGATTAGTAGATGCTCAGAACTTCGTGCTACGACCATTACTTAAAATGTCCAAATCTCTCAGTCATGTTCTTTTTTTCAGAAAATCTTTCTGGATTTACAGTATAGAGGTAAGATTGAGCCACTGAGAAAAACGTCAAGGAAAATTCAGGAGGTACCCACTCCACTCAGTGAACAGTTGCAGCATTTTGCAATGGAAATCACTATCTGGCCAATATTCACTCCAAGGATAATCAAACAGATAACTGGTAATGATCACACATAAAGGTACAGTTTTCCACACAACTGTGCTGTGGAATGTTGTGGCTATAGAGTACCAGTGTCAACTGATATCAGTTTGCTATTTGATGAGGGAAAATTAAAGTAGACTTGAATGAATGGCTAAACTAGTGAGGCAATGTCTAGCAAGAAAATAAGGAAAGACACATACAGTGCAGGCACTGAAAGCTCCATGACTGTAAACTGACCCAACAGCATTTATGGAAATTTAGCTAATTACTTGTAAGAGGGAAAAAATGAGAATCCTGAAAGAAAAAAGAATTCAAAATGGATTATGCTGCTTCTGCATTCACCAGCTGTAATATGTCATCTTATAAACTGCAAAATGAGTGATTATTCTATAAACCTTTAATTCAAATGTGATATTTACAATATGTATATGGAAGTTCAAAAATCTAAGCTAATAAAAAAGTGTATGAATTCTTTCAAGAGCAAAGGCCTTTTAAAGAATGCAAGGTGCCAACTGGGCTCATTTTATAACAAATGTTAAAATGTAAGAGATTCAAAAATACCTTTATTTCTAAAATAGCCCAGAAAGAAAGATAGAAATGAAGTTAAAATGGAAAACTGTTTCATAATCAAATGTCATAGTTCATACAAAAGGATAACTTTTTTGACAAACCAAAATAAGAAACCTTCATTGAACAGAACTTGAAACAAGGAAAATAATTATCATTGAATATCAATGAAAATGTCAAGAAAAACATGAAAATAACTAATAGACAGGACATTTGTTCTTTCCTGAATGAAGCTCTGATGGCAGATTGCAAAAATCAACTTCTGGAATTTAACTGTGCTGCTGTACAAGTACTGCACCAAATGTTAGTGTGAAATATACAGTGAACAGAAATCCTCACTACCAGGTATTTTAATTTCAATTAGGGAAAAAAAAAATACAGTATCCTGTGTTTTGTCTTCTTTTCCATTCTTCATTATGAGATACTTTCCACCGGTTTCCAGAAGTTGTCCAGGTCTCAAAAAGCCCCCGATAAAAATGCTCCTCAAAAAGAAGCAACTTTTTTTTTTTTTTTTTTTAACAGCACTTTTAAAAGTGCCACTTCTGATACCTTCTCTCTGCTACTTAACAGATTCCTCGTTTTTTCTGGCCCAGAAGGTGCAGCTCAACGTTCCCAGCTGGCACTGGCCAAGCTCCTGCTCCTTCCGGCAGCGTTGCGATGCAGCGCAGCAGCGGCAGCGCCATCCCTGAGCCCGGAGCACCCACCAGACACTCACACCACGTCAGCGTGGACTGAAAGCACAGGAAAAACGGCTGCCAGAGCCAGCTTTCTGTCTGCCTCAGCCCTTCCGTGCCAAAATCCTTCTCCTCACCAATGTGCAGGTTGCCAAAGACACCAAAAGCATGTCGCCCTTTTTACAGCCCAGAAAGATTTTAATTGCTGAGGGGACATTGGTTTTTCCTTCAGGGGCTTGGCCAATGTAGTTTTTCTCTTGCCCTTAAAACTGATTTTCTCCTTAAAAAATGAGCCAAACTACTCAAAGGAAGTATATATGCAGAAACAGGAGCAAAAAATCTTTGTAGAGAATTACATTTCTGTCATGTGGCACATTATTTTGAAATATTCTAGGGGAGCTTCACAGTTTTAGTCCCCAGTATATTTAATTCCCAATTATGAAAACACTTAGCTATTGCACCCCAGCTTGCCATAATGAAGTTACATTAAATGTACTTCAATATTTACAGGACAGGCTATTTACTGCCATTCTTCACTTTTTTGGCCATTTTGAAGTTACAACTGTTCTATCTCAAGTACTTGATGATTAGCAAGGTCATCAAAATATCAGATCCTGGATCTTATTTACTGATGATATTTCTACTGTTCGGTTTTTGTGGCTACACTTTCAGTGTAATATGGAAAAGACAGCCCATTTCCTGAAGTAAAGAAAAGAAATTAAAAAACAGTAGAAAGAAAATTACATCTCCTTTATAGACATGGAACTGAATTTCAGAGACTGAACAGTGTTGCCAACATTGAGCAGAGATTCAAGGTAGAGGTGGGTACCCAAAGTCCTACATACTCTTGGTATAGACACATGCTACATTTTTTTAGAAGAGTTGAACCTTAGAGTACTTTTTTTTCTTAACCAGACACAATCTGTTTGAAGTTCTCAGAGAAGTGTAGCTAAACTTACAGTTTTTAAGAACATCCTCTCCAGTGATGTCTTTGCATGCTCTGCTTTGACTCTAGTAAAATCAACAGAAACACTTTTAACAAGCCGAGTGCAACTCTGCCTAACCTTATAAATAATTCTGGAGCAGTTCTGTTTGAGTTCCAAGCTAAGGTTAGAGTTGACTATCACTGCATTATATTGCATAAGGATATCACATGGTGTAAATTTTTTCCTTAATACTCTGTGTGTTCTGGAAGCTAAGTCATAGGTGATTTACTCTCTAGTGAGTGTTGTTAGTGCAGCATATTACACACTTGGCTAGCCCCAGCTCTTATTCATGGCTTTTTATTTTTATTTTCAAGGATTAGGCTAAACCAGGCATAGAGGGTAGGTAAGAATTTTTATTCTCTTTCATACTCCTGTGCTTGGAGATATGCAATGGAGAAACACATTAAAAAAAAGGTTAAATTGCAGAAGCTTCACTTTTTTTTAACACAGATACTCAATACTAAAGAGGAATATACAAGAAGGTTGAACCCTTCAGCTCCTTTGAGTTTACATCTGTGTTATGCTTTATGGATTGGAGAAAATTTTGCAAGTGTGAAGATGAGGAGTGGAACTGTGAAATTCAGTTACTATGCTTTGCAAAATTTGGGAATCTGTGCTGACTCTCTAATAATACGAAATATAGTGACTGTCGCATTTTCCATTTTTGCAAAATACATCTGATTTTTTCTCTTCCTGAAATAATTCCTTTCTATTATTAAAAATAATAAAATCCTTCAGAGTTTTTCATCCTCCTAGAAAAGGAGGACCCTTTCTTCAAAACAGATAAGAGATCTAAGAGACTATTTTTTAGAAAACTTGAAAATCTTAAACTTACTTTTTAACTTGCACAGAAAAAAAGCCCATCATTTCATGATAACTTTTTGGCTGATGCGAGGTAAAACAGGATGTGATTAGAACTGAAAGCTATCCAGTTTTATTTATCCCTGCTTCTCTGATTTAAAATGAAGCCTGGCTGTGTGCAGATGATAACTGTGAGCAAAGGTTGACATCAATTGGAGCTGTAGGACGAGCTGTCTCTGTGTGGGGGAAAATATCACCTTTTTTAAAAGATGCTGAGTGACACTGACAAAATAGACAAGGCAGTCTAGATCAATGACATAAAAATAGTTGTCGTATAATGATTAGTGAACTACCGCTCATAATAATCTCCCTCTATAGACTCCTCTGAGGATAATGTTTGATTATTTGAACACATCATAGTGTTAATTATGGCTAGGCTGAATTTTACAGTCTAATTTGTATTTTTACAGTATGTGACATTTGAAAGCTAGAGGTAATTTTCAGTATCTTATTAGGTGTTTGAAATTCAGTTTGTAGCTTTTGCTTCAAACAGCAGCCTTTTAATTTAGTAGCTCTTTAGCGGAGTGGGCTTGATATGGAATAGTCACTAAGGTAGTCACCATATCTATAAGGAGTCTCATGGGAAGGTGTCTATCAATTTACCCCTTAAAAGAAAAAAAGGTATTTACAGTCATAAATCTAGTTCAGTTCCTTTTTTAGCTGCAAAACAGAGGAGATTTATCTGGCAGGAACCTGGGCTATTCTTAAAATCCTCTAAACTATGGATGAATAAACCAGTTCAAGTAAAATACAAAACCAGTAATATATTGAAGACACATAGCCTTATACATCAAAAGAGCCCAAAGAATTTAACAAAAATTAATCTCATATATGCATGTCTGTCTTTCTCTTTCCACCCATTCATCTAGGATATTGTCCAGTGAATCATGCTATTTGGATAGCACACAAGCCTTACCTTTCACTCTGAAGATGAAGAACTATTATCCTCTATCCTATACAAAAGACAAGAGAAGTATAGAGAGAAATGTTAATAAAGATATGCAGATGCATTTAAAATGTGCACCACAAAACCTGAAAATCAAGTATCCTGCCCTAAGTGGTGGGGCAGGGGTTTCATCTCATCTCAATTCAGGTGTCTGCAGTAAGTCACCCACTTCTTCCTTTATAAACAGCAAGGAGGAAGAGGCATTGATTCCTTTTGTCTGTTCTTTTTAGGTTGAGCTGGCCTGTGCTTTAGGGGGTTTATTGCTGTCTCCTGACTACAATGGTAGCCCAGAGGATCTGATCAAGTGGAGGTGTAAGGTGAATCCCTACTGCTGGCTTATTCATACCAGACAGGCTTCAAAGAGAGTGAATCTTGGTCCATTTTCAAGTTTTCTGCTGAGGAACATTAGTTTATGACATTCACTCTCCAGTCTGTACTAGAACTGTCAGTGCCAAGAGCAAAAAGCCTGCTCTCTGGAAATCTGCATACTCAAGCAATTCACTGTTTTACTTTGAATAATCTTTTTGACATTTCTCGGTTCCAAAACTCTCTAGCAGAACTATTCAGTCTCTTGATACAGATCTGAAGTGGAAGACTTGGTGACATAAGATTTAATGATCCTTTTCTCCTGCTGCAGAGACTCCAAGCTCACATGTTGCATGAGAATAGATTCAATAATAATGGGATATGTTACTAATTACAGATTGTATTAGCTCATAGTCATTTTGCAGTTTTCTGTACTTACCTCTAAAACATCACAGTGTTTCCAGCTTTCAAAGCAAAGCTGATTTAGAACAACATTATATCAAATCATAAAAAATCAAGACGTGATAAATATCAACTTTGGTTATTTATGAATTAAATAGCTCATCTATTCCCAATTTAAGTATTTATGATAGCCTCTAGATTAGCTAGTGAAGAGTTGGAGTGTGAAAGGCAGTCTGAACTACAAGACTGTGAGGTACAAAATAAGTATTTATTCTCTGGACTTCTTTAGATTAACACTGTTGATACAAGTGATGTTACTGGTAAGCTTTATCAATTTTGATTGTATGTAAATATGAACTATTAAATACACTGAAAAAATTATCAAAGCAACTATGCAAAATGGAAGTTGAATTAATCATAATTCTTCCCTTTCTTTCAGTTATCATTATGTCTTTGTAGGCCATGTTTCTCTCTCATAAAACAGATTATCTCCTTTTTAATTGGATTGGGTCCAATGGACTCAGATTGATTTGCTTCAGTTCCACTTTGAGGAACAATCATTGCCACTACCACTGAAATAATGTCCTTTAGTTCTGTGAATTAGAGGTGGGATTGGTAACACTCCTTATATTCACATTGACTTCACAATGGATCATGTCTGGCCACCAGCATGTGCAATTCACTTTGCTCTTCTGATAGAAACCATTTTCAGTGATGTAGAGAATGATACCAAATTTCATTCATTTGCTCAAACATTCTCCCTTCTGGAAATTGTCCATATTTGCCTTGAACTGATTTTTTTAAAGTAGATTACCGGGTGAGAATAGCAGGCATTCTGAATGGATTTGGCAGTCATAGGTGTGTGATCAAAGGGTACATTTCCACAACTCTGGCCCCATTCCGTACAGAGGAACTTGCTCAAGGAGCCAACTGACATGGACCCATCTAATGAAGACCTCCCATGTACTGTTAATGTTACAGAAGATGGAAGGAAAGCAAGGGCTGAGGATTATGGAAAAAGAAAGGAGGGCTCTTAGCTTTCATGGGTTAATTAAATTTTTGAAACAAAGCATGACCAGAATATTTTAATGAGAGATCACTTGGTGTCTGGCCTAAGATTTTTGGCAACTGATTTGAATAATGGTTTATCATTTACAGCTTAATTAGTAGGAAAATTATAGGACCTACTAAAATGTTTAAAGCATGTAGATTGTGCCAAAACTGAGCATGTAATTTTGACCTTCTTATCTGGGTATTTTAATTCTTCACTTCTAAAATATTTGAATACTTCTCCCTATTTTAAATGTGCTGTTGTGAAAATAAATTAATAAGCACTTGTGAATGTCTCAGATATTTACAAATTTTCTATGGGAAAAATGTGGATACTATACTAACTGTGGATAAACAGCATATGACAAAGAAAGTCTGGCATTATGGTAGGGTTACCCCATCAACCAAAGAGGAAAACACATAGTGAAGACTTACTTACATCAAAATGTAAGTAAACTTAAGTTTCAGATGGAAATGAAAGACATTTAGATTAGTTCCTTACCTTGTAACATTATGGCTTGAATTATATTGATGAAAGACCCTGGTGAAGGACATCAGCAGTGTCTGCCTAAATGTAAGGATTGTAGGCCACCATTTATTCTGAAAATTCTGCTTCTCCATACATGCCTTCAAGTCAGCAATATGTTTCTCAGATTATGCAGCCATGTCTGAGGTTACAGGTTGATACTTTGGAATTCCTTCTGGTTTGCTCCCTTTAAATATTCTGTCAAACAATTTTGTTCAAGCTAAAAAATTATGAGACTATTAAGGAGCATTTAGAGAAGCATGTTTGGGATGGAGAAGTACTTAGCAATACAGTTCAGTTTCTAAAATTATACACCTTACATAACCAGGGAACAAAAAAATTCAGTGTGACATACATTATCATTCAAATGTCTTTAACTTGGAATGTTAAGTGTGCCAATACTCTGCTTGATCAGAAATATTTGTAGAAAAAATTCAACATTACATCTGAATAAACCCAAGAAAGTCCTCACAACTATTAGCTCTCAAGGGTAATATTTATAGAAAAAAAAAAGAGAGTAATGCAGAGACAAACATATGATTTTTTGATAATTACTAAGGTTTCTATACAATTTAACTCATTAAATTTTTCTACAGGTTTTTACTGAGAAAAAAAACCTGGAAGGTAGTTTAAAGGCCAAAGTCCAGTGCAGTTCATTAACAAGTTATCTAAGTCCCTTCACTAATAAGTAAATTAACTCCAATTTCTTTCAAAAGAAAATCTACAAGATGCTACCTAAAGCACCAGCAAGGTATCCCCATGTCAAGCAGGTAGAAGATGCTCAGTGTGTCAGGGTCATGCATAGACACAGGGAAAGTTTCCTGGGAAACTTTCCTTCCAGGAAGTTGCAGAGTAGGAAAAAGCTACATTTTCTGGCGCTTCTCTGACTGTCCCAGCCTGCCCTTTGCACGCTGGGACCTTGCCTTCCAGCTGCAATTCAGAGCTGGAGTGAAGGTGCATGACACTGATCTCTTCTTTGTGGTGACCTGTGACAGGATCTGAGGGAATGGCCTGAAGTTGTGCCAAGGAAGGTTTAGGTTGGATATTAAAGAAAGGTTCTTCACCCAGAGGGTGGTTGGGCACTGGAACAGGCTCCCGAGGGCAGTGGTCAGAGCATCAAACCTGACAGAGTTCAAGAAGTGTTTGAACAATGCTCTCAGGCACAGGGTGTGACTCCTGGGATGTCCTGTGCAGAGTCAGGAGTTGGACTCAGTGATCCTGGTGGGTCCCCTCTAACTCAGCTTATTCTGTGATTCTGTGATTATGTGACAAGAGCAAGATGAGCCAGCAAGAGAGAAGCAAGTGTGTCTCCCAGTCTCTAATGATGAAACTCATGACGATCAGGATATTAATATGTGGGCATTGTCTTACCCCATCCAGTAGAACCTACATCCTTGCAATCACATGTACATGTTATTTCTTCAGGGGGAGCTAAAACAGCACTGGGAAAGAAAGAAAGGTGGAAATTGACCTAAATGCCATCCACTGATGGACACAAACAACAGCTAAGAGTTGTTTTGCTTACTAGTGAAGGGATTTGGTTAACCTGTTAATAAATTGCAGTGTTGGTGTTTCTATGGTGATAGGAAAAGGGTGATCCTTTGAAAGTTCTGAGAATAGACTCTGGACAGCTAAGAAGAGAACAGCTAAGAGTCTCCCTATTTTAAAAAAATCTACTTTCAAAGAGAACTATTTATTTTGTTAAAAGCTCTCAATTAGATTTATGATTCCAGTGCTAAAGTGAAAAGGTTAATATGATAACATTTACTGCTGTGGATATTGATAGCAAACCGTACATTTTAATTTCAGATTACTCCCCCAGGTAACTTGATTATTACTATTATTAAATTGCAGGCTTTATTGGGATTTTTAACTGTTCTCTCCACAAAATTAGCTAAAAGAAAAGATTTTAAAAAACACTGCTGAGCTTTCTTCGTGCCTGTTGCTTCATGTTCTACTGCTGTTTTGCAAAAATGACATGAATATTTTGGAGTCCCACAAATTTCTTTGTATTTTCTGTGTTTCCATGACAATAGACTAAATCAGGACATTCTTAATCACAGTATATGGGAAGCTACAGCCGAATTTGAAAAGCTGTACTTGATATAATCTTTCTGTACAAACTGTTACCTTGAAGTCAATTATGTGAAATTATTAAACTCTGTTGAATAAGAGCATTAAAATTGAAGTGATCCAGGGGGACAGATCAATGATAGGAAAAGCAGGAACTGTAAGCATTTTTATGTACTGATTCAAAAGCAACTATATATATATATGTGTTAATCTTCAAAAGATTTTGTTTAAGTCTATCTTTGTAAATAACTAGCCTGAATCTGCTTAACCCTCTAGGGAACTAAATTTATTTCAATTTATGTGGACAAAGCCACCTGTATATCAGTTCCTATCTCAGCTAGCAAACCTTTCACCAATATCAAGCCAAAGACGTGGAGGCCAGGAAATATAATTTTGAAATATGGTGTTTTTCCATCTTTCACCATGCTTTCATATCTACAAGAGCACAGGCAAAGACACATCCTGTTACAGGGAAACTATGTTTCAATTCTTTTTATCCAAAAAAGAAGGAGATGAAGGGGATTATATCCTTGACTAGCAATATTAAACTATTGAAGGACCTCATTTTATTTTTTACAGGTGAAATCAATGCTGCAGCAACCACTCTGAGTGAGAAGGAAGCACTGCTGTTGAGTTTGAAGGAAGAGGGGCAGAGATAGTGCTCCAACAGGTGGTTTTCCCATACAGCGTTTAGGTTATTTCCAACTGATGTCTGGAGTCCAGCTACACCTCTTACAGGTGAGCGCTACACTGCAGTATTATACTCACTTGCCACAGCTCAGAGGACTAGCTAATACTTGACTGGCCTGAACAAACAACAGTTTTCAAAGTTTCTCCTTTGAAAGCCTAAAAAGCCCTACAGTTTGGCATGAAGTCTGAGACATTTGAGCTCAGTAATGAAATTAATGTTTCCTTTCCAGTCATGAGCTACAGAACCTGAATAACTGCTGTCTTGGGGTGGTATCCCCTATCGCCTGCTCTATGTCCAGACCTGAATCCCATACCTGTAAGAGAGAGGGAGAGGAAGGAGGTGGAATTCCTTTGGCGCTGTATTCAAAACAGAGATAGCTGCTGCTGCTGCTGTAGAGCAGAGGAAAGCACCTTCCTGCTTTTCTCAGCTCATGGCTCCTTTTCTCGGGAGAGAGACACGGAGAGTTAAACTCCTTTGCTCCCCTGGGACTTCAGTTTCTTCTTCTTCTCTTCTGGACTGTTTCAACAACACCAGAACACACCGGGAGACCTTACACCGGCCCGGAGGGGGCCCCGCCGAACTCCAGCTCCGAGGAGAGGAAGAGAGAGACCACACCCGCAGAAAGGACTCTGAACATTTACCAGGTTCTCTCCACAGCGAGAGATTTTATTATTTAGCATTATTCTCTTCCCGTGCCTGCTGTGCACTGTGTTTGTTAAATAAATAGGGTTTTTTCCTTCTCTCACTTTCCTCCGAGGAATTTTTTTTTCCCCAAACCTGGTAGGGGAGAGGTGGCTGTAACCTGCCTGCTATCAGAGGACATTCATTTCACACGTTCCTCCGAGTTTGTCTCAAACCGTGACAACTGCATATAAAAATGGGCAGAAACATCTCCTAAATACTTATTATCCGGTTCTTCCCAGGCTGATCTGTGGGAGAATGTTGGCTTGTCCACCGAGCTGCAGGCCTAGCCTGACTCTTTAGGGTTGTGAATCACAGTGACAGGTAACCTGTACTACAGGAAAACAGTGCCACAGACACTGCTACAATCCTTGTCCACTTTATTTCCCACTGATTACTTTCATTTCACCCACCTCTACATCAGTGCTTCAGTTATTAGGACTTAACATTTGTTTCAGAGATGTTAGTTCTACTCCTTGGCAGGATGTCACAAATGTTTGTAACAAGTATTATAAAACCTAAATTCTTTGGGGATTTGAGCAGACAGAATGGAATACACTCACTGTCCTCTGACAGACACATACCACTTTCCTATGGTATCAGGATTCATTGAGGACACTGGGAGACTAGGCTGGGAAAATTACCTAATATGAACACATATTTGATTAAATAGGCTAAAAAGGGTTCCAGCCTTTCATTTCATTTGCATTAAGAGAGAGCAACTTTCAATGAACTTCTGTCCTGATGTTAGGCTATGGCATGGAGCAGGTTAAGCTGTTGGATATATATGATATAATCAAGTACATCTAGTTCAGTTCTAGCAGTTCTAATATTTTTGCTCTCTGAAGGGAGGTCATATGCAATCTCAAGATACCTGCAATTTCCAATGAAGAAAGGCTGTGAAAGACAATTTTAGGGAACACAGAATATTGATTTCCAGTAGTCACAGATGCTCTCATTGTCTTTTCCACAGAGTATATTTTATGGCTTGAAAATTCCTGGGCCTTAACCCTCTCAGGTTCAGATGAGTAATCTTGTGAGGAAAAGATGGGAATGAGAAAACGACTTTGAAGTCTGTATGTTCTGCTTCATACTGCTTTATATCATAGAACTACAGTTCAATGTTGGTATGATGCATAGATATACAAATTGAAGGCTGGGCCCCAAAAATACCAACTTTACCAATACAAATGTTGCTTTGATTAAAATAGAAATTTTCAGTTTACATATAATATTCATTTAAAAATTACAAAAAAGACCTTCAATTTTTTAAACTTTCCTTTAGTTTAATTTATTTACTAGTCCTAATGCATCACAAGCAATTTTGAAGCTGATGCTTCATCAGCAGTCACAGAGCTACCCACATTCATTGCTAATGTTCATTGTAATTACTACTAAAACTATTAAGCATCCTTGAATGGGAGAGTGTCACTAAGCTTTCCCCCTACAGAAAGACTTGTCTGTGACATCTGGAGCCTGGTTTAGAGCCTTTTGTTAGCATATCATTCACTGTATTATAGACTTGTCCGTCTAAAAATCAAGAAATTCACATCCTCTTTCCCTTCCGGATACTTTCCAAGCAGATTCCATAAAAGATATTTCTCTGAAATGTTTTTATACAGTTTTTCATCCTAATTTCTCCTCCAGCTATCCCAGCCTCTTGAAGAGAATTCTCTGCTACCTGTATCTCTTTTCCTTGCGAAGAGCTTCAGCTGTTGTTATCCTGAATCCCTTCCCAGCTGGTTTTACAATTTGCTTAGCTCCCACCGACACCTCTCTCTAAAGGAGCTGCATCTCATAACACATCTTTCTTAAGACTAGACCCTAGGCAGACCCCAGCTATGCTGTGAAAGATATGCTCTAAAGATTTATTACAACTTAAATCAGGTGGAAGCAGGGAAATAGGATAGTAATATGGAAATGTTATGCAACAAAAAAACCTAAAACAGGTTCAAAGCAAGTGAACAAAAAAAGCTAACCACCACAAGATCTGAATTACTCAAATAGAGCTGGACTTTTCTATAAATAACTCACTGAAACACATTTTGGGGGAATGGAGTAAAACACTTTTTATTTAAAATAGGACAGGGAACAGAGGACTATGGCGGGACTACATCTGGCATTCCCATCCATGAGCAAACACCACTCTTCAGTTGCTGGAATGAACTGCTATATATTGGGGTGGGATCAAGGAAGAGATTAGAGATATGCTTAAAAGAATAGATCCTTCTCATGCCAACATGGGGCAGTAAAAGTGGTTGTTTCTCTCTGCTGACTGTAAAGGCAGACCAGAGCAATTAGCTCAGATGCTGCTATCTGTATTGCAAATATAGAAAATAAGGTGAGGGAATGTTTTCACTGTGTTCAGGACATTTCTTTAGGCTCCTGCAAACTATTTCATATTCAAAATTTCTTTCTTATTTCAAACAGAATTAGAAGGGAGAAAAAAAGATTAAGTTGGAGAAAAAATGTATTATTGTCTCATTTTTAAATATATATTTTTGCATCAGTACTAAGGAGAACTTTCTGAAAGTCTTCCCTTGTTTTTACTTTATATTTTACAATCTCCCCCTAATCTTATGATACTGAGGATTAAGAGGTTAAATTGTCCATATTAAGGTAATCAGAATAGTGTTTAATTGAGTCCATTACATTTTTCCTCCTTGTATAGGGCACTTGTAATCAGACCTGTGCTTTTCAGAGATAAAGGAAGGGCCAAAGACTAGACAGTCAGAAAGCAGGTACCAAATCATTTCCAGGCACATCACTGGTAAATAATACATTTAAGGGAAAGGTATATTTATTTTTCTATCATGATGGTGTTCTCATTGTTTTGATACTGCATGCACTTACACAATTTACAGAGTAATTTTATGGTTTTTAGTAGAGATGAGATAAACCTGATGGGAAAAGAAGGGAACACCAAAGATCTTCCCAAAACTCAGGCTAAATGCTGAATATTATCTAACCATTTATAGTGTTCTGATATTATACATTTCAACTGCATGAAAGTATTATCCTTTAGGTGTTAACCCACTGATTCCTCTGTTAAATTGATCAGATTTTCTGCTGACTGAGCTGTATAAGAGTAGCTATGGCTCTTGTTTTCAGATCTTTACCATGCTGTAGCTCTGTAAAATCTGCATGGTGAATACCTGAACTAAGAATGACCCATTTAATGGGGAAAAAAAGAGAAAGAACTAGCAATGAGACTAGAACCCTCCTTTGGGGGTGATAAATATCTACCATATTTCTCTCCCTTTACTATCTTGTAGGAAGAAGTAGATACAGAAATTTTAAAACTATCATCTCCAGTTAGACAGCCTCATCCTGTGGCTAGCATATGGTTTAAAGTCTATGACCCACATGAATGATCACTGCTTTGATCCTTAGTATTGTGACATGTCAGGCAAGGGAGTGACACCAAAAAAAGCCCTTCCTCCTTTCGTCCATTTAGAGTGTCCTCATGAGCAAATATGACGTGGTCACAGCACCAGCCTGACAGAGTTCATGGCAGACTTTCAGGCACAGACTTTCAGGCACATGGTGTGATTCTTGGGGTGTCCTGCACAGGGCCAGGAGTTGGACTCAGTGATCCTGATGGGTCCCTTCCAATTCAGCATATTCTATGATTCTATGATTCACCATGCATCAGAATCTCAGAAAGGAACTTCCTTTTTAAAGGCTTATATAAAAATAGAAATCCCTAGCAATAAGTAAAACATGTAAGTAAGGTGTTGATCCCTGGTGTGTTGCCACAACTGGAACAGGTGGTTAAACATTGTTGTCATCTTTCCCCCTCAGCTTGGTGTGATGGTCCAGAAATATTGTACCTGCATTACTGAACACTTGCAAGGTTTTACCAGGTCTCACTAACTTTAACAGCAATTATGTGCCCAATTACATCAGTAAGCAGCTTTGAAAAGTTCCCATTTCTGTGAGTAGCATGTTTTTCCTGAAAGCTAAGTGTCTCCCAGCCCAAACAGATCAGCCAGCTCTGTTACTGGCTGGCGTTCCTTGCAATCCTATCTGCTGCAACTGGAAAGAACCCACCTAGAGTTATGAACTGCATGGAAGATGATTTTAACATGCATTTTCCAGTGGATTTTTATGAAGTGATCTGAAAAGGAAACCATTAATTCAGCCAGAGATTAGCAATAGCAACTGCACTGCTGAGGGCAACACCAAGGATCCCTTCCTTCCCAGCAGCCTGGCACAGACACCATGTGGAACTCAAAAGCCTCTTCTGCATCTTTAAAAAGCCTTTCATTTTGCTTTCGTGCATGTGTCCTCAGTGTTTGGTGTTATAAATGAGCAGCCTGTGACCACCCCTCCTGTTGGCACAGCTCTCGTGTAGCGCCGCAGAGCTCCGGCACTGCTGGCATCCGCAGAGTGCCTTCTTCCCTGACCTGTACCCACCGAGATTACAGAAGCACATCATTTCCCTGTGCAGCTCTTTCACCTCTCGCTGCAACCATTTCCTACACAGACACAGAATTTATATAAAAGGCTTTCCTCAGCTTTCATCAAATCTAGGTTGCAGGCCTATTTCGTAACATTAATTCTCTCCCTCACCAACCGCCACATCAATTCAGTACTTTATAAACTATTTCAGGGATCCGATTTATCAGGCCTGACAGAGCTTCACACTGAAATAAACAGCACTGCCTCTGCTGAGCTCGCTCAGTGGCTCCTATTTATCATTATTTAATTCAAGGGCCTAAAATTCTCTGACATTATTAATAGTAAGATGAATCACTGGAAAACTACAGAATCTGTGACCAACGAGGCTGAAATAATCCATTTTGGTGAAAATGTCTACGTGGAATTGCATTCCCTGATGGGTAGCTGCTCTGTCATTAGCGACTCCATATGCATGGGTGGTAAAGAACTGAAGCCTGAAGTCCCCAAAGAGTGGGATACTTCAACTGCCATTCTCTTCCCAACACTTAACACCAAAGCAGAAAATAAGGGAATGCAGCACAGCTCTAATGCCTCTGTCAGTTGAATTTAAATGTACTAATTTAATCCTTTTTGTACTTGATTAACTTTAACTTGTCTGAGGTTGAACTTTTGTGTTAACTGGACCCGCAAATCCATTAGTTCATTATGAGGACTGTATTACTTAGGCACCTTGATGAGAGATAATCAGCTGCCTGGAATGTATATGAGCACTTGCTGCCTTAATTTGGCACCTCATTAGTGATATTTTCCAATTTTGTTTAAATGAAAGGGATTGCACTGGGAGTTTGTCTGGGGTTTGCAATTTCCTTTATGAATAGCCAGCCTTATTCAGCAGCTGTACGACACAGTAAGAAGTTCAGAATTGCAGAATTTGTTTGGTTCTCTGTCAGGACCATTCTGGGAACCTAAGGTAGCTGGAGAGGCAGATCCTGAACTTTTTCCTAAAGGAGCTGAGTGCTGTCAGACCACCTCCCTAACAGAAGTGACCAAAGAACCTTGACAAACAGACGTGTTTTGTAAAATTCCTTTAAAAACTAAGGCTATCCAAAATAAAAAAAGTATATATTTTAAAAACATTTAATTTTTTTAAATTTCCCCTTCCAGAGGGGAAATTTACTCCTTGCTGTTTTGTTATTCACTATCATTCCCTTGGACTTTGGCAGCTGGCTTCATTATTAGTGTCTGGACAGAGATTGTAACTTTTGAAAAGAACAACCAAGGACAAAGGACCAAGCAGACACAAATTTGCCCTCTGAAGAATTTCTGCAATCATTATTGTCCAGGGGATTACCTCCTAAACAATTAATCATTTATCCGAGTTAGAACCCTCAGAGCTGAAATGCACACCTTCACCCTTGCCCAGAGCCTGTCTTCAGGCAAAAGTCTGACTAAATGAGAAACCCAGTTTGGCTTTCTCTGTTTTACAGTTTCCCAGTGCTATGTTAACAGCGTGACATCCTCAAACACCTACAGCACCATCCTACCGTGTACATCCCGGCGTGTACAACTCCTTCAGCACCATGTTATGGAATCACCATTCTGGAATGTTACAACATACCTTCCCATTACTTCAGACCCTTTGAACATGCAAAACCAATATTAACATCTTAGGACCTATCTACAAGGCTGGGGGTGAGCAAAGCCAAGGGACACACAGCATGGATAAACCCAGTCTGCTCTAGGGACAACCATCTTTTTAACAGTATAGTCACTCCATGCTATTTGGTCTTGTCTCTTGGAAGCAATGATCGCTTCCTGAGCCTTTTTGTTTTGTAATATAGCGATAGCCTGAGAGACTATGATTTGAACTCTTTCCCCAACACGTTAAAAAAGAAATCAAGTCCTGAACTTTCATATCACACCCCACCACAGTGGAGATTACAGATAGCCACAATTTTAAGTTTTCCAGATGACTAATCTGTGAAATGTGCTCTGAGTGCTTCTACCAGGTCAGGATCTATTAGTGAAATACAGAGATATTTAGTTTAATTATACATCTTCAGATGCAGAAAGTTGAGCAACATCAAGACCTGTGATTTTTTGCTTACTTTCCAGGAGAAACCTAGGGAGTATTACTGGGAAAAAAAAAAAGAGGCTTGGTGATTTCATGAATATACCAAGTTAGGCTTTGAGCATATTTTATATGTTCACATAAAATGTATAGTTACTTAAACTAGCAACAACTTTTAGTATTCAGTCATCTTTGTGAAGGAGAATTAACTGAGCTATTGAGGACTCGTAATCTCAAATATCTTCTAAAAGAGATTTTCATGGAATCATAGAATAGTTTGGGTTGGAACAGCTCCTTAGAGATCACCTAGTTCAACACCTCCTGCAGTCAGCTAGATCAGGTTGCTCACAGCTCCACATTTTCAGGGATGGGGCATTTACCACCTCTCAGGGAAATGTGTGCCAGTGTTTCACCACTCTCATTGGAAAAGTATTTCTTCCTTATATCTAGTCTAAGTCTAACCTCTTTCACTTTTATCCCTTGTCCTGTGAAATTTGTTTGCAAAGGTTTTATTCCTAGACTCTACATTTCATTATCATTTATTTGGTCTCGGCTTAATTTGGGGTTGAATCAACTGATTCAATCCACCATCTATTCCTCCATACCTTGCTCCAGTTGGGGTTCCCTGAGCAGTGGTGTCAGATGTACAAAGATGCATCAAGCTGCAAAAGCAGAGCAAGAATCACATCCAGGCACAGCACATCTCTGTGTGTAAGTCAATAGGTCACAGTCCCAGTTTATGATTTTCAAAACATTTTATTAATAGCACTGGGAGTAGGACCCAATGTATTTATTAGCTGTGTTTTCATGTGCTGTCACTATCATTATTTCAAAGAAACACAAATTCTTGATATTAACAAATTATATATGGTGAACACACCCTTTGTGCAGTATAGAATAATGTTGAAGAACTCCGTTTTGGTTTCTTATATGTCGGAGAATTATTATGGTAATAATGTGTAAAATGGGGGCTTTTGGCCTCAGTTATGAACCACTGAATTCCCAAAAGTAGTTTAGCTTGTATGAAGATCCACATTCTACCTAATTTTAACCAACCAGTTCATTAATACTTCTGAGACTTACATGCAAATTACGGAGTCTTCTACAATTTCTCTTATCACCAATTAGGCTAATCCCTCTCCCACTCTGTGGAGCTTTTGGAATGTGTACATTAGTGGTAACTGCATGTGCAGTTTAAGGTGAGACAATTACTGTTAGAGCAGAGGCTCAGTGAACGTCTCAGTGAACATAATTGTAACTATGTCTATTTATAAAATGCTCTCACTATTTAATTAGGGGTGGGATTTTTCTTCTCTTTTATTTTCTTTCTTAAGGAATGCAAGGTTAACTCCCTAAAACAGAGGGAGGGAAGGCATTGTGCGAAGCTCCAGAAAGGATACCCACAGCAAGAATTTACAGCCAGCCGTAACTACAGTGCATGAAATTGTTCAGTTTTTGTCACGGCTCTGCCTTGCCATTATTCATAAAATTAGGTAGGGAGGGTTTTATTACCAAATAATTGCTTACAATGTTCTATGTCCAGGCAATGGCATTCAGTCACCAGAGAGATGGAAATAAAAGGTTACAACATGGAAAGTATCTTGGAGCTGGTTTGGTCTGTCAAGAACCTGTTCTTCTGCATGGGAATCCCTGTTAAGTTGTGCTAGTGAAGGAAAAGACTTCACTTTTGGTCTTTTTTTGCTGTGTGTGCAAAACATATTTGAGTCTTTTTTCCAGTGTTTGGATAATATCACAATAGGCCCATCTTTCCCTTTGTACCAAAACAAGTAGTACAGCTGTAATCTTATTAATAACCAAAGCTGGTTCACAGCCAGTTCCCACTGCCAGTGCCTAGTTCTGCCTGCTCTCCTGACCTGATTGTGGGCTGGGGATGTAGCTTGTTTTCCTCGGGATTGCTGAAGACCCCCAGCACAAAACACTCTGTTCTCTGTCACAGATTGCCCTCAGCTCAGACAGCTCAGTGACTGCCTCTGCAGCATTATATCACTATGAAATAGGTGATCGTTTTGGTTAGTGGTTGCCTAACTACATCTGCTCTGAGAAATCCATGATTTGCAAGAAGTTTGAAGCCACTAAGTCCAGGTAAGTGACTTTTGAACTCCAGTCCATTGATATCAATAGGGCATTTGTGAACTGGATTTCATTGTTTGATTTCTTCTTCTTCTTTCTACATAAATGATTAAAAATTACTTTTCTTTCCTGCTTCGATGGCAGTAGAAGGAAGCCTTCTATTTGTCTGCCTAGATCCAAGTCTGCTGCTGTGGGGTTTATTGTGACACTTTTACTCACACGAAATTTGATTCTGTACTTCAAATGAAATTATTACAATCAATCATAATAATGCTGATCCTAAATAATAGGACAAAAGGCAGCCTACTGGCAAGACAGTGCTTTGGACAGGTTTCATCAATCCGTACTGGTATGTCATATTCATGCCACATTTTATGTTCAAGTATCAGCAGCACCCAGAAGCATCCTGCACCATCTCAGCAGCAGAATGCCTCAGTGCAGCAAAAAAGGACATAAATTATGGATAACATATGCACTGAGTTGTTTTTGTTAAGATTACATGAATATGCCCTGTCCCTTCTGTCTGCATAGCAGGTGTTGTCTGTCACTCCTGCTTCACTCTGGGTCCTGGTTGTTGGAGAGCACGTCAACTTCCTATGCTTTTGGCTGATGATGTGGTCATACACCACCATCCTCACACCAGGACAATTTTCCAACATGATTCCAGCCAGGCACAGAGTCTTTCTCAGAACTGTCCTAGTTCTGCACACCACAGAGTCAAATGCATCTGTTCACATAAGCCCAGTTTCCCATACAGAGTTGTTCTACACAAAGGTGAAAATTGTCCCCCGTCCCACTGAGGGAGGTGGTGAATGAAAGGCTGTGTGGGCTGTAAAATTGTTTTTTCTGAGAAAATTTTAGAAGAATCACAATCTAGTATGTTTAAAATAATAGTTTAAGTCAATCTGATGAAAGAATATATATATGAGAGTAAAATATTAAAATAAAATGTTAGAAAGTGAGCTGCATATAAAATTATTTTTAACTTTTCAACATCATTTCCATTTTTTAAAATAATTCAGCCAGCAGCAGACGCTTGCAAAATCCCCCTGTAGGACTAAGGCTGGTTGTCCCTGTCAGATTTAAAGGATCTGGGAAAGGAGCTGCAGGCAAAGAGGGAAAAGAATTTCGGTAAAAGTCACAAACTATCAACAGCTACTTTAGTTGTAATTTGGAGTGAAAAAGAAGAATTGTATAGAAAATAATGTAGATTTCATGTAGATCTTGATATTTTTTAAGAAGTTCAAGACAAGCCAAAGTGTTAAGATAAAATTAAAATCTGTGACAAAATAACATTAACTGAAAAGCTCATAATGACTTTGTGGTTAGTTAAAACGTTTTGATTTCAAACTCCACTTTTTACCAAACTTTCTCCTCCTAGCCAAAATAAGTATGAAATTTGTGTTGGAAAGTGACTTTGGGCAAACAATGAAATTCACAGAGTGGTGGCATTTGATGATCTTAAGGGTCTTCTCCAAACTAAATGAGTCTATGATTCTGTTCTGTAAAATAGTTCATGTCACCAGGGACCTCTGGAGGTCACCCAGACTGGCCTCATGTTCCACTCAGGGCCAGCTCGAGCAGCTTGTTCATGTCCAGTTGGGTTTTGAGTCACTTTGAGCAAGGAGACTCTTCCACATGTAAACCCATGCAAACACACGCACACAGATGTTTGCTTTACATACTTAATTCCATTAATTCCAAAAATTCTTATAAATATTAAAAAGACTGGCAAAAATTCCAATCTGCCTGGAAAGTAAGAACTGAGACATTAACAACTGTGTTATCTGTTACTATTTATTGGCTAGCTGTTAATTAAAAGGCTAAGGAAGACCAGAAAATAGATACCCACCATAAAATATTTAATTTCACTAAAAGCTGGAAAAGACTGAGATGCTTAGAGGAATCCTGCATAGGCAGGTGAATGGGTAACATAATGGCAGGTAAAACCTCTGTTGAGAAATGCACGGCAATGCTCACTGCATAAAATAATTTGAAGACATTATTGCTGAATTACAGCTGAACTTAGAATTACAGATGAACTTAAAAACTTAGAGGGGAGAAATAAAGATAATGGGAACAGGATACAAAATAGTAAGAAATCTATTATTTTCCTAGTAGAGAAAAGAATGATGAACTCTCAATTGGAATTCCATGCTCAGCTGAAGTCATCCTATCATGAAAATAGCCCATGACCATTAAAATTACCCAGACCTGAAAAAGGAAAATGATAAGTGACATGAAGAGATTTCTGTATAAGGATAGACAGAAACTACTCCAATTTTAGTTGGCAAGAGAAAACAAAGACATGACAATGAAAGAAAAACTAACTTTTCTTAATGTGCTATTATTCACCTATTTAACTTCTGAAACACATTCCTAAGTATATGGAATTAAGAAATTGAATAGAGTTTTAAAAGGATTTAAGGCAAGCCTTCCAGTACAACTGTGAGCTAGATTTTGAAACTGCTGAACTCTCTAATGCAGCTGCTTCTGGACTTCTAGTAGACATTATCTTGGATTAAAAAGCAAACAAAAAAACAAATAAAACTTTTCTAGGAATTTTTTGTATTTAGGGGTAAAGGGAAGAAGAACAAATCAGAAAAATAAAAAAACATGAAAAATTTTGCTAGGGACTAAGCTTGTTGAACGACCAGAGCAGGTGTAAGGCCTCAAGCTACATGTACGTACACTCTCTGTGTGAGACTTATGTTCACATTCACCCATTCTTTGCCAAAATTTAAGGGGCTCCCCCATGGCATACAATTCACAGCATCCATTCTCTTCAGGTTCTCTCATTACGCTAAAGATAACATTATTGAAATCAGCTTGCATAAATATATTTACAAACAGCTGAATTCTTAGGAATTACAAGTAATGACAGAAAAATGACAGAAGGCAGATCGGGCCACTAAGGCTTTCCCTCAGACAAGCCCTATCCCACACCATATCAGTCTTGTACAGAGCACAGACAGGAATGTCTTTGTCACAGCCCTGGCTTTTTTACTCTCTGGACAGCTGGCTCAAACCTGGGACAAATCCCATGCAAAGAAATAGCAGCCATTGTATAAGGGATGTGTCTCCTCTCACCATCCAAGCACAGAGACTGCCTGGATCTCCCCAGAGGAAGTTCCCATTGTGCATTATGCAGAACAAGCTCCTCTGAAATCATTCATTTCACTTCACTGGAGCCATACCATTAGGAAAAAATATGCAGTGACTAGGAAATGTCAAAATTGCTCCAGGCAAGAAGAGCAACTGTAGATGCATTCTCTCATCTCATCCTACTGATTTTCATGATGGGATAGATAACCCTCCACATGCCCTAATTTAGCACCCAGATGCCTTGATGCTTTTCATGACCAAATGTTCTTCAAAACTACCATGATTTCCCCTTTTCCATGTGCCTATTGTTTCATTTTATTTTTCAAGCCCCTACCAGTTTCTTCTCTGATTCTTTCCTGTTACTTTGATTTCCTCCACCTACTCACACTACCTTCAATCTCCATCACATCCTTTGTTTCTTATCTATGCTGTCTTTCCATATACCTCCAGCTCTCCAAATTTCTTGACCTAATCTGTGGTCCATTCTTTCTTTCAATACCTCCTCACAAAGCACTACCTCTAAATATCTGTCTGCAAAACAACGCCAGCAGAGCAGAAGCCATTAAACTAAAAAAGGAAGATGGAGGAGCTGAAAGGAACTGAAAAGGAAGATGAACAAAAATTATGGAAAAACCCCAAAGTTTGAACGAGCAATATTATGCAGCCATTTTGCCTCTCCTCCATCCTGCCTGATCCCAAAATAGCTTTGTTCACTGTTCCTGAGCACTCCCTTTTTTGTCAGAAAAAAAAAATAAATCATAGCTTCAGGTTCTTCAAATGCACTCCAGCTGCTTTGTTATCCACTGTAGCACTAGCATATTAATAAATCAGTGAATACTTCATAGTGCTAATGATTTTTTACAAAATAATGTTTTAATGAACACAGCTTTTATTTTCTCATGGTTCCCAATAAGGAGTCCTAGGATGCTTAGCAATGCAGGAACAATTTTCAGGTTATGTTTTCTGATCAGTCTGAAACCATAAACTGCTCTGCTCTGAGCTGGTTCTGCATATAGTAGGATTAAGGCAAAGCAATTCATACTGCTCTACCTTTAATCTATATCAGCAGGAGGGCCAATTTAGTTTGTCTAGGGCTGGTACTTAAAAAGCCTGATAGATGTAACCTGTGAGAGGCAAGCAAAATAAGAGCAAAGAGGGTATTAAAAAAAAAAAAGGGAAAAAGGAAAGAATATGTGAGAGAATTTCCAGATTTGGGGATGGCATATATTTGAATGATGTGATGATGCTGTATTTTGTCTCTAGACTCCAAATGGCTTTTTAAATTTTTACATTCATAGACCGATGACCATGAATTGCTTCTGCTTGCAAATCAAAAAAAAAAGTCTCATAACTTTTATTTATTATTCTAACTATTTCCATACTTGTCGGTGTGAAAACACCACTTTTGCACTACAGAAAGTATTCACAAAAAATTAATTTTTTTACATATTAATTCATTAGAATACTTGCATCATTTTATTATATTTTATTATGGAACCTTGCATAGTCACCTTTAAATCTTATGCTTTAATTAAATCTTTGACATTTTTAAAAATTACATCCATCTTATATCCCTTTCTGTTAAGCTTAATCTGTTTATCATTTTACCAGGTGGTTCTATGAAACATTTTTATAATGCTTCCACTAGGTGTTACTTTGTTTTGTGTTGTTCTTGCACATTAGAACAGCAGGCATTTGCTACCAACTCCACTTAATGGCAGAGTGGCAGAGCTTGCTACTTCATCTGTTCTTGCTGAGGCAGCTCTGAGTGATATGTCCTTACCAGCTAGATAATGACGACTTATTAGACCTGTGAAAATTAATGCTATTTGTCTGGAAATAATAGAAAGACAAGCCTGTGATTAAGTGCTCCGCTTCCAAAATGCATCCTGTTGCATCTGAGCTTTTTTTTCTGAGCTTTGCAGCTGCTCGGCAAACTTTGTTAAATATGGGGGTTTTGCCAGAGCCTGAACACTGAAGCTTGCTTTTGTGATAAAAGCGTATACCCCCTAGGTGAATTAGCAGTATAGGCAATCACATACCAGTGCTCAGGCCTATGCACTTCTAGATTGTCAGCAGCTATAGCCCAGGTAGGTATGGTATAAGCTGCTGTTGTCCTACTCTTTCAGATTCAAAATCCTAATTCCTATTTATTTTTATAGGGGTTTTTGAGGGGGTTGTATCTTCATCTGTTTTGTATGACTGTGGTGAGTATTTAACCCCACTTTCTGGGATGTCAAAACTGTCAGCTGTAGAGACGGTCGCTTCCTGACACATATCTGTAGCTCCTCCTGGCAGCCAGCATGGTGAGCAGAACCTGAGATCACACAGGCGATCCACAGGACACACATCACAATTATAGCTCTAAAAATAATACATTTCTAGCATGCCATGGAAGCACAGAGATAATTTTTATCACAAAGGACCTCTTGATATCATCTAATATTACCTCATCCTCAAAGCAGATCTTATCCAACCATTGGTGCTCATGTCCCAGTCAAGTCTTGAATGTTTCCATGGAAGGAGATTTACAGTCTCTCTGGGCAACCTCTTCCAGTGTTTGGCCACCATCACAACAGATGAAAATGTCTTTTAATGCAAACCTGGACACAGTGCTCCATTAGCTACTCAGAAAATGGAGTGATTCCATTGGAAATTCCCTTCTGAAGAACATAAGGCTTTATTTCAGACACCTGAGAGGTGGAATGTAGTTTATAAGCCATGTATAGAAAATGCCACAGATGTTTTCTCCACTCAGCCTTTCCTTGGGTGAGTGGATGTTGGATCCCAGTGGTGGAATCAGCATTTGCTCCTAAGAAGCAGTATTTATCAAATCATACAATGCAGAAAGAGATTGTAGCTTTTTTCTTTCCTACTCATCTCAGATTTAATTTTCTAATTTTCTGTGGTGGGAACAACTGGAAGTCCCACAAGTAAGCATTTGTCCATAAACCATGAAACAAATTTAAATTATTACAGAAAAAAATGGACATCTGTATCATAGTCCTTCCATTTCCCTTTTCCAATTTACTCAGTCTCTTTTCATGTGCAACCCAAGCTGTTTTAAGGGTGAGCATTCCATTCACCGGAATAGTGAGCAGGTCTGGGAAGTAACCACGCCTCACTGCTCTTGGTGCTCTTCAGAGGCTGTAATTGCCTGCCTGGGTGCTTAGACATTTGGAACAGAGAGTTCTACCCCACACTTTCCCAGCACTGAATGAGCTAAGTTGGTCTGACCCAAATTGCCACTCAGCAATTTATCTTTTCAGCACCTTCATAAGGGATCTCTAATCTCTGACAGGAGATTGAATTAATTTACTGAAGTATGTGACCACACTTAACAACCTTTCTAACTCACCCATTTTCTGGTTTGGAGCCAAGATTTACATAATTACTTCTATTTTTGAGCAGTCAGGATTGACACATTTCCCAAATGCCTACGTTTAGCCATTTTTAGCTTACATTTGCCCTAGCTGAAGTATAGTCCTTCATCTCTAGCTTTGTAACTACTTGACGGACTTTTGTTCTTCAGGGATTGCAAAATATAATTCTATCTAGGTAGGCTCCACTGAGACCTTTAAATAACTCTGCTCTGATTATATCAAACACATCTAGGGATCCTTAATACTCTTTCTGATGTAAGGCAATTCCAAGAATTACAAAAAATAACAGGTAACATAATTTAAAACTATTTTTTCTCTAATCGAATTTGTCAGAAATATTAAAAAAATTCTCTGTTTGAAAACTAGAAAAAATACTGCCTTTTTCTCTTCCTGTTTTTCATCATTTCTTTAACTAGTTTTTTTTTAGATGGTACCTGAAGGGTGCAAGGAGATACAAAGGCGGTTGCCTTTCAAAAAGCATGCACACAGACACACATTCTCTAAACGCTGTTTCAGAATGCTGTTATTCATATAATAACTATAATTTAAGTTCAGAGGGTTTAATAACAAGGGGGAACTTCTAGAATGTTAGAGACAATGTATGAAAAAATCAACATAAACAAGACAGTCCTTCTCAGCAAGCCATTCATGTTTCTATCGAAGCACATAGAAAACTGGTGGCTGTCATTGTTTGGCATCTGGTGCAGATCCTGCAGTCACCCTGGGCAGTACCTGCAGCCCTTCACACACTGGCAGATCATGGCAGATCAAGTGGATCCCATACAGTTCGAGAGCATGCAGGATTACACATTTTCCTGGTGTAGTGTAGTATTTAGTATTTTTCAGCCGTTTTCTGCTATTGCTGTACAAAAGAAAAAATACAGAAAAGCTTGGCTTTTTTGGTTGGAGTTTTTTTGGATGCAATTTCTACCTAAAGCAGCTTCAACAGTTCCGCTCTTCATTTAAGAACCTCATTCACCAGTGGACTTTATTTGAGCAGGTGAAAAAGGCAGTAATATCCAATCTATAAGATGTCCTTCATCCTCCAATCCAAAAAGCATCACATTTTTCCAGAAATCCTGTTACCATTTCTCCAGCTTCCTGCAGGACTGAATCGTAACATTATACACAAGAAGGTTGAATTGAGGTCTAACAGATAATTGCAGATCAAATTTCTTGATTAAATTTTGTAATGAATACTTTTAGATATACTTGCCTCTATGAAATAAATTTACATCTGTCTATTGTTATATTTATATACAGCAATATATTTAGCCAGATACTATGGACATTTATTTTCCTTTCACATTTCAGGAACAAAAATTCTAATGAGACAAATTACTCTGTAAAGCTCCTTTGCATGGGGGAATAGAGCCAGATGCCAGAAAGCACTGGGGGGGAAATTAACATTATGATGGTATGAGAGCACTTCAAATTGCTCTACTCTCCCAGGGTAGAAAAAGGAACTTAATAGTCTTTCTTCTTACTTCCATTTTTTCTCAGTCTGAAATCCTGGCTGCTTAACTCTGTGGTAAATAACATTGTATGTTAAATAAAAAAATTTAAATTAAGGAAAAAAAAATATCATCAAGAAAAAAAAACCTGTGAACTGGGAAATAAATATGGTCTTCAGTCTTAGTGTTGGCTCTGCTTCTGCCATTGGCAGACAACATGTGGATAATGGGAAAGGCAAGTAATGGAGAAGTCCATAATACAAAACAAAACCATGTCATTATATAGGACATTGGCAGAACATGGTTACACAATAAATTGGCAGTGTTCTTTCAGTTTGAATAAAGAATGAACACTTGTGCACTGTATTACGAAATTGATAAGTGCCTTAGAGCAAATTACTTCTTTACAGATCCATTCTGCCATCTGTGATGTTATGTAATTACCTCTAAGAGGTTTTCTTTCACTAAGGTTTATGTTGCTAACATTCATAGAGTATTTGAGGTCCTTACCTGCTTCAAAAGCAGTGGGGTTTTACTGAATGAAAAGCTAAGGAAGGGAGAGAGAACATCCAACAACTCCCCAGTAAATAGGTTCTAAATGACATGGGTATTTGTCACTGTGTCACATTTCTGAACTTACCAGGTCAACACAGATCTAATATTTTAAAGTAATGGAAAGCTTGTCAATCTATTCTGTTTACCTCAATGCTAGTTCAAAGCCTATTGATACAAAATATGCAAATATGTCAGATGTAGAGAGGATTTGGTTCATTTACATGTATCATGGCACCAGAGTAAATTTTTATTTGAAGTGCATTTACTTTTTTTTTCCCCTCAGAAAATGTCACAATAAGGGTTTAAACTCATTTAAAATACCTTTCCAGGAAGAGTTGTTCCCACCCCTGTGAATTGATGCNCCCCTCAGAAAATGTCACAATAAGGGTTTAAACTCATTTAAAATACCTTTCCAGGAAGAGTTGTTCCCACCCCTGTGAATTGATGCTTTCTTCAGCTTCCTCCAGTGCCTGCAGAAAGACATCCGCGCTGATGCTGGCCCTGCTGTGCCCTCACCACCAGCCAGATTACCTTGATGGAAAGCAGCATGCCAGGTATGCCACTGGTGTGTCACTTTTGCACTGGGTGGCAAACAGTTACCAGGTAGGATGGGAAAAGACATTTCCAGGAAGGTCTGGAAGAGACATCGTTACTGTAAGTGGGAATTACATCCATTACATGGACGTCTCAAGGCATAGGTTTTTAAATGAGCCCAGACTTTGACTGCAAGAGTGGCCCTATTAAAATTATCCCCCTGGTGACCTGAGCAGAGTGAATCATTGCTCTTCCACATGCTGTCACCACGCCAGGCCCTGCAGACTCCCCTTCATCCATTATCATGTAACAAAGGTCTCTGATGCCACTTGACAGATCCGATGACTCCACAGGATTGCAGAATGAGCTCTGAGCCACATGGGATCCTGGTCTTGGACAGCAACCCTGTAGACCACTGAATACGTCAGGTTAAGACCTTCAGTCTCCATAAATTACACCTGGAATTTGATTCCCAGTGTGACAGAGGTTAAGGCCTACCTGGAATTCTAATCTCCTGCATCACTAATCCCCCTCTCCCCAAAAAATCACATCTTAAAACAAGTTAAGGGGTTTTTTGTATTCTCCAGAGAATAGGGAACTAGTTGAGGCTTTAATAAGAGAAAGGACCTATTTTTTGGACAAAAAAAATTTAAATATTAAATTTTCAAGAACTGTTTTTCTTCATCATTTTGAAGAAATGGGGAAAAGAGAATAGAAAATTACAAGTATTTAATCAGAGAACAAAATGTACAATGATGTGTGCAGTGCTAAAACAACATTTAACCACATATGTTACCAGTTTCCTGGAGCATACTACAAGGAGCTACGCTCTGCTCTGCTGTATGATCCAGGGTTGGAAAGACCAATTTCCTACATGGCTGTTTACTGGTAGGGCCAAAAGCAGTCTTTAAACCCATATGCTCGTCCCATCAGAACATGATAAGCCAAAGTTTGGCCCACCTAGAACCTTCATCTTTCATTATATGTGCAGAACACCTGCCCAAGTAAAAATGCCCACAGCTGAGACAGTATGCCAGGAAAAGGCAGACTGGGATCATGGGAATATGGCCATGGTGTCAATCAAGCTGTATAGAAGCCATGTTGAGAAAAGTGACAAAGGGCGAAGTGATGAATATATGTGTTTGGAACCAGGTTGGGTTCATGAAGGAAGCTGAAGCTATTTCAGGGAAGAGGGGAAAAATCTTCAGCAACCATGAAATATGCTGGGAGAGTATAAAACTGAAAACTATAATAAGCCACTCATGGATTTAATCTGGGCATGTGCTCCATGTTGCCTTATACCAGTACAGAAATTTATCCATGAGCAGGACAAACATTGAGGGCTACTGAGACATCTGCTGAGTCTTCTCTGGCACAATGGCCAACAGCACAAGAACTGCTTGGAGCAGCTTAACTCAGGTACTTCTTTCTGTCATCTTACTTTATTGTGTACATTCTGCAACATTTGGTTTAAAATCCCCACTGTGGCTTTGCTGGGTAGCCTTGATGGCTCCTTGTGAACTTTCTCCTTGATTTTCACTTTTCCCTCTCCTGCAGCTTTTCTTCAAAATCAGCAGGAAATATGTTGTCCTGGCTTGTATGGACACTACACTTCGGTTCCCAGAAATTCTGTTTGCCTTTTCTTAAACCCACAAGGCATGCAATGATGCCAAGGTTTTATTTCCTGATGAGAGAAAGCCCCTTTATTCCTGGGCATATCTTCTATTGAAATACCAGTGTATTTCACCTCTGCATATTCTTAAAAACAGATTATTGTACTGACAATTTCCTAATTTTCAACATAGACAGAGATGTAACTAGAATTAGAGTTGTTTCTTTTTAAAAAAATTTTAACACCAAGATTTTTATTTTTTCTACGAATAGAAAATGGGAAAGATCTCACAGCCTATTAAACAAGCAGTTCAAGTCTTAAAGTACTTCACTGGAGCACTCAGTCTAGAGGAGCAGTGGGTTTAATTTGCACTGATATGCTAACTAATCTAAGGGTCTGGCAAAGCTTTCACTTAGGATTTTTTACAAAATCTCAGTAGGCAGCTCATCACACATAGGTTGTTTTTGTGGGGTTTTTAGGTACTTGTAAAATAACTCCAGGGACAGGGTGCTGACTATTGTGCTTTTCTTGAAGCAGTGTTGCCTTCGTTAACCTGTAGTCAATCTGGGAATTAGCTTATTGCAAACTCTGCAACTCATAATCAAGCTGTCTGGGCTGTAAAGTGCCCTGACAATAAACAAGCTGTAACCTCAGATCACTGCTTTGGTCTTACCTGCAAGCTAGACCTCAGCAGCCATAGGATTAGACCGCTGAACTCAATATCAAAAAAAGATTTACAGTAGCTAAGGATTTATTTCAGAATATTACAGTTATATATTTTCAATTAGTTCATATGGATTTAAAAATTTGCTGACAGACTTCTTTGAATCAAGGAATATGGCATTTCATTATACAGCTACACATATGTTGGGTTTGGTTGGAGCTGTCCAAAAGATTTCAGAAGGTTTTTTCCTGGTAATTCCTATTCTCACTTAACAGACTATGATATCTCTAATTCTTAGAATATCTGGGAAGAATAACCAAATGCAGACATGGCCAGAATCTTTTTAGGCAAATGTTTATCATCTGTAATACATAACAAGCTTTCAGGGAGAGCATTTTGTTCAAGGGAGGTAAGGCAGTGATGAAACAGCCACCACCCATACACAGAAAAGACCTCAGAATGCTAGGATCTGAGTCAGGATTTGAAAGCCTAAATAGTAGTGGCCTGGCTGTGTTGGGCAATTTGTACAGAAATCAAAAGGAGAGATATTGGCTGCCAGCTGGCTCTTCTCTGTTCAGCTGTAGGCAGAATGATCTCATCTTAGCTGTTACCAAACCCAGAAAAAGGCCCTTCATGCACTGGATACACAGGTTCCCATAGCTCGAGCTCAAGAGATAAAATCAAGAGTCGAGTGGCAATGTCCAAGCTCCTTATTTTGGACACATGAAAACATATACCAGACTTTGGCCAGGAGGCATTCCCCTGAATAAATCAATCAGGTACTTCAGGGTGAGCTGGCACATTACTCAGGCTTCATTGACAGAAGTCTCTCCTTTGACTATAATAGCTTAGACACGTAGTTCAAAGTTTGACACTTAATGTTTAGGTATCTTTACCTGAATCTTAGTCCTAATTTTGAATTCAGTCAATGGCAGGATCAGGGCAGAACTAAGAAAAGCAGAGTTACTGCACTGCAGCTGAAGAGAAATTAGAAAATCAAGGCTATGGGGAAAGCAGATGAACAATCTCAACATTCTGCTGTTCAATTAAAATAAAATGAAAAATGCAACAGACAATTCTCCATCCTCCCCAAATCTGAGGGGTTTGACATCCACAGGCCACAGTTCAGTCACTGTATAGAAAAAGTTACAACAATGCATTCACCAAAAAAAATAGGAGCACTTCATATAGTAGAGAAAAAGTGGCCTAAGTCATGTCCCAAAGAAATTATAAAACTTGTAACAACCTTACAGCAACCAGAAAATGAAAAACGCACTCTCTGGGAAAAAGGAAAACCAGGGGTCCCAGAGATAAACTGACATGATTAGTCAGTTCTGCTGCCTGTGAATATAGAAAATCAGGGTGTTTTTTCCTTTCTTTTCAGTGTAATATTTTACATAAAAGGCAACATAATAGTAACAAAATTCTGTAAGGCTGCCATTAAGTAAGCTTTAAAACATTTTATCCAAGTTTATACATGAAAAAAAGACAGAAATTAAAATTATTACTTTTTTTGCAGGATTTTGGTTTCTGGTTGTTTCATTTTAGATTAGGATTTTGTTTTTTCATAGCATGGCATGCTGCTGAGATCCTATCTGTATTCCGGATAATTTTAACTTGGCTATGTGACAATTTCAGTACACAATATGCTCATGCTTTGCACAAATGACTATATAATGTTTCATTAAGGACTGTAAATACCCATCAACCTAATCACAGAAATGCTGTTTCAGTGATTTTAGGGCCATTTAATCTGGGCTATGATGGCAGGGATGAATAGCTTTATTTCATTAGCAGTTGCCTTTGCAATTACACGGAGGTAAATATTTTTGTGGAAAAATTAATTTCCTTTTGCCCTGACACATTTGAGCAATGTGAGTATCCTTGTATGAAGAGTCTCTGCAAGTCATAGGAGTGCTTTCCTTCAGGGGCCTTTCTATATCAGCTTTCTGCTCTGCTCAATCCACCAAGATCAGCTCCAAACATGTCATGATAATTTTTCACCTCCTGTTTGCATCTCTGCTTGAATTTTTTGTGATGACCAAATTCCCTTTCCAAAACTATTCTCTGCCATGGGCTTTGTTATTCTGGCATTACTAGTCAATGGCAAACTTGCCCGGTTCTTACTCTTTGCTGAAGAATGGACCAGTTGAGGCTGCAGATAGGTTAATTACTTTGACACTTGGGATTTCTTATGTTTGCTGTTTCAATCAACTCCGTCACTCATATGAAGCCATTGCTCATCATAAAAATACTTGTAGGAAACACACTGAAGCAGGAAAAATGAGATTTTGCTTTCAAAAAAAAAATCAGACTTGGAATAACTTCAAGGCACAGCATTAGAATGTGTATGGACAACAGAAAGGTGACTGGAGAAGGATGCATTCTCAAAGGTGGTCAGTTATCCCTGGATATCTTTGCTCATGCTTTTTACATGCACGGTCTTCGCTTTGGCTTTTAAGGAGTTCCTAATCATTTCCAAAAAATTCTATATTTAAATATTAATTTCAATCCTATAACAAGTCTAAAAATGGCCACATACTATCATTTCAGAGGATTAGTTTGAAAATGAAGAGAAAGGAATCATTATCAGGGTACAGTATCACTGGAACAGGCTTTCTAGAGAGTTTTGAAATTTCTGTCCTTGGAAGCTCTCCCAGCTAGATAAGACAAACCTGTGACTGACCAGTCTGGTGTTGGCAACAGTCCTGCTTGAAAGGCCAGGCTGCACTAGGTGATATCTGGAAGTTCCTTGTAACCTGTGTTTCTATGATTCCATGCCCAAAGTTTTAATTCATTTTATATATATATATAAAAATAACATATTAAAGTAGGAAATATTCAAGTTTTGTAGCTCTGGTGTAGCTCTTCTATTTTAACAGAACTGAGACACTGAACTTGATAATAAAGTATTGGGTTTTAAATAATTTGAATAATAATCATAGTTATTAAAAAGTAGAGTTGGAAGAAACCCTCCCTTGCAACCATCCAACTGTGATTTACCCATCTACTACAGATGCTGTATACCTACAACACTCATGACCTACTTTTTTTCTAATTTATCTCCTATAATTTTTCTTTAATCTCAAGTTCTCCTTCAAAGTGAAAAGAGCTTGATGTTTCATGTGATCTGTTTGCAGAAGAGGGAATAAGCTGTCTGATGAAAGGTTTAAGACAATGATAGGACCATGTAGAATAAACTCCTTCAGCATCATTAAAAAAAGAAAAAATCTCCTTGATTTGATATTCACCAAATTCATAGGGAGTTTTTATGTAGATTTCAATAGATAATGGATGTGGTTATGAGTGTCTTGAGTATATGCACAGCTAAAGTTACCCTAAAGTTTAGTATTAGATATATGTTGGGTTAGAAATTCAAAGTGCTTTTTAAATAATTACTTTATAAAACTACAGTAATTATACCATACAGATAGGAAGATTTTAATGTCCACACAGGAGGCTAACAATGAACTATACAGTGGCTAGGGATATGGGAATAATAAAGGTTTTGAAAATACAACATGTCTTAAGAATTTTCTACTGGGACTTTATCCTTTAAAGAAGCCACGTTTAAAGATTTGTGACCGTGAGAGGTGCTACTGATGACTTTGGCTGCATTTTTAATAAAGATAAATCTGTATATGGTAGTGTAATCAAAGCAAAGGGATACAGCATATTGATCTTACTTTGGAACAGCTAATGGAGACAAGCAAAGCCAAGACTGAAAGTGTCCCAAGAACTACTGGGGCAATTCCGTATCATATTAACAAGAAAGCCCATCCACACCTTGGGTACACCAGGGAAGTGTTCCTACACATTGAGTGAAATCTCTTGGGAGGGTAATAAATCCTACACAACAAATTATATACTAACAGGTTCTTAGGGGAATTGAAATAAATCCTCACCACCGCTTAGTGCGTAATCTCCAGATCAGATTCCCATTCTTCTTTAGAGGAAAATAATATATTGCTTCTTATACTCTCTGCCAGCCAAATGCTATATATCAAAGTTATGAATGTAGTTGAAATATTGATCCTGAGCCAAAGTGAAACTAAAGAAAAGTTTAATACATTCCCCAGATGAAAAAAAAAAAAGTAAAAAAATACTAAAAATATATTTTCTGGTCAAAGAAAATCTAGAAAAAAAATGGAAATTAAAATAGGAAACAGAATACGCCTCTTGACACTTCTTTTTATTCCTGCAAGCTGAAGAATGAAAGCTAAGAATTTAATTGTTCTAGATGAACAGCAATAACAAGAACTAAAGCATGGAGAAATGATTGTTGCAGGGATAAAAAAAAATAGTGTTGTACACAAATGTGTTTAACAAAGAATTCCTTGAAAAATGAGATCGAAGATTCCCATTAAATGGCTGGCATAAACTGGCATAAACAGGCCAAAGAAATGAATGGAGAACAGGGCAGTGTTGACTCTTGAAGACAAGCTCAGAAAGTGAGCAGGTATATGCAAGAATGATTTTGACTGCAAAAAGCTTGTTAGCTCATTCAGAGGGAAAGGTTTCCCTGTCAGAGGTATTGCAGCTGCCATCCAACAAAATCTGGATCTTCTAGCGCAGTCTGCTGTGCTCTTTTTGGCTGCGATAGAGTTAATTTTCTTCACAGTAGCTGGTTTGGGGCTGTGCTCTGGATTTTTGAGGAAGAGTGCTGATAGTACAGGGATGTTGTGGTTACTGCTGAGCAGGGCTGACACAGAGTCAAGGCCTTTTCTGCCTCCCAGGCCACCCCACCAGCAAGAAGACTGAGGGGCACAAGAGGCTGGGAGGGGACACAGCTTGGACAGCTGACCCCAACTGACCCAAGGGATGTCCCACACCATATGACACCATGCTCAGCAGTAACAGCCAAGGGAAGAAGAAAGAAGGGAAGAACATTCAGAGGGAGGAGGTTTGTCTTCCCAAGTCACCATGATGTGTGATGGAGCCCTGCTGTCCTGGGGATGGCTGAACACCTGTCTGTCCATGGGAAGTGTGAATGAATTCCTTGGTTTGCATTGCTTCTGTACATGGCTTTTGATTTACCTGCTGAACTGTCTTTATCTCTACCCATGAGTTTTCTCACTCTTATTCTTCCAGTTCTCTCCCCCATCGCATCGAGGGAGAGAAGTTCTAGACAAGACTTGACTAATTGGCTCTTTTGGCACACTGGCTCAGAGATTTAGGTCAGGCTCTTTCCAGTGTTGTTCCCTGAATAAGAATAACAGAGGCAAACCTGGCGATAAGTCATGCTCATGCTTTCCATGCAGGTCTGCCCTTAATTTATTTCAAGTTATTTCTCATGGTTTCCCTGCGTGGCCTGCAAATTTCTGTAGAGGGAGTGCTGCCGTGCTCCGTGGTGATAGCCCTGAGCTAATGGGATAGAGCAGAGGCACCGTAACCCTCACAATGTTATACATGGGGTGTTTGCTGAGGGCCAGTTAAGCCTACTCTTAGATTTCAGGATGGAATAAAAAGTCTTAGAGCTACTGAAAAACAAGTTAAAAATATTCAGAAAAGAAAAAAAGTGTCTTGACAGAAGATTAAATTACAGGATAAAAGTGCATGTTTTAAAGTTAAGCATTAACAGCTTTGAAGAGCAAACAGCTATTTCTCTGTCCCCCAGAAAAACCACTGTCAGCTGGTCTGTCTCTGTGGGGTTAAGTGGAAACAAAAAGTTGTTGCAGTAACAGAGATGGTGCTTGGGAAAGGAAGAGCATCTTTCACCCATTGCTGTACAAAGTTTTTCACTTTAGAGGAAACTGCTGATCTGTTCTCATGCAAAGAATTATGCTGGAAATAAAGGACTTGCCTACAGCAGAAAAGAATTAAGAAATGTATTTCAAAGGGAATAAATAAGATTCAGTATGACTGAGGGAACCCTCCGTGATCTCTCTTAGCACTTTGCTTACTAACAAGAAAGGAAGTTTCTAAAGATGCTGAAGGGTAAAATGAAAGTAGGATAATCCTCTAATTGAACTATAGAATAAGGGAAGGAAGGAAGGAAGGAAGGAAGGAAGGAAGGAAGGAAGGAAGGAAGGGTGAATCACAATCCTTCAGGAAATTCAGAAAAAAAATACTGCTCAAATGGAGCATATTTTAGGCTTTCCAGACAGGCAGTGAGCAGAGCCACACAATCTGCAAACTTCTGTGTATGAATAAGACTTTGGGCTTTGGATTTAGTCTGGCTAACACAAGAAGGATCTACAGAGCAAAGAGGGGCAGAAATTACCCGCAGACTCTGGGAGTCTTGGTGTCACCTGTCTAATTAATTCTCTGTGCTCTTCAGGAAGATGATTTGAGCTCATACATGAGGGGAAGGAAAGCTTTGTGGAAATGTTAGGCTAAATATTGCAAGATTTCTTGTCAATGAAATCTTTTGGTAAGAAAATACAGTAACAACAAGAAAGCATTGTGAGGTGATAGAATATCTGTTTCTATAATGTGAAAATAAATAGAAATAATTTTGTTACCAGCACCCTTTAGAGGATCAGAAGTGTCAGAGGGAAGATAATTTTCAAATTTCAGTGTTTAATGGAAAGAGTAAAGCTGCTTTAGAACCTTGATTGTGGTACAGGCTTCCTTTAGGTCATTTCAGTCCATCTAACATGATTCATAGCTTCAAGTTAACTAAAAGATGCCAGGGGTACTGGTGATGCCCAGGTGTTTACTTAGCAAGCCAAGACCTGTTGTCTCAGCAGTTACACATTACCTTAATTCACTAGTCCCAAAAACTGCAGTGAGGGAATCTGATAGAGACAGACCTGGCTTTCTGCAGTTGTGAAGACAAAGTTGTCATCATAGTGACTTTCAGAAGTCCAGCTGAAGATTAATTACTCTTATCTGCAGCTACTGTTTCCAGTGGGCAGAAAAAGGGTGACAGGTTAATCTCATTAAGTCCCTTCCTCAGCCATTATAATTCTATTGGCCTTTGGCCAAATATAAAAATAATTCACAAATAGTTTTCATTTGCTTAGTTTACTTGAGACTCTGGGTAGCTCTGTGTGCTGTAATTTCTCTACTGTATTCATTCCCTACTGTCTAGCTTTTTCAAAAGTTTATTGATATCAACCTTCAAATCAGCCTTATGGACAATTATTGCAGGAGTACCTCAACTGAGAGGACTCAAATCACTCCTCTGTGGGCCTTAACTCCAAAGACCTCAAGTTCTCAGAGATTAATTTATTTTCAAAAATCAAATTGTCCCTTTTTTACTTCTCTCCTTATATGATATATAAATAAGAATAATTTTCATTAGTTTTGTTTTGTTTTCATCTGGGTAAAAATTAAGATTTAGAATCTCTCAGTTACTGAGAATATAGTCATAAGCCACATCTGTATTTATTATGAAGTTTCACATTATTCTTAAAAATATTCTAGTATAATTCCAGGGCCTTTACACCAAGGAATTTGGAGACAGGAGAGAGGGCTGTTGGATTTTAGTAGAAAAAATGTGTATATAAGGGGGCCAGTGTGCACTTTTGTTCTGTGTGTTACACCAGTAGGTAAGAAAATTGTTCTGCTGTTCACTTGCAATTCATTATTATCTATCCTCCTCCTGCCTCTTTAATTTCTGTTCCTTAGAGTCACTAATGAATCATGTTCATAACTCCTTCAGTGTCTCACCCAGCCATTCTCCCTAATGGAAAGAGAGAGAAATGACAGGTGATCTGAATACACGTTAGCCCTTTGTCATAGTTTAACTCTGGCCAGCACCACCCAGACCTTTACTCGAGGACATGGGATGGGGGAGAGAATCAGAAGGACAAAAGTGAGAAAACTTGTGGGTAAAGATGGTTTAACAGGTAAAGCAAAAGCTATGCACAGAAGCTGAGCAAACCAAGGGATTCATTCCCCACTTCCCATCGGCAGGCAGGTGTTCAGCCAGGAAAACAGGGCTCCATCATGCATAATGGTGACAAATACCATCATTCCAAATATCCTGGCCTTCCCTCTTCTCCTCCCAGCTGTCATGGCTGAGTAGGATGCAATATGGGTGGGAGTATTGGTCAGGTGGGGTCAGCTGTCCTGGCTGTGTGCCCTCTCAGCCTCTTGTGCACCCCCAGCCCCCTGGGAATGGTGTGGGGTGGGAAGCAGAGAAGGACTTGACTCTGTGTAAGCCCTGTTAAACAACCCTGTGTTATCAGCACTGTTTTCCCCACAAATCCAGAACACAGACCCAAACCAGTACAGTGAATAAAATTTACTCTATCCTGACCAAAAATGTGCATACTTCCAAAGAGGTCCATGATGCAACAGAGTTCAGTTGTTATAACAGTAGCACAGTGTGAGTGAAAATTTTATACTTTTTAACAAATGGGGTTCCACCAAGACTTAGAGAAGAACTAAAAATAAAAATAAAGATCCTGGAGATGTAATCTCTACCATCAGAATTAGACAAGACTAGCAAAAAAATGCTATAATAATTGCCTCACCAGTCTTTGAATTGCTGCTGTGACTTATCCACTTCAGAGCAGAGCTGAAATTGAGTCTCTTAAGATTTCTAATTGGAAAAATAGCACTGGTGAGACTAAATACATTCGTCAACAATTTGTTATGGTCTGCCCTCTAATGGCTGCAAGCCTGAAACGGGCAGTAGGCAGTGAAATCGTGATAAAGTTGTGGAACTAAAGTTGTGGAAGTACCGTTTGGGCTTTTCAGTTCAAGTACAACAACTGCAGCAGTCATGGAATAACTGGGCTCCAAATAGAGAAAAAATGCTAAATTAGGACCAGATGACTGTCAAACTAAAGGTATTGACCATGGCAGTTCAAAGCAGTGTATCTTTGTTAAGTAAAGTACTTGCATAAGCTCAGTTCCCTGTGCAGAATTTTCTGCCATTTTGCAAACTGCATGTTCTTTGATCCAGTCCTAGATTTCAATAGTCAAGTTGAATGGACCTTTTAAGGTTTCTGGCTGCATCTGACTGCAGTTTGAAGGACCTCTCGTCAGATACAAAGTTCTGAGTTGTGAAAGGAACGGAAACAGCCTCAGGCTGCCCCGAAACTGGAATGTGTGTGTGAAAAGCTGTTGAATCATCACCTTTTGCCCTCTTTGACTCATCCCCTGAAGAAAGAAATGTTTAACCACAGGAAGAATCTAACCTAATGCATGGTCCTTTTTGATGTAGCTTATAAACCTAGAGGGAATGCTAAAAGGAAAGGTTATGCTATCCTAGTCAGAGAGAAGTGTATGAAAACTATCTATTGTCATGTGCTAAATGCTTTAAGTTATTCTTTCTTAGTTTAGGAAAAAAAGGTAGAAAATGTTCATGAAGATGAGTATCAGTGAACTGATACATTTCCTGTAAGTGGCCTTACCAGAAAAACATAGTGAATATCCATAGGAACTATATAGTAAATACGGGCTATGCCTTTTACATTGGCTTACTTAGGCTGAAATTGTGTATTTTTGGCTATGAAAATTACATGATTTTGTATTTTTAATGCATACTTGTTTGTCTGAAAATGACAAATAGGGAAAACTCATCTCCACATGCATGTTTGCAAAGAGGATCTAGACATTTGCTGCTACATCTGAATCCTTTTATTCTCAGTCACCCATTTAACTGGAAATTGCTTAGAAATCTTGGTGTTCACGTAGGAGGCAGACAGTCATGTAATATAGTAACACTCTCACAGCTCTGTTGTGCACTGGCAGTGGGAGGATACACGCTTTTACAGGCGCCTCCCTTCTACGCAAAAAAATTATGGTGCTGGAATACTTACGGCATTAGACAGATCTAAATCGGATTGTATATCCCTGACAATTATGTTTTTCTCAGCTCATCATCTATACAAGAGAGGTAAAATAAAATATAAATCTGCCTAGCACATTTTGTGGATAAATGAATATTAGTTGTGGTATTACTATGCAAACCAGCATCACAGAAATTTTATAGCCGAAATGGACTATGGTGATTATAGTCTGAGCTTGACACATATCATTGGACTTTTATTATTTAATTCCTCCTTTCAGTTCTGTGATTCTGTTTGAATCAGAGTAAACACTTTTAGACAAATATTCAGATTTTATTTCAAAGTCCTCAGTGAGGTTCTCCCACCATCCACGATGAGCTGCTGCCACCAATAGCTAATTAATCTGTTGCACACTCTGTAGTTTCTTTATTGCTCTAGTTCAAAGTACTTAAAAACTGTGCTTTTGTTATCCCCTATCATTTACTGAACAAAGAGGGCAGCTTCAGGAACTTGCCATAAGGGGTGTTTTCTGTTCCTCTGGCCATTCTCAACGCTCTTCTGTGCAACATCAGAACACAAAGACAGTTCTCTATTCCTGCTCTGGGTTCGTTTTCTAAGGACCACCTCTCTACCACTGTTTCAGACCAGGAATGTATATTAGACTGGCTAAGTCCTGCAGTCCCCAAGTCCTTCTTTAGAGTCACAGATTTCCAGGAAGGAGTAATCCATTCAGGGATTATGAACTCTATTTACTGCTTTAATACAACATTATATTTGCATATAATGAAATTCATATAATTTGTTTATGCTCTCTAACAAGCAAATATCAATGACATCTCTGTTATTTGCCATTTAACCTATTTTTGTGTCAATTACAGTTGCTTCTGATGAGAATCTTATGGTTTTTTACATGTCAGAGTTTAAAAAAATATATGCTTAATGACAAAAAGAAGTAGGGTCAAATAACAATTAATTAATCTGCAAATTGCAAAACCACACCATCATGATAACTCCCTATTTTGTGGCTGATTAATCTATGTGGTTTACAAACAGCCTATGTTGATTTAGTACTGTCCAGGTTTCTTTGCACAGCACAATATCCAAAGCCATGTGGAAGCCTGACAGTATCCTATCAACCAAGGTTGGATCTTTCCAAAAGCTTATTTTTAGTGAGATCTGCTTTCCATAGACAGATATGGATTGGCACCAATTGCACTGAAGTACTGCAAAGATGACTGCAAAGGGTTATTAGAAGATTCTCTATTCAAGATTGCTGGTTGATGATGCTGGTGTTGGTATTCCACTATTGATATATATAATCCCTATCAATATCTAATTTTGTAAGTGTGAAAATGTGGTTTCTATTCATAACCTTATATGAAACTGTTAAATTTACTTTTTTCATACTATCACAGACACAGTGTAAAGCTGGAAAGTGACAGTGAGTAAGATATAAACACAGCCAAAATTAAGTCGTTTTACTGTAAACTAAGCATTTGAAACACTTGCATCTGCAATGCAAGGCCTGACAAGGTGAGACAAGCTCTTTGCAGAACTGCTGTCACTCCACATTCCCAATTCCAAACTGAAATGCTGAACCAGATTTTCAGATGCTGAAACTTGGTGCAACTCCACCAAAGCCATCCAATTTAAGACAACAGTGCTAACTCAAACACAATAAAGAACTTCTTCTGCTTGTAATGCTTGACTTTATGACGGTCATAAACAGTTCTGAGAATATGGAGTTGGGAAAGAGCAGCCACCTTCCTCATGCAGAAAAGAAAATAATATCCTCATGTTCTGTACTCAAGGATACAGAAGAATATAGGATATAGAAGAATTAAGATAAATTCTTGTTTCAGATGAAGTAGAATAGTTCTTAAGTAGTTTGGAAGAAAAACAGGTTTAAAAAAAATAAAGAGGTTAGATGTAGATATGCAGGCAGTCAATTTTTTTAATGTTTATTAAAGGAAAGCAACAATAAATTCCAAATAAAATAACATGTTTTTCAAATAACCAAAATTTTCCTTTTCCTTGGTTTAACGAGAGTTCTTGTTCCTCAGCACGAGCACTGAACTGCAGAGACTTGTCCTTCTTGCTGTTTTATTTGCCTTTGGCCCTTGGTGATCGATCTTAATAAGAGAGTTTGAGTGTATTGCTCCCTTTGCACCTTTTCCTTCCTTCTCTGCACCTACTTTATGATCTAGTAGTGAGGGTATTCTTTTATAAAGTGGTAAACAGAAGTCTGATCCATCTCAGTATGAAAAAGAAATTGAGCTGAAGTCTAAAATAGCCCAGGCAAGTACAAAAGCTATTAAGCCAAAGCTAGGCAGCAAAAACTTCTCCAGCAAACTTTTTCCTTTTTTGGAAAACAGGATGAGCTCAAACTTGGCAGGCTTCCTAGCATGGATTAGGAGTGATAGGAATGAAAAGAAGTACCAAATATGCAGTCTTGAACCAAATATATCTGCTTTAAAGGCAGGCTGAACCTTGACACACATTTCCCATGGATAACTTTAAGAAACCTTTGCTCACAGTCTAGGTTTTCCAGCTTGTTTTTGATTGTACTTACCCCTTTCCTCCATCTCTGAAAGGATGGTTAAGTATCTCAGATGTTCTGAGTCAATATGCCAGGGCTGAATTTTTGGGTGTTGAAAATACTAAATTTTAGGGTACTAAAGCACAGATTGTAATGATTTTCCTTTGGGGTGAAATAACTTCTGCACCTGACATTTAGGTATTTAAACCATTTGAACTCATATTTATGAACTAAAATCTCTGGGTTTAAGAGATTCCTAAAAAAAACCAAACTATGAATAAATTTGCTTTTTAACTTGTTGTCTTCTAAAGTACTTTTTCCATAATAGACTTCAAAGTTGTTAGAGCAGCAAAATGAGCAAGATTTTCCCATTGCATGAGATCTGGCTCACTGGCCCAGCAACTAGCAGGCCTGATGGAATCAACTTCTGCCCCATGCTGTTGCTTTATCAATACAGGATAAAGGAAATAATTTCTAAAGAGCCTCAGATGTTCTTAAACGATTTGTTTTACAGTCAATGTCAAAATAATTATTTTCTTAAAAGTCTTTAGTGACATCATTCATGTACGGAGAAAGTGATTACAGTTGAGAGAGAGTCCTTTGGAAAAATATCAAGGAGCATTTCTTCCAGTGTAATGCATTGCCTAATATGTCAGCTACTCAAATTTCATTAAAGCTGGTTCTATCTCCTGCAGAGGTTTATACAGAACTATGGCATGGCCAATGGTTACAAGAAAAGCAGCTGACAAAACTATTTAACTACAATACACTGTGCAGCTACTGGAACTGCCATTAAATGTTCACAATATTTCTTTGTCAACATCACTGCTCTTTTTTTGCCTGTGACTTTTTTCTGCCTGTTGCTCTTACTGGACTGCGGAACTTCCATATTTGCTCATGTATTTAAAATGCCCAGTCTGGATTTTTTGAGTATAAATATTCTATGGTACAGGGGAAGTTCTGGAGGGTTGAATTTTTTTGTATTGCTGCAAAAGCAACAATCAACACATTCATGTGCATATATTATGTAGGGGCAAAGAATAAATAACTAGCAATTTTTTTTTGTTTAATCTCTGCTTCTTTATAGTTGAATCATACACCCTTTAAAAAGCAATAGCAATATTTCAATTTGGTTAACTTTGGGATGCTCTTAATAGCTATAGAAAATTTACAGTTGGAAAAATGATAATAAAAATAATTAGAAAATAATAAAAATAAACAAAAATTCCATCCCCTTCCTTTATTAATGAGAAGCAAAAAGTGGGTACTCTCACCCTTCATGCAAATGTAGCCTTCCTTCATTTTATCAAGTAACTCTAAGGAGATCCTTGTAAGCCTGCATAAATCTGGACTTCTCTGTGGGGGACATTTTCCCTGGAAACTTGAGGAGAAGATGAAAGAACAGCATGCAGAAAATGAAAATTTGTAAGAGACGTACATTATTCAACAACCCCTTCTATTCATGTAAAGGACTTTTTCCTGAAAATAGATGTAGAGGACAAGAACAGAGCTGAATGGAGACTTGTGGACCTTTCTATGAACCACTTAGCCCCAAAGCTTAGTAAAGCATTTGTCCTCCTGGGAATGTTTGACAACTATTTCAAGGACGGATATCCAAATTGTACAATATCACTATTCATGTGAAACTGTTGCTACTTTTACCTCAGAGTAGAAAGGACACATTAAGGAACATTCTTTTTCATAAAGTGAGAAGGGAATTAAAAGGACAAATGTGAAACTATCTGGACAAGGAGTGGAGCGGGCTATTATTTATTTTCTTCACATTCTTTGGGGTTTTTTTCAAGGTGTCCTGGTTCCAGCCAGGACAAGGTCAATTTTTGCAGTATCCAGGAGGTGCATGACCGAGACCCAGAGGTTATTCCACACCACCTCAAGCCATAAGCAGGGACGAGGTAAGGGGTCCCATCCAGGCAGGCAGTGGGAAGGGAGCAGTCAGGGGTACAGTTGTGTCCCACATGGTGGGTGTGATTCGTTTGCCTCTCTTGTACACTCTGTTATCAATATTGCTGCTGTTACTGTTCCGTTCTTATCTCATTGCTGTTCCCAGTAAATTGTTCTTATCTCAACCTGTGACCTTTGCCTTTCGTGCCTCCAGTTCTCCTCTCCAGCCCGCCACAGGGAAAGGGGGGAGTGAGTGTCTGGTTTGGAGTGTTGCAGTGGGAACACTAAACTGGGGAATACCATTCTTAAACCAAGACACATTTTTCATTTAGAAGGATTTTTAAATAATTTTAGCCTACCTGACAATTTGGGAACTTTTGCAGAAGTGTTTAATTCTGCAGTGATGGTGGACTGGAATTTAAACTACCCAGGCACTTGCTGAGAGGCACTAACTAAACTGCAGAGAGCTTGCTGCCAACTACATTCTATCCAAGGCCACAGACATCAGATTGATATTGACTTTAACACATGCATGGTCCATGTTTGGAAAAAGCACTTTTTACTCCCTTGGGATTTTTATATGAGAATGTAAATGAATTTTACTGGAAATCACAAAGATTCTTAAATGAAAACATAATTTCTGTGTATTACAGATGCATCCAAGGCGTCTTCCTTTGCCACAGCAAAACACAATTTTGGTTTCATCACTAGTTTTTAGACCTAGTGTGGAATAGACTGAAGGCCTTCCTTGACCTTACAGAAAGAAAATTTTCCTTCTCTAATTTAATGCCATTACTTCCTCAAATTTTTGTGTTCACAATTTAGGGCATTTTAATATTACAATATGTGGCAATATTGAAAACAAGTCTCCAGTTCAAATCTAATTAATTAGTTAGTATATAACATAGACGCATTGCAACACAGAATTCATAGAAGCCCTAAGTTGAGCAAAAGGCAGAAATTCTCTATTTCATTCCCAAGAGGATAACAATTTAATTTTTGTAGAAATAAAGACCTAAGAATGTAAGTGATAAAGACTTTAGGAAAAAAGAATAAATTAACTTATTTTTTTTTTCCAAACACAGGAAGTTTTATGTATTTTCAGTTCTCTTTAATCTGTGGTGGATTTTGGCTCTCATTGTTGGTCATTGCTTCTACCTTGGTTTACAACTGGCCCCTGGGAATTACTTGACTAGGCTTCATTAGCTGCACTTCAGTAATTAAGTGCCTTGAACTCTACATATTGTTGCCACTAATACTCGTGTAAGAACCCATGAATGCGCTACTGAAGAAGATGAACTGGAAGTTAACAACTTGGTGGCTTGGTTGTTTCAACAGTGTCACATGGAACAAGATTTTATCATTCAGCAGACTCCTCTCTCACTTTGGAATATTCCCAAGGTCTTTTTTAAGGCTGCTCCACCTCACGTTTCCATCAATAAACTGCACTGAATATAGCAGACAACCAGGCTTAAAAGAGAGCCTCAGAGGATATCACTACTCACTACCAGCATCAGGAACACTATTTTTGGACTGTCAGTCACAATGACAAATCATATCTCCCCAGTCTCTCTTCTCTACTGCATTTTTATATCACTTCTTTTTCCATGTAATTCATAAATCCTTACTTTCTGGTAAGTCTTTTATGTGACACTTTATCAAGTGCCATTTTATGAGTCTGATAATATAACACATATCTTTGACTCCCTTCTATTACGTATTCCTGTGACAGGAGAAGATTATTTTATTTATTTAATTATTTATTTTCAAAAATAAGTTAAGCAGGCTGGGAAACAATCAGAAAAAGGGAAAGAGAAGGATAAGAAATAAATTTCTTGTAAAGCAAATCCTGAAAGGAGGTGATAGTTTGAAAAGACAGATGTCTAACTGAGGAAAGAGTGAAGGAGGAGAGACAGACAACTTCAAAAAAAAACAAAAACAAAGGCTATAGAGAGTACTTGGAAGGAAAAAGAAATACTAATACTAATAGAAACAATCTGAGAAAAAGCTTCTTTCTTGCTAATACTGAGCTAATTTAAGATATTTTTACTACTCCATCTGACATCTTTCCTCTGTGGGACTTCTAAGGTAGCAATAAAAATGTTTTAGGATCATTCCATTTGATCATAACAAACAGGGTTGTTTGAAACAGGAAGGCAATTAAACAGACGTTCTTGTTTATATTAATACAGCTGTTCTCCTTGTCAAATAATCTTAGTTAAGTCAGCTAAATGATTTCACAGCTGAGCATTGACTCTTTGAAAAAGAATGGAGACAGCCTGCTTCCTAATATTAATGCATCCAACAATCGATACCTTTGGCTGAAGCCAGGAAAATTGCCAGCAGGTACTGCACACATTGCTCTGCCTTCTCCCAGGAATGTCTCCAGTCCATAACATGCCTGGTTTCCAGGTGGTGATCTCTGGAGGCTGCTGACCCCACTGCCTCGTGGGCACATAGACATCCTGAGGCAGGCTGCAGGACCAGCTCCTGTGGCTTTACAGAACTGCAGTGTGGTTGCAAAGGCAGTTGTGAGGAGTTTTCTGCTGCTGGGTAGAGCTGCACCAAGATGAGAGAAGGAAACGCTGAGTGGCAGATAAGAAATGCAAGTGAAAATGAAGTGACTACAAGCTGACACTGAATTTACTACATTTACTTTTCCTGTGCTGTTGCACTCCCACCATAACAGAGACAAGGCACTCCACCACCTTTGGGGAAGGAGGGGTTGTGTCAGGGAGCAGGAGTTCGCATCCTCATCACCCACTCTAGGTCATGAATCCTAGCATCCAAAAGTACCTGACATTTAAGTCCTTCCATGTGCCTGCCTGGTTTAATTCTAATTCCAGCCAGCAACTATGGAACACACAGCTGCTGGCTCACATGCTCCTCTGTGGGATGGGGAGGAGAATCAGGCAAGGGAAAAAACCCTTATGGGTTGAGATACGAACAGTTTAACAATTGAAATCAAACAGAATATAATAATACTAATTATACTAAGATATAATAATACTAATAGTGATGGTAATAATAATAATTGCAATTAAAAAAAATAAACCCCAATTAAAAAACAAGTACTGCACAATGCAATTCCTCCCCACCTGCGGACCAACGCACAGCCTGTCCTGAGCAGTGCTTGATGGCTCACAGCCAACTCCCCCCAGTTCATATACTGAGCTTGGTGTTTTGAGGTATGGAATATCCTTTTGGCCAATCCAGGTCAGCTGTTCTGGATGTGCTTCCTCTGGGATTTTTGTGCACCTCCTCACTGTCAGAGCATGGGAAACTGAAAAGTTCTTGACTTAGAGTAAGCCGTTCTTAGCAACAGCACTAAACCATCACTGTGTTATCAACATTATCCTTGTGCTGAATCCAAAACACAGCACTGCGCCATCCACTAGAAAGAAGATTAATTCTACCTCAGCTGAAAGCAGGACACTGGCCCAAGGCAGAGGTGTATCTTGGTCTCTAGAAAAAAGAACGTGTTCTGGAGTTGTCAACACAAATAGACTTTAAATATAACAGGAGAGGGTCTCTGACCCCTTGTCTGCGTAACTCTGCTGTTGGCAATGTTGAGATAAATTAAAAACCCTTTCAAGTGCAAACAAAACAAATTTAATTTATAATTTTTAGCAAAACTTCAGCACATTTAAAACTAACTTGATCAATACATTGTAAGATAATGCATTAATAACCAATTCATCTTTATATGACAGGTAATGAAGAATCACAAGGCTATTTCTAGAGTGAGCTCAAATATTGTTTTAACCAAACTGCTGAATTGTTGGGTTCCAATACGTTTTTATTAAAACATCTTTATATTATTTCTAAATGGAACCTTAATATATAATTCAATTATGAGATCAATGTGAAAGGATAGAAACTGTTCTTTAATACTGAGTTTTAATAATATTCCAAAATTAGCTAGTGGAGCACAACTATGAAGATGGATCAGGTAGATAAAGAAAGGAAGAGAGCAAAAGTAACACAAAACACATAAAGGGAGAAAGGAAGAGCGGTTCAGCTATATTTATTTATTTATTGAGCTCTGCCTGTGTTTGCTCATATACAGAAAACACTTCCTAAGAAAATGTTTTCCTCTCCTCTGCAAAGAAAAGGCCCAATGATAAATGGAATTAGATAATGTGCCAGACATAAACAGTATATAAGATCCTCAGTACTTACAAAAGAAAAGAAAAACTTTAAATATGCACGAAAAACTACAGGTAAACCAACTTAAATTTCTCTGTTAAATTTCAATTATTTCTAGAAGAATCTACTACAGTCACCTTTCTCTTAGATTACTATACCAGCAATGACAACTTATTTCAATGGAATAACAGTTGCAATACGGCACTCTCAAGAGTGAGTCAGTGCAGAACAAGTGGGTCTATCTAGTTTGCAACCATCAAAGAAATGCCACAGGCATATCAACTATAAACTCATTCTGAAAGGTCTGGCAGACTATGGTCCTGAACATGACAGAAGCCGCTGAGTGTTCTCAAGACATTTTTTGGGGAGGAAAGAATAAAAAGACCCTTTGGTGAGGGTTAGTCTGGAAGCAGTGTCAGAAAAAAAATTAACTTGCCTGAAAAAGCCCAACTTATCTGAACCTTGAGTATTAGTTTTTGGGGAGAATGGTTTTCATTTTTCTTCTTGTTAAAATGAAAAAAACTGAAAAATAAAGAAAAAGCAGGAAAAGAGAATAAGCTCTTTGAAAAACATGCAAAAATAGCCAAGTGGATGTGCTTCCAGGTTTGTGCATGTTCCCTCAGTTAAGAATGATTTTACAGCCAGATGACAAAGATCCTGACAATAGGGCTTAATGACAAAGCACATGAAACCCTACCCAGGGCAGTTTGACTGGCATTTCAGCATTATTGTAGGCAATGAGAGCTTTCCAATCAGCCAGAACAGTGGGATCCACCAAGGAATCATGATCAAGTAGCTATTAGGCCAAACGGTATTGTCAGAATTCCACAATTTATGCAGCTTCTTTCAGAGAACTGAGTCCTGAAACTTCTAAATATCAAAAGGGTTCAATATCGAATAGAACATGTATTTAAGGAAAATTGGCCCCCAAATTGCTATGCTATTGTCATTTGTTCTTTTCCAGTTCACTTAGAGGGTAAAGTGAAGACTATTTTTAAAATTCAATATGAAAAAAATTACAACTGAAGTTTCTTTAGAAAAAAAGTTCATTTAACCAGCTGCATCTTTCTTTTGTACTCTGCTCAGATGTTAACTTGGATTATAGCTTCAATGTTTCTCATGCTTTTTTGTTGTCTGTCATTTACGTTTTGGAAAATTTAGCACAATTTTAGGTTTGAACTGATTTGTACTCCTTTGGCCAAGCCTGAGCCCCTCCAAACTCTTCTGGAAAAGTACCACATCCACAATCACTCTGGCAAAGGTCTGCCTGGATCCCTTTCAACTAACACAAAAGCTGTGCAGCGTGTTATTTAATGCCTTATTCTTTTGTCATTGGAGTCTGCTGCAGAGCTCCAACCAACTATGCTGGGAGCTAAAAAGAACCCCAAATGCCAAACTGATTTGACTACAGCTTTAATAAGAAGATTTTGCAGTATGCAGCATAATCCATCTTTACACAAGCGTGCACTCTGATGCTCGGCCTGTCCCCTGTTCAGCTGGACCCCTCTCACTGGCCACTGCATCCAGGGGATGCTGACACTCAATTTCTCTCTCTGCAGCACTCCAAGCATTTCAAACCACAGCCAGGAAAAGGCTCTTGGATTCGAGAGAGACAACAATGTCTCACATGAGGGTAAATGAGCATCTCACACACAAGATCTTTTCTGGGCATTCACGTAGAGGCTTGTCACAAACTGCTGCTCAAATATTCAGCAAAAAGAACTGAACAGTTTTACTACCTGAATTACAAATTGTGTTGTACAAGTTGGAGCTTTATTTGGGATAGGAGACTTATAAACTGTTCGTGATATCATCTGTATTTTGTCTCAAAAGTGACTATGTATCTACAAGAATAGTAAGGGGAAAGGACCACATTTAGGACCGGTCCAAGGTATACTTCTCACATTTGAATAGCTTGCCTGCAAATTCCCTTATCCCACCAGGAAATAGGCCTATTAAAAGTCAAAAGCAGTTCCCTCCTTGCATGGATCCATTTATATCTGTATCAACATGACTGCTAGAGAAGGTAGAAAGCCTGAGAGTGAAGCAAATGGAAAGGAGTGCCTCAAGATGGACCTTTTGTGCCCCCATCTGCAAGCCTGTACCTTTATCATATGGAATCTGGGGGAAGAGATGTGAGTAGGGAGTATGGAGTCAGAAAGAAGGTTTTTCTGCATGAGCCTCCTGCAATACAGCTGCAGTGGGAAGAAACTCTCTTCAATTGCCAGTTGACTAAAAGGAAGAAGGAAATCAGTTTCATCTTTGACTTCTTGTAATAGAAAGCTAAAATTTTTGCATAAAAATAAGCAACAATATTGAAAAAGGTTTATCAATATGAGCAGACTATTTTATAGATTATTTCAATCATTTATGGCACTCAGCAGCTTTGAACTTCATACCTTGAATGCTGGGACATTGTATCACTGTATTCTGGCTTCCCATAAGACCACATGTATTATCATAACTTAATAATCAGAAAAACTGTACTAGACTCTTACAGAGAGTCTCACTCTTGTTAATGAAACGACTTTAATTTCTCTAAGAGAATTAAAATTACACAATTTCCTTCCAGACAGTTTTAACTACTCATTTAGAGCATCCTTCCCTCCACAAATGCCTTTTCCTTTTTGCAAAGCACTAGTTATTGTAAATGATACAGCTTTACTGAGTGTTGTTAAGATCCCCAAATGCTGTACAAATGGTACCCTACCTAAGCATGTTAATGAATAATTATATTTTTCAAATATTATTCCTCCAAAGTGAATGATTTTTAGGGTGGTCTAAGGCATATTTCTAGACCAGACTTTAGAATCAGCCAGATTGCTTCTGCAAGAAAAGATCAGTGGCACGTTCCCCTCTTTCCACCCCAGGGAATGTTCACTTTGCACTCTGGAGCTGCCAGGGTTTTTACTTTTGAAAATAAAAGGAAATATAAATCAGTTATTAATGAATGCAGGAAGGCAGTAAGAAGATTCTGGCACCTTTTCCCAAATAAAAGCCCAGAGAAGAATTCTGATTAAAAACCAATTCCAAGTGGAATCATCCCGTTTTTTATTGGCCATTACTTATATAGATGTGTACAAAGCAGTTTCACGTTAAGTCTCCCAAAACCATCACAAAGGAGGCGAGTCTCCTTGCAGCGGTAAGTTAATGCATTGCAGCACTGTGGCCATGAACGTTGTGCCATCAGTTACAGAAATGTTGTCTGCAGAGGGTATTATATCAATTGTCTTGTTTTCTTTATTAGCCTCATGCAAATATGAAATCAGAGACTGCTGATCCAGAGCCGCAAAGGCCCATCACTTACCCAAATGTGCAATAAAACCTACTTTAATTAATTTTATTGTCTGTCTCCTAGAGACAGAATGAAAGGGTTAGAAAAATGCAAGCACCTCCAGTTAAAGAGGCATTCCCATGTATACAAGGAGTAACACAGCCTGGTAACAACTGCCTGGGTGAGATGGAACCAGCCACAAATGGTGCTGGGCTTGCTCGTGAGGTACTGACTGGTGGCAGAGGGGAGAAGTGGCAGCCAGAGGAAATACTCACTGGGAAAGAGATAAAGCAGGCTGTGGATTTGGGATCTGCTCATTACATTTTAAGGTAATTATTTTCCAGTGAAGACATCATCTTTGAAATAATCTTCTCTTCACTGGTATTCACTTTTCCTCTCCTCCAGTGCAGACAGCAGTGGGTGGTAACATTTCTGGAAACTGTTTTGCTCTATTAACGAAAACAATTAAATGGAAATATCATAAATGAGGAAGTTAATTTTGCACAGGCTGTGCTGCTGGTCACAAGTTCTTTGTGAGAGGCACGATGTTATTGATATTCATGCAGAGACACTCAAAGGAGAGCTGGCCAAATGATGTGATTAATGAGGATGAAACAGGTAAGTAGCCATTACTTTTGTCAGTAATCATTGGTGTAAACAGCAGGAAGAACAATGCTTAGAATGGGAAAATACATAAAAGAGGACTCATGGAAAGAAATTAAATCATTTACTTTCTTTTATATACTTATTAGTAAGTGAGTTTTGCTGGACAAAACTCCTAGGTGCAAATTCCGGTGGGGTGCTGATTGATATTTGTGTATACACAAAGTATCCCTGTCATTAAGGTAAGTGGATGTTTCCCAAACTCAGTAGCAAAGGTTCCACCACATATGTCATTTCAATAAGAGAAACATATTATCAAAAGAATAATTTTGTATTTCAAAGGAGATTACAGTAAGTTTTCTTTTAATCTTGTAGATGTAGTGTTGCAGTCTCCTCTTGCAACTTCCTCCAAGTCTTGATCTCCAAGCAGAAGAGCATGATGTGTGACTAAGGTGGCAATACTGGTTGGCATAAAACTAAAGCTAAATTATCTATCTTGTAGATGAACTTGAATAAATGTCAACTTGATGAGTAGAGGAAAAGGTAGAGCAGACATTGACAGTAACAGCACTGTTTGTTTGGAGTTTCACACTGTTCACTAGTCAGCAGCTTAAAAGAAAGCAGATGAAGAAACAAAAAGTGATTTGGCCTGGTGATTTTCATACTGCCCCATGGAGAAAAAAAGGACCAGTTAAATTCCCTAACTCAATAAGAATCAACTTTTCTTGAATGAAAGATATTTATTTATTGAAAAAATGAAAAAAACCATGAAGCTAAAGGAAACAGTCTTGTGTTAATCTCAAGAAAACTTACAGGTAAGGACCCGAGTCCTTTTCTGTCTCCACCTTAATGAATACAATGCTATTCAATCTTTTTGCCTTTCAATAGTCCCTTCCAAAAATATTGGCCATCTGTAAATAACAGTATGCTATCACACAGCTGAAACATTAGAGAATGAGAAGATTAAAGTGGAATACTCAAACAAGGGTCACAAGAAGGTCATTGTGTGCTGTGCTGTACAGCAATCTCTGTGGCTATATTGGCCCACTCTTATTCTTGTTACTTTTTCTAGTACTTTCACTGGAAATACATGTGAAGCAAGGAATACATCTGCATATCTATAAGAATTGCAAAGAATGTCATGCAGTGATTAGAAACAATCTTTTCTATCTCCAGTTAGCCAGATACAAAATTTTAGCATATTCTGAACAGGACTGTATCTGCAAATGTGCAAACTCTGTTTGAAATGTCTCAACAAGTCTCCAGTACAGAGTCTGAGACATGATAAAAATCTCCCACAAAATTATATGTCTGTCTGCACAGACTGAAGCAAGCTTTGTCTTTTTTATTTGGGACAGTTTAATCAGATGCCTTTGAATATGCTGGGTAGAATAAAGTAAGGCTAATAAACATGCACTGGTTGAAAACTTCTTTGTAAGAGCTCAATATTTGTTTCCCTTTCTTAATGCCTTTGAAAGAAACCATTTGAAGCTCTGTGGTGCCTGAACTTCTCCTGCACTGAAGTGCATACAGAGATGAGAAGAAAAGCCAAGCTGACTATTGTGATCATGCTTTTCTTTTTGGCTTGAGAGATAAGGCTCCACAGAAATCTGCCATGTGGTACTGAATTTAAGAAGATGAGCAAAGCAGTGGCATGAAGCTTCAGGCTTTCAATAACACTGCTATATTTATATGACGATAAAATAACAGTAAGGAAAAAGCCTCTTCCCCAGTAAAAAATAGAGGCACTAATCCTGTACCTCTGAGTACAATGGGAGTTTTGTTATTTACATATACAGAATGTACAGCACAGAGAATTCCACTCTACTAAGTTCAGTGTACTCAGATATGAAGGTTAAAAAGACATTCAGTGCCAATGCCTCTAATGCTCACATATCGAGATTTTGGCAGATTTTATACCTTTCTTTATACACTTTTTCCTTTCTCTCTACAGTTTAAAAATCTAAACTAAGCAAATATAGCCAGACCTTTTTTCAGGTTTTTTTATCAGATGAATCAGATTCTGACTTTACTTACATTTAGTCATTCCCAGAAATGGTTTCATTTAAGGAAATTGTTCTACCTACGTTTGAAAAAATGCATAACATTGTATATATTTACATTTTAAAAATTGCATGTATACACACACATATAATTTTATTTATAAATATATATAGTTTGATACACATATAGACATATTGAAAGTGACATTTTTTTATATATATTGCCTGCTTTTTAGGGTTTTTAACCTGTGATACAACCATAGACAGTATTTTAGAATTTGACGTATTCTAGCTATAGAAAGATGTTAGCTTTTAAGATTTAAATTAATATTTTAAAAATTTCATAATTCATAAAATATACGGAAGCAATCAATGAGTCAGCAGAAATGTCTTTCCCACATTGTTTGACTTATTATGATCAAGTTCAGAAAGGGAAAACATCAAAAAGGGCTAAAGTACTATACAGATCAATTTGAACTTAGAGCATTTCTTACTCCTGCATGTGCATCATAAAAATTCAACCTAAGGAATTAACAAATAAACTACTACAAAAACAAGGTAATGTAAAATTCTTTGTAAGCAATCTATACAATTCTAGCTACCACTGAATGACTCATTTCTTGTTTTAATGCAAATTGATACTGCATATCAATTAAAACACTGGCTTTAATGTTTCTTCACAAAATTATGAGAGAAGCATATAGGAATAAAGTAGTGATAGAAAGGGGTAGTGCTGTTTTTCCAGTTAGTAAACCAGTACAGTTTTGTTCAGCAACTCCTTAAGATTTCTACCTCTACATGTATTTCCAGAAAGGTAGGAAATTACACTTAAACACAAGAAAAAATCTTTTTTACTCTGAGTGATCGAGTTCTGAAGCTGGATTCTCAGAGAGGTTCTGGAGTCTTCAGCCTTGGCGATACTCAAAACCTATCCAGACAAGGTTCTGAGAAACCCACTCCAGCTGACCTTGCCTCAAGCTGGGGCACTGGACTAGACAAACTCCTGAGGACCCTGCCAACCTCGCCCATTCTGTAATGCCGGGTTTTTTGCAAAATCACTCTGGTGTGATTCATAGCACTGGATGAAAACGAACACTTTTGTCACTTTTCGGATGGGATATATCCACTTGAGTATTAAGATATCAGAGGGAAAGCTAGTCATCAACGTTCACTTCCTAGAGGGAAACAGGCAATCCATTCTATCAAAAGATGATAGCAAACACTCGTTATGTGAATAAAGATACACTTCAGACATGACTATTTCTATTAATAATCCTAAAGTCTGATATGAAATAAAATGATCTCTGGCCATTTTGGAGAAGTTTGAGCTACAATTCAGAAAGAAACTCCGTAGTCAACAAGAACCAAACCACAACTTCAAAAAACCTAGGCAAAACAAAATTTTGAATAGCCAAGGAAAATTAAAAATAATAACAATTAAAACCCCAAATGAGTGACAGCAAATAATGCAAGAAGACAGCTGGCTTAGAAGAAATATGTGTGTGGAGTTTCAGAAAATGGGGGAGGGATACTTTGTTGAGAAAGAGGTGTGAAATTGGTGTGTGGAAGCAAGCTCTCCTCTATTTCAGTACTCAGGTATACAGGAAATGGGAGGTATAAAGAGGATATAGGGCTAGTCTTACTTCAGAGCCCCTTTCCCAAATTCATGGTGGCTGTATATGCAAGAAAATGGGTTCTAAAATAAATTTTCCCTTTATCACCTGTAGAGGAGTAAAGCCTTTAACTTTGCTTAAAGCATGTATCAGAACCTTGTTGGAGTGGTTGTACATAAACTACATGTAGTGTATATGAACTTAATGCAAACAAGAAGTGAATGTATGATTCTAAAACGTGAACAAAATAAGACTGAAGCACTACTTCCTGCTGCTATATTTCTTGTCTGATAAAACTTATTTTCCATAACCTATCAAGAAGTTTTTTTTTCTCCATTAACCATGCAAACACAGTTTGATTTCTATGTGCCAATTTCACTTTCCATAAGCCTACCCTATAAATGGTCCCACTGCAGTGATGTGGTTCTTGGGGTGTCCTGCACAGGGCCAGGAGTTGGACTCAATGGTTTTGATGGGTCATTTCTAACTCAGTATATTTTATGAACCTATGATTCTCTGATTCTATGGTTCTGTTAGGAGCGCACAATGTTATCAGAATATTCATGTTGCAATATGAAGGTTTGATGCACAGACAATGTTTTTTAATCCTGGGGGTTTTTTGATGCAGAATTACATCTGGGTGGAGATTTTATTTCAGCCAAGCGTGGGCAGAAGACTGTTTCTCTTCCAGTTGCCGGACCACATAAACCCAGAGTTTATGCTCATTTTATGTTCATCATGAAACAACAAATAAGACTTGTGGAACAACAAATAGTACCTGTTTTGCCACAAAGTTATAATTACACAGACACACTACTACACACACGTTCTTCTGATGAAAATTAAACATTTTCTTATTGACAACTCTTAAAAAACAAACTGAACTCTTACCATGTGAATACTCATGTAGTTATTTTTTCTAATCTTGGATTTCAGAATTGTATTTAATTTGCTACTGAACACCTGCCTGTCTGCAAACTGCCAAGAGAACTCAGCCTGAGTGGACAGTGCTGCCCAAGGAGAAGAGCATGAAGGCTGGACACGACAGAAGGTCTGAGTTTGTGTCTGCTTTGACCATCTCAAATGCACTTGCTCCAGGGCCTCCCCCATCCTGCCATGGCCCAAGACCCATTCCGGCCCCCCAGGGATCATTGTTGCTGTTGCTGCTGGTCTCCATCTCCCCAGAGCCCTGCCTGGAAACTGACCCTGCCAAGCTCAGCCCACCGCGGGATGATGTCCCTGCTGGGGCTGGCCAGGCCCTGTCCCAAGGGAGATGGCCAGTGTCTGAGGCTGCCCCCACACCCTGCCTTGCTCCTGGCTGGGCTGGGACATACCCTGCCAACACACTTCATTCCACAAATTCCTCATTAACTGCTCACTTCCCCTTACTTCTTACTTGTGGCTATTTGTGGCACCACTGCTCCTTTGTGCCTGGATGACAAAGTGTATACAGAACCAATTTTGTCATCGAAGAAAGACAGAAATATTAAACATATCCTTCTTTAACACTCATAAAGCCTTTGGTGTACAAACAGCCACTGTCCATACAGAGAAGTACCTCAAGGAATTGTGAAAATAGTGTGAAAATACGAACAAAGATGAGCAACCCAGGTGATTGACCCCAAAAACTCTGGGAAGCCACCAGAGCCCCTGCTCCATGGATGAGCATGGTGCTGGCACAGGGGCAGCAGCCAGTGGCCAGTGGCTCACATTCCAGCATGTCAGCCTTGAGAGCAGCCAGGCACTGCTGCTTTGCTGTAAAACCTGTTTGCACAGGACACATCCAGCACACCACTCCAGGATCTCAAGCTCTGTCTCTGCTGACAGGATTGCTTTCTGTATCCACTGAGAAAGAAAGTATATTTTGACTACCAAGATGTGTAAGATGTCTGTTACATAATGAACACTTTTTACCTTCTTCCACATTGACATTTTATATACAGAAGTTTTGGAACAAGACTCCTCTTTAAAAGGGAATATCCAGTGAATGTTTACAAGGAAAGTAAAATATTAATTAAACTTGTTTTCAAATGTTTTTAATGAGACTACATAAACCACAAACTACATAAGCAAGGTAAATATATGTAATGCTACACAGAATTTATAAGCATTGAAAATCATCTGGAAATTCCACAGAGAAAGAAATATCCACTTTGCATGTAAAGACAAAACAAGTAAGTTTTAGGCATGTTTATAGTACCCTCTGATGGAGATAGGAAGCATTACAACTCCTCCATAACATTTATTTGCCTAACTATGAAGATAGAAAAGATATATTTGGCAACCTTTTGTAACTTGTTATAAATAAAATAGATAAATAAAGTTATTCTTTAAAAGATTAGGAGTTTTATAGACACACACACACAAATCTTAGTCAATAGAATAACCTCTTATTTAGGTTTGGCTTCCTCAAGAAAACAAACAAAACACAATATGAGTTCTATCAGTTAATCAGGGAGAAACCTTCCCAAACATAGAATTTTACTCTTTTCATTTTATAATAAACCTATCTTTATTTCTGTTTCGTAAGAATTAGAAAAAACGTGGTATTTTTAACATTTTGTGTATTACATTACCTATCAGTATTCATCCCATTTGTTTGTTCAGATGAATCACTAACATGCCTCAGAAACACTGGTCAAAATTGCAGAATGTCAAGCAATTTTTAGTAAAATGCAAACTGAAATCATCAGAGAATTAGCTTTAAAAATTAGTACTCCTTTTAAGATTTAAAATATCAGAGCAAACTTGCCCTCATTTCTATTTTTCTTCTCACTGACTCATAAACCACTTCAGCTTTCATTACTAATTGGCAGGTCACTGAGAAGAAATTTTACACAGCAAGATTAGAAGGGTGAATGTTTTCGAACTCTGACTAAAACTCCATTTCAGTGTCTAGCAAAGATTTTTTTAAGACAGAGTTAGTGCATTACTTATATTTGACTGAGGTGGGTAGGTCCTATTCTATAAAGCAGTCAAGCTGTTGCCTAATTTTTTTTCTCTTGGAAAACATCAGAAACAGATAACTAAATATCATTACACTCTCATGTGCAACAGAAACTTTAAACATATTGCTAAACATATTGTTGGAGTGAAGGAAATAATTTCCTTTTATTTGAGCTCATATCTCTTCCAAAAAGAACTGTTAAAGTTATTACACTGATAAATATAAATCTCTTTAGCCAAAAGATACTGAGAGAAATTAAAAAAACATGTATTTTACTTACATTTACATATTCCAGCTTGATAGCAGGCAATCATTTTAATTGAAAGAATGAATTTTATATCACCAATTGTAAGCCTTTAGGGTGAGACTTCAAATAAACTGAAGACAAAACTTTTAGTGTTGCAGTCATAACTCCATACTGTGGGCCAGGATGTCCCTTCTATTCTTGCCTGAAAAATAATGAAGAAAATTTATGTCAGGATTTTCTAAGGGTATTCATTGTGTTATTGAGGTGGTCTAATATCTCACCACTCTTTAGTACAATAATTTGCCTGCTTTCTCAGTAAGCAGATACCCCAAAATTCTTATTTTTAGGTTTCCATGTGTTGGTTTTCTGCTGGCTTAGTGAGCAGACTCAGCTCCTCCAGGAACCTGACAAGAACCAGCAAAAGAAGAGGGGGAAGCCTGTGCCTGAGTAGAGGGCAGTTGTCAGGCTCTAGCAAAGGAGCGAGCTGTGAGATCAGACAAAACACATTGCTAAATTCACCCTAACAGAGAATTACCCATCAGCATACATTCACCTCCATGTTTATATTGTAAAAATTACACTGCAAGGTCTAAGAGAGGAAAGATCAATCATGATATATATTCTACATGCTCACCTAATCCATTTGTAGGTCAGCAGAAAAAGAAAAAGGCACTAAAGATTTACTTTATGCTATCAAGCACAGTTCCATGAAAAATACTGTGACAGAAAATAAAGAAATAGGTGAGTGATCAAGTCTTTTTGGAAGTGGTCAGCAAAACTGCATTAACAGGAACTGCCATATTAGAATTAATGAAAACTGAGCATACAGAGCTCCTGGGAGCTCTGGAGTTCCTAGAGAGGGTAGAACTGTGACTTTATTCAGTCAAGCTCAAGTCACTTAATCTTGGTTATGAATTCATCACTATAGAATGTACATGTCTGGAAAATTAAATGAAGGAGATATATTGTCTGTGGAAGGACTTGCAAAGACCATAGCAGAGCTAACCTACTGAAAGCTATAAGTATTTGGAAAGGTTCATCATTTTCAGTTATATGATAGGCATGTAAGAAAAGGAGTTACTCTATTGAAATGCCATCTAGGCTACAGAACAGGCCAGTTGCTTCTCTTGTATATTTCAATCACGAATGTGTGTCGAAGCCACAGTTACCAACAAACCTCCATTGCTCTAGGACCTCTACAAACACATCATGGATTTGAAAAATGTGAAGCACTGATAAACAAGATGTTATAAATTTGGGACAAAGGAAACACTTTCTCCATCTTACAGACAGGGGAATAAAGTAGGCAATTTGAATTATTTGTTCAAGGTCTCAAAAGATATCTGCAGCAAAGCTAGAATTTTTATCATAAATTCATGGGAATCATTGAAATGAATCTTACCGTTTATGACAAACAAGTTATACAGGTATTTCCTTCTCTAATAGCACATTCTTTCATGTTGCAGCTTTACCCTGAGTAAGAAGCTCAACAGGATTTACATCAGTCTTCTGAAAAGCCCACCAGGAAAAAGACACTCTTAATTTCACAGATTGCTAGAGAACAGTTTCATTGCCATGTATTGAAATTGCAATCTAAATAATTGATAAGGGTACAAGTAGTTTTAAGACTGCTAGTTAAAAGAAAACTGTTCATAGGCATTTACAGAAGAGAAATGAGTTTTATGAATAGGTGTGATGTTTCTAAAATAAGTGCCACATTTTATAATATATCCCTTAAAAACTTCATTTAGTGTGCAGTACATAAAAATCAAAATTAATATATACCATTATAGGGTATTCCCCTGACTGTTGGTGTTGGTATGGTGCTATAACTGACATCCTCAAATTCCTACCATAAATGCCAATTAAAACTATTTTGAAGAAATAGGTGCATAACACTTGACTTTTACAGCTCAGAAGACAAAAGATGATTAATTCTCTACCTGAAGAGATGGATCAGCTTTAACTATCCAACTAACAAGTGACTTTTTTTCTCCTAAGAGCTGAGAAAATTCTCAGACAAGACTTTTAGACTGGATGCTCGCACAAGTCACCTCTGTCACAAATGAAACATAGAATGCCATTTGCTACAGCAAGGACATGCAATCAAAAATTCTTTAAAAGAGATGTATTTTCAAAACATAATTGTCTAGAATTTGGAAGTGATGTTAACATCCAACACAGATCCCTTCTTTTTCTTATCCACATTTGAAAATTTAGGCTAAACTGTAGCACGCAATTATCTCTGTGTTAACAAAAACATACGTGGAAACCAAAAGAAGTCTTGGAAAATAAACTAAGGCACTGTCACAGTAAAAAAGGAGGAGGGAAGAAATTATTACTTATGGCTAACAGTGAAAGCTCATTGAAATAACAGGTACAAAATTGGATCATAAAAAGTTCTCAGAATATTGGAGTTGTTCAAAATCAGTGGTAGAAGATGAGAATGAGGCTTTCACGGGTTTATAATCTACTACATAGAAACTAATCCAAGTCATATTGTTTTTCTTCCCTACAAGTGCTGATAAACTCTCGATCAGGATGGCAAGCCCCTCTAGGCTCTGTCAGTCCCGTTATTTAATCCTAAATGAAATATGTCTTATCAATTCATTCTATGCCATGACCCTGGTCAAGGTTAGATGAGGGTCTAGCTATAACAGTGCAGGAGGTACAAAGAGCATTATTTTTCTGTGACAGACTAAGAAAGCAGCGATGTGCACAGAGGTGAAAATTCTTCCCTGCAAATACATTTCCCCAAATATGTTCCATTTACTCGCTAAGGGAATATTTTCATTCTTCAGTAACATTATAAAATGCTAGAACATCACAGTAGGCTTTTTCTTTCGTGTACTTTTTAAAGATGAGATAAAAGCAAGGATTTTATTTTTTTTAGTAAATCCTGTTTATGGGAAATCTATTTAAATTAATGCCATTCTTTTTTCAAATGTCTTTTAGAGTGAAAGAAGAAAGTGAGTCACATGGCAAAATTATCCTGCATGCTATTATCAGTGGAGATGAGTCAGCCCTCCTACTGTTTGTTGATGTATCTGTCTAGTGAAGAGGGGAGAAAAAGAAAGAAAAAATCCCTTCTCTGTGGAGTTTTATCAGATCACAATAGTTTGTAAAAACCAAGAACTAGATAAAAATGACTTCTTGGGAAAAGTGTCAAAGTGCTGCAACCCCGCTATCTGCTTTCCCTTATTGCAATGGAAGCCTAAGCAAATCTCTGTTCACATTTTATTTCCTGATTATTCAGCCACTGGGTGCAAAATGTGTATTTTTAGGTAGCACATAGTGGATGCATACCCAAAAATACACTAAGGTGGCACACCACCAGGAACTATAATAAGACTTCTAAAGCATTGTAACTTTTAAGAACACTGTTACTTTCTGCTAGAGGGGGAAACTACAACACCTTGTATTTCATAGACCCTGGGGCTAAATTGCCACTTGAAAGATGTGGTATTATGATCAAATTTGTCAGAGGGATTTCGCCAGGGGTACCTACTTTGTGTTAAACCTTGTTGAATATGCAGCCAAACAGAAAACACAATAAAAGTTGTTTTGCTCAAGAGATGACCAGCATTACTAGGATCAGGGTTACTAGTTTTAAATTATTTTGAGATTAGGTTATGCTGTCCTTAGTAAAAATTAGGTAGGCTTCATAGGTGCCTCTCTTCACACCTAGTATAAGCTTCAATTTCTTGGTTGAACATTAGCCAACAATTTAATTTATTCCCTGCTCCTAGGTGACAAAGCTCTGTGAACAAGGGAAAAGAAGAGAAATGAGAGATGGGCTAGGCTAAGAAAAAATTCTAAAATTAATATTTCACAAAAGCACTTACTCTGTTTGAACAATGATATAGTTTAGAATCATTATCTTAGCTGTCCTGACCATGTCTTTCTATCGTGAACAAGTGGAATGTGGTGTCAGAATCTGAGCCCTGTGAACCAACCAGTCTTGCAAGTAAAGCAAAGCTTTCTACAATCTGATATTTGAACACCAAGTAGATTATTAAATGAACTGTTCTGGAAAAAATAAATGTTTTGAAGGAAAACAAACATTTAAAAGCACTAGCAGTCATGGTAACTGGTTCCTTGAGCTTCCAAAAAATCAGCTATCAGGGCCTAAACCTCTTTGCTTTTATTGGGCCTGTGACTGACAGAGGACTATGACCATCCTTTTAGGGAGATTAGATTAAACTGTAATCCCTCATCTTTTGTTGTCCTTCTTTATTCAGTCCTACAGCACTGTCAAGATAGTAGTCTTGCCTTCCTTCTGCTTATCTATCAGGAGTTTTATCAGCCTCTCATTTACCCAAAGAATTAAAAAAAATATATAAAAAATGTACAAATAAAAATGTAAAATAATGTAAAAAAATTAAATGACTCATTAATGAAAAGCAAGTGTTCAATCAAAAAGTGGTTTTGATTTTATGCAGTATATATATAAAGTATATAAAGTTTCCTGATGAAACTTTTTTAAAAAAAATAAGTTGTTCTAGCTCAGTTCAAATAGTTGTTCTAGTTCTCTTCAAATAGACAAAAGTGGTGAGAAAGCAGTACAGTAACATCTGTGCTATGTAGAAGACAGCAATTAAATAACAAATCTGCTACTATAATATTTTTAATTATTTGGTACAATTCTTATTAAACCAGAAAAAGAAGAAAATCTCTTTCCCCTCTCTTGTTTATAAAGCATTTACTTATTTTTCATGACATTGAAGACACACTATTCCTTTCAAAACCATGCAGTAAGGATAGTAGCATGAAAATATTTTACTAACATAATTAAATGAGCTCAATTTTTCTGAAAAGAATTGCTTTGAAGAAAGAATAAAACAGATAAAGGCACCAGCGGGTCATAGTAATATTCGATCTAGATGCTGCTTATATCATCAAAATTCAGATTTTTTTTCCCTTGAAAGCACCCATACCCATGGCAGGTACACACAGAGTGATAAGTATTGTTATACACAACATTTAGCCACAGGTGGACACATTTTTTTTGAGCTATCTGCCTGAATTATTCACAGAAGTTTCGTGTGTATATATATATATATAAATTGGTATAACATCAAAGTCTAAATTCTTTCATCAAAATGGATATCTAAGTTATTTTTTTTTAAAGTGTAATTATAAACAATGTTTGATGCTATTAAAACACACAAAATATCTAAGGACGAAGATGTTGATTTACCAGAAACAGAAAACCAACACTGCTTCTTGGTCTTTTAAAATGTACAGCATTACACAAGGGACGAACTAACTCTGTATAAATATCTCCGTGTGTATATGTATATAATTAATATTTAATACCATGGAAGATGAACTCTTTTGACTCTTGTTGCAACAGTTGAAGAAAGCACTGCCTCTGACTGTTCCAAAGCTATCCTGGAGGACACTGCCCTAATTGCAGACTCGTCAGAAGGAAAAAATGAGTCTGAGCTGCAGCAGCGCCAGCACAAAGTCAGATGCCTTCGTTCAGTCCCACCTTGACCAATGCTCCATGTGCAATGCCAGAGGGGGAAGGTCCTGAGGGCACAGACATCCTTCTTCGTCAGCCCTCACAGAGACATAACCTGCAGCAGGTGTGTGAGAACAGACAGCTGAGCTGAAAGACAGAAACAAAATTCTTTAAAGGTCTTTTATCACAGTCCTTAAAGCAAGCTCCAAAATATCTCTATCCCTTAAAGGTTAAGTCTAGCTATACACATAAGAAGACATATAATAGTATTCTGAGGGAAAATATTATTTATTTCTAAGAAAAGAAATCCCTCTCAATCCCTTCACAGATTGGATCCAGAGAAGGAGTCTACACTCTGTTCTGAGCTTTCTGCACAGTTGATTGGTTGTTTATGAACAGCTCAGATGGGCAGTTTGTGTACATACAGCAGAAATCGCTATTAGTTAAAAACACACAATTATATCCACATATAAGCCTAAAGTGAGCGGCTGAATATGGACATCAAATGAGCATTGCTCTGGATTTAGTTTCAAAATTTGGTCAAGTAAAGCATATGATCCAATTTAAAACCAATATTAGAAATCCATAAAATTAAATACAAAGGCTGTAAGATGGCTGAATTTGAAGCAGAGGATGAGCAAATGAAATATAGATCAGTATAGGATAATAAGAAAATGAGGAAAGTGAGAGCAATACACAACCAATGTTTGAGATTTTGTGTTGTTCTTTAACAAAAATATTTGGATTCCATTTGCTTGTTTGGGTTTTCTAACCCTTGGTATTCTGCAGAACACCCAGTTTGCAGCTCCAGCAATCAGATTGTTACATGCTGTTTTTAAATGCTGTAGTGTATTTCACTGCTCAGACACTGTTCAGAATAGTGTAAAGCACAGACAGATTTGTGATGTCCTGCCCACAAATCAGAGGGAACCTTTCTCTCCAAATACCTCCCTCTAACATTCATTCACTCATCACACTCAGGAGTTGCACTAGCACAAGGGAAATATGTGTATGACCTACTTTATTTTAGAAAAAGATGTATGGGCAATGCATAATATTAACTCTTTGACGAAACAAAGCTAATATTCTCTCACTTCATTTCAAATTATTAAAACCATAATAAGATGGTAGAACAATTTCTCTCACTCCAGCTGGAAGCAAATATAAAAAAAACAAGTATATTCCTATATAAGCTTAGTTTTTTGTCATTCTTGAAGATCTTTTTAATAAGTTTTTGTTTGTTTGCATTGTTTATTCTTTCCACATATAGAATCAACATATTCTTAAAGATAATTTGCTATTTTCTGTTTACAGAATTTCATCTCACTGCTGGAAGGAGTAGACTAATTTGGGAGAAATATTTTAACACTGGCAAAATAGATCAGAAAAATCTAAATAGTTCAGTCTTAAGATGCAGAATACAGAACTTTCACATGAATCTCATCACTTATATAGGGATTACTGCATGTCAGCAGGGTGCAGCTGTTAGAAAATGCATTTCTATGAAGCTATTTTATACTAACAAGGCTCTTGCCACGAGTTTGCAATGCTACTAAAGTTGCCTCAAGCAAGCAATTAGAATTGCAATTAGAATTTCCTTCATTTTTTTAATTCATTTTCCTTAATGTCTTTCATTTTTCCTTCTTCTACTGCTTTTTTTTTTAATTTGTGCTTCACCTGCTGTCATATTGTAGTATTTTTCAGCTCTATTTCCATTAATAATGTTATGTGAAATAAGAAGCAAGTACTCTCTTTTAAAAGCTGATAGTGAAGAGAACCAGCAAAGCTGACTGTTAATCACAGCATATTGTGATGAATCAGCATCTTCTGACCCAATTAAATACACACAAAAACTATTTTGCCCAGTTCAAAAATAGAACAAAAAAAGGGGAATTGTGGGCAGCAGCTGCTACATGGTATTTCTTTCATGCCATTGTGGTATATTTCAGTTTTCAAGGTGGAAATGCCTACTATCAAGAAGGGATGAAAGGGGAATGAGCTAGTGCGAGCACAAGTAATTTGTAAACCACTGATGTGTTCATTATTTATGTGTTTATAGTGTCCACCTAAACCTCCAAGTCATTTAAATGGGTCAAAGCAAAACAAGGAAGAGTTCTTCATGGGAAAGAGTAAAAGATCTAGATTATCTAAAATTATAAACTATTCACAAGACTCAAAGAAGAGCAGCAATTCTGAAGATAATCAGCATCCTCAACCAGTCCAGTGATTTCCAGACAAGTCCTAAGGGATGAGGAAGGTCTACAGCCCAGACAAGGCAAGTCAGCAAAGTAAAGTCAGGATCAGCAATCAGGCACAGACATAACCCAGGCAAGGACCAAGCCTGAGCTTAAATGCAGCTCCTGAGCCAAAGGCAGGTGCTGCATGGGTGAAGATCCCAGATGAGACTCCCCACAGATCTTTCTCACACAGCTCATTTCACAACAGCCTGACCCCAGCACATGAGAAGACCTTAAAGAAGGACCTTGTCAGCTAAACTGTGAGGAGTGGGGCTTGCACACAGGGCCACGGCACAAATCCTGAAACTCCTGCTGCTGGAGAGCATGCTCCATGTTCAGCAAGTCTCACTATCTAAGATCCACTTGGTTTCTAAGGTGCTGTTTGGAGTCAACTACAAGTGACTCTCCAGGGATTCCCATGACACCAGATGATGCTCTTTGAAGTGCTGCACTGACTTCACCAGCATTAGACCTGCTAGGGTTAGAGAAAAAGCTTGGGGAAGTATCCTATGGCATTATACCACATCTCTGAAGACATTATTCTGCTATATAGAACCATAGGGAATTACAGCATTTCTGAAGGTAAGATCAAATTTCTAAAAGTGTTTCTCTAAATCCTCCCTGAAGGAATGTTAAGAAAAGCTCATCTCTCGGTAATCTCTCTAGAAACAGACCCTTGCAAAGTGAGGGTGCAACACTATGAATCAACAGAGAGAAGAAAGGGCAAATTACATGTAGATAGAGATGGGAATGTAATAATTGATGTTACATGTTCACATCTGAGAAATTACTCTCTAATCTCAAATTCCACCTGTAGGCTTGTTTTAAGAAATAAATTACATGTGTATAAAGATTCTAGCTAGTGATAGGTATAATTGAACATGCTTACTGCTTGGTGAGAAGAGCAAAATCAACATCTGCAGTCTTAGCTGGAAACACCTGAACATATCCAGAGTTCCAGCATTCGATTAGGAGCAACAGAGGAGGCTTGGCACATGGCCTTCAGCACTGTTACCATCAACATATGTTTCTATTACAATGAACATAAAGCTTATTTAGAAGGAAAATTACATTTATCGAAATCAAACGGACAGTTGAATGTTTTCTTGAACATGGCTTTTGGGATAGGTTTTGGCCATTTAAAGGTTACCAGTGAAATATCCACATATGTTACATAGATTGAGATGTCTCTCCTAAGTCTATGTCGGAAGTTATCCTATTCCCTCCCTAACTGAAGACCAGAATTGGAAAAGGAAATATATAAGCTTGGGAACAGCACTGAGCTTTTGAAGCTATGCTACTTTTGGCTCACGGCAGGAGACATAACACAGATATTTTATGTGGCACTGTGCAGCATCAACAAGGCCAAAGCAGGGATTCTGCAGCAGGGAAATACTGGGGATTGTTTCTGAGGATCACTCTCCAGACACTGGTGAAGCTCTTCAAAGTCATTTCTTTTATCTTTCTGCTCATCTTTGTGCTCCTTATCCAAATAAATAAAACACGTCAGTCCTTGTTACCAGATCAGTTTCATAGGCTTTGATACTCATATCTAATACTTAAGTTGAGCATGTGCCTACATGTTTTTCTGAATTGGATCAGAAAACTCTCCAGGGCAGATGAGCTGATTTTCTGCATGTTCAACAAGTCCCCCCTCCGCACCCCATGTCTGTAGGGGTCAAAATTCAGGCAACACCAAGTCTACTGTCTTTATTAAGAACACTTCCATCCCTGGATCAAAACCAGGTTGAATGGAGCCCTGGGCAATCCAATCTTGTTGGTGCCCTTCCTGCCCATGGCAGGGGGGTTGGAAGTAGATGATCCTTCAGATCTCTTCCAACCCAAATCATTCTGTGATTAATTCTGTGACTATAAAATAAAATGTGAAAATATGGAGATCACCTATTTGAGGTATGGGCTTTAAAAACTGAGTCAGCAATTTTCCTTAAATTGGAAGAGACGATTTGACCTTTCTCCATTGATCTAATTAGCTTAGAACACATGCACTGTATGAATGGAGAACTTCAGAGTGGCTACATATAAATACATCGTTGGACAGCCAAGGCTTGAGAGGCTTTACTAGTAGAGAACAAACTGGAATCAAATCACAAGAATGTGGAATGCAATCCATATCTTCATCAGACAGAGGTCTTAATTTGGTGCAATATATTTGATCTATACAAACACATGATTTGCATTTGGAAAAAAAAATCTACAACTTTCTCTCATGAAAAATTCATCTGCATTATTTTACCACAGCTGAACACAGTTTTCAGCAGTGTTAGAAACAGTAACAACAGCAAAGTCCCTATTGAACTTCTGGAAGACTCCAGAATATCTTTCATGGGGCCATAACTCTGCTTGGGGAACACAGCTTTTGTGCTACAGCATGTGTGTGAATAGCAAAATGGGATTTCCAACTACAGAATATAATATTTTTTTGTTTAAGCTTTATCTGATCTCCTGCTTTCACTGGGTTTTGGCTCCAGTTCTCTTTCATCCTGTAGAAAAAGTAGTTAATTAAAAGAACTCTGAACACAAATAGGTTCAAAGTATTCCATCAGAAGTCAATGACTACAGCTTCTGCCTGATCCTTAATCATCTGCATTTCCTACTGAATGAAATAGGACACAGAGTGAATTCCAAAATAGCCAAAGACTAATTTTTTACAGCTCTGGAAATGAGTGTTTTCAATTATTGAGCAAAGACATAAAAATTTACATATTTCTGGTTTTTTATTTTGATATGCATGTCTCAAATGGTTTTTCATCTAGATAAGTTATTCACAAATGAAAAACGAGTGCCACTCAGTCACACTCAGTTCTTTGAAAGAGAGTTTAGTCATGCATATTAGCGTCTACGTATTCCTTGTCATCCACAGGCATTAGAGACAAATCCACTTCTACTTAGAATTCAAGGCTGGAAAACCCCTGCCCATTCAGTCCTTGCAGTTTCCAATCAGTAACCATCACGAGGAGTTACACTTTTCCTCCACACCTCACTTTTGACATACACACACTCCTGGTCACTCACTGCTCAGGTCAGAGGTCTGGCATGACACTTGCCATCTTTTTCAGATACCCATACAAGGAGTCTAGCTTTCCATATCTACAATAAACTACCTAAAGATGTAGACTACGGTTAGGAGTAACTTTTCCTGAAAATCGATGTTTAGAAGAGTCATCTAAGATTCTTGTTTATTTTAGAAATTACTAAAATGCCTAGGAAAAAGCTCCTAGGAAAAACCCAGGTGATTGATCCAGTGGGCGAAGAAGGGAAAGAGGGATGTTAGGATAAAGAATAAAAAATTGTCATTTGTCTTCAGTAAAACACCTAATCCATAAATGGTAAAACCCACTATTCTCATAGCATTTCTACCCAAAAGGTCAACTGCAAGCAGGATGCTAACTGAGTAATCAGCACGCCCTGGCATTTAAAAGAAGTAGCAGAAAAAGGCCTCATTGTTATACTCTTCATAATGAAATCATGGAAAGGCATTAGTCCAAAAATGATTACAAATAAGCTTTGCTGAACCGCGATAGGTGCAGGTTTTACCGTGTGGAGAGATTAAAGCCGTGTGCAATCACTGCCTGGAGACTGCACGTCATTTCACATCAATTGGCATGATGAATCTTTTACATAATGTGAATCACAGTCTAATTGTGAGTTTGATTGCATCTACTGTTCTGATCACACAACCTCAGCGCACAGAGGCGAGCAGGGAACTAAGCTATTGTACGGAGTTAAAGGAAGAAAGAAAAGCTGTGTAGCATGAAATGAAAGTGACATCTCACAGGATATATATTACCAAAAGTTGCTGAGCAATTTAACAACTACATGTAATATATATCTTGACAATATCAAAAAAGGCAATTAGGGGAGCATGCCTTCCACCAATAGAAATACATCATTTCTGAAATCAGCAGGCTGCTGCTAGGAAACTCAGACTGGAAGCCTTTTTTGCCAGAGAAGAAGCATTTAAGACAATAAACTCTCCATTAACTGCAATGCAGGCAGAATGTAACTAACCCAGGATTCTTACAAGAGCTGGCAGAAAAACTGGTACTATATGCTTCAAAGATATTTCTGAATATCAGGTTCAGTCATGGATTTGTCGTAAATCATATTGCAAAATAAAGCAAAAATCGATCCTCTATGGAAATTATATTGCTTCTATTACCATAGCAGCTGAGGCATACAAAATCTGTAATGTATTTATTTCCCAATACTATTACAACTACTGTTTTCACTTTAAAAAAGTGAAATGGAATATCAATTAATTAAGGAACTTTTCCTAGACACTACAGGAAATCTACAAAACAGCAAATGATGTTACCTAGATGGTCAGGTAGCAATTCTGTATGTTAGTTACTGGAAAGGTGCTGGACTGTAGCCCTTGCCTGATTGTCAGGGAGCCATCTGAATGTGGGGTACAAGGCATTGTGACATTCACCACAGAACTATCGTATTTCTCAGTCTTGCAGGAAGAAAAGAGAATCACAGAATCATGGAAACATTTAGGTTGGAAAAGACTCTTAATATCATTGAAGTACCCTAAATTTGTCTGCAACCCTCCCATCTTTTAAATACATTATATGTTTGGGGCCACAGCACTTCTTTTTCTTTTTTTTTAATCTCATATAGTTTTTCTACAAGTCAACCCACTTTTTCTCTGCAGTTCATTACAACTAAAGACCAGGGAATAATTTCAAACTTGGATTATGTGTAGGTGGTTGGTTAGGGGCTTATGCTGCTTCAGTTTGATTTTAGATGAATGTGTAAAGCATTTGAAATGTTTCTAAAACAACAGATATCAACAGAAATAAATACAAGTCAAGGGTTTCATATCAGTTGATATAAATCATAACTCCAGTGGTGGAACTATGACATTTTACCTCAGCTAGACAGCAGTCCCAAGGATCCTGGAAATAAACTACCACTCAGTGAAGAAGTTTGCTCTGCCAGCAATTTTTTCTCTTACAAAGTTGATAGCTTAGCTCTAGGATAGGATAGCTCTAGGATAAGCTCTAAATGTTTATGGGGCCAATGAAGGTATTTGCATTAAATTTGCATCTTTTTAAAAAATGAAACTCTGATCTTGGATCTCTCTGCTAGATGCCTCTGCTGGGCATATCTCTGGCCTATATTGCAAAATTTCTGATGTGCTGACAATCAGCCAGGACCTACTTTAATATTTTTTGACACTACAGGGTATAATGTAGTATAATTAGTTGTGCAAATCTGAGTATGGAATTATCATTGCTCCTTGGGGATTTGGAGTCTATTTGTTAATAGGAAATTAAAACTAGCACATCTCAGTTGACACTACAGTGCACAGTGATGTTTACCTGGGAACTATTTGACAAGAAAATGGAACAATATTTCACCATTTAGAATCCAAATATTTAGTACATGGAACATACAAAATGTGGCAGATAAGAAGTTTCAGGACTCTTTTTTTCTGAGATATTTCAAAAGAAGTCAGAAACAAATTATAACGGCGTCCTCTTTCACAGTTATGCTGCTATGAGGATGACTTAAAACCCAGGAAAATCCATGTAACAAAAAAATCACAGGATATGGCAAATGCAAAAAGCAGAATTTTCTCATGCCTCAGACAGAGGGAAGAAAAAAATCTGGAACCGGGTAATTAGACTGCCATATGAATTTCCCCTCATTTGATGTCACAAATATCAACCACCAGCTTGAGTACTGAAGTTTAGAAATACAAGGAATGTGTTTAAGGTAAAAAAATTGTTGCTACTGTGGATTTCATCAGGACAATAGCAACTTCCCTCAATAATTTCATTTTTGCTATCTTGCAAGGACTTGGTATCATGATGAGAACTGAAAGCACCCGCCTTTAGCAGGAACAGAACACAGAATAGGCTAATAGGTAGCAAAAAAATACAGGTCTGCCAAAACTTCTGGACCTTAAGAAAGCTCAAATTTCCCTCAAAGCACTCTCCATTTTCCTCATGTTAAAAAAACTACTACAAAGCCCTCAGGAAATCATACAGGTGTACCCTTATCATACAGAAAGATAATTTCTATAAAAGGCATTACTTGCAAATGCCATCTGCCTTGTCAGGTATTGAAGGAAGATTCATAGCTCCAGCTGTAAACAAAGGGCACTCATTACTTAGGTTCCCAACACAAAAATAGAATGAGAGGCAAAGACAAGTCAGTGGCTCATGCCAGATGGCCAGGTAACAAATCATAGAACTGGACACATCTTGAACCATTATTGCTGGCATAAAAGCCATGGAGTTTCTAAGAGGTAGCCAGTCAACCCAGGCAGGCTCATTACTGCAAGTAGCATTAAATTAAACAGTGGCATAAAGAGTCACACAATATCTCCAACTCTAACACATTGATTAGCTGATTACTTAAGCAAAATACTGTAGAAAGCTGTGTGTGCCAGTGTGCATGCATTTTAAGTACTACACATGCACAGGTCACTCACATACCACATTAAAGTCAATAAATTAAACATGAATCATTGGGCACGTTAAATGAATTGCAACCCATAATCATCTAAGTAGCAACAAGGCATTCATTTAAGCTGACCTAGATGGATTATATAAAGAGTTATTAAATATTACAGGAATACAAATTGCAAGTTAGAATCCTTGGAACTCTTTTTCTGGTTGAAGGGATTTTTATAAGTCAGTAACTGAAACTATGCATAGGTCTGATATTTTTGGACCTACTTCACTAGACACTGGTTTATTGGGGTAGTTTATATGCAAATAAGATAATGTGAGACTGTAAATAATACAGCCATGCAGTGGTCCACTCTGAATCTGGTGCCTTGTCTGGGATAACAGGGTGGTAGAATAAAGTCAGTTCAGTCCGGTATCTCCAGAATTGCAATGCAGGCGTATTTGGCTTAACTAAGTGAAGAGGAAAAGGTTTATTTGAACTTATTCTAGGATGCACAACAGTTACTTAGATTTGTTTTATCTTCTTATTCAGAATGATTTCATGGTTCAGAGAGAAAAGCTTTAGTTCCTTCAGTCAAAAGATTTAGGGCGGAATTCATCTGATTAAATGCAGAGGCCTGCTCTTTATCTGAGTCACCCCAGTCTCCACAAATAATCAGTAAAAATCTAGTCACTATAGACTACAAAGCCTAAGACAGAATTTCTCTAACTCTAAAATAGACATTTTAAATACATCTGATGGACTGAATCCTAAAAAGGTCTGCTTCTCTACAATGAATATAAAGGGAGGTTCAGAAATAACTGTTACATGTGTCTAAGGAAGATGAGGTGACTCCTGTTCCTAGAATCTGCTCTTGGTTTTCCTGCTAACCTGCTGTATGGCTCTGGAAGCCTAAACTCTATAAAAAAATCAAGAACGTTATTTCAGATGTCATTACTCTATTGATGACATCTTTTAGGCAATATCTTTCAGGCGTCTATATTCACTCGCAGTGACTTTCAATTTTCATCTTTTTGTACTTGTGCTCTGACACCCATTCTGTGTGTTCTGCATGTACATTTGCATTTACATATATATATATATATATATATATATATGTATGTATGTATGGTCTTTAAACAATAATATCATACAGGATGTAACAGGACAGAACCTCAGTATCAAATGTGCCTCATTGTTAACTACCTTAGTTAGTAGTAGTTAACAATGAATTTTTCAACTGTTGGCATCATCTGAGGTTAGAAAATTTTCCTTACCAGATAATTTTAATAGGCCATGGGCTTTAAAAAACACCAAATTATTCTTCACAGTGTTATAAAAGAAAAATTGAATGCCTCACAGTATATCCCCAGCTGTACTTGGGAGGTGACAGTGAATATAAATTTCATGGGAAGGTTACCTGAGGATAACAGCAAAAGGAATAATATAAAAACCCTGCCTAAACTTACACTTGGAAAAGGGCATTGTGGATTGCTAAATGTATTAAAAAAACAACCAAACAAAAAAAAAGAAAAAAAAAGAAAAAACACCCACCCACTAAAAAAACCATCAAATGAAAACTCAGTTATTTTAGACTTACAGGGTGAGGATGGTCACCTCAAAACAGGGACTTAGACAAGGCAGAGGTGTTTACAGCATTCTTTGCCTTTGTTTTCAACACGGATGATGAACCAAGGGGGTCTCAGTGCCCTGAGATCAGGGCCCATTACTACAAGAATGATAACTCCCAGTTTGCCCTGCTCCAGCTGGACCCCCACAAATCTCTGGGGCCTGATTCATCTAAGAATCCTGAAAGAGCTGGCTGACGTCATTGCAAAACCTCTGTCAATTAGTTTTGAGCAGTCTTGGGAAGCCAGAGAGGTCCCAGTTGACTGGAAGCTGGCTAATATTGTCCTGATTTTCAAGGAGGGCAAGGAGGAGGACCTTGGAAACTACAGGCCTGTCAGTCTCACTCCAGTGTCTGGTAAAATAATGGAAATTATTATTCTGGGAAGTATTGAAAAACACCTGGAGAACAATGCAGTCATTGGTCGCAGTCAGCACAGAGCTTCATGAGAGGAAAGCCCTGCTTGTCAAACCTGATTTCCTTCTATGTCAGGGTAGCTCACCTAACTGAGCTAAAAAAACCCATAGATGTAATCTTTTGGGACCACAACAAAGCTCCTCCCAACCTCTTGTGTTTGCCCAGTGTCAGAATTCTGCAGGGATTTTGTATAGCTGTCACTAACAGTGGCCTCCTGTGGTCCCTCCAGTGAAGTCTGGGAGCATAGTGTGATCCTATCACCAGTAATATAGAACAGATAAGAACCTACTGAAAGTAAAATTTGGACAATTCCAAGTTAATCTAAATGATGACCTAGACCAAAACAAAAAAAAAAAGAAAAAGATTGTAGCTTAAAAGAGATTATTCAGAAGTGCTTATTTTTAATTCATTTGCAAGAAAGTAAACAAAATACAAAAATATGATTATTAAATTTAGAAGAGTTACCTGCAATTGGTTGTTACAAATACAAAATACACGAGGATTGACTGAGGATCACTGAAGGACCGTGTCTACCCATTGGTTGCTTTTTAATTTCTGTGACACCTTACAAGAAGATTTTTACTCATTTAAGTAGAATGGAAGGCCAAATTAACCTCCGAAGGAAAATCCCTGAATAAAAGAGAAAGGAGTTGTGTTACAGAGAAAAAAAGTTTCCAAACTGCCTGCAGTTTTGCATCAGAAAAACAATTTATATCATTAATGATTTAGAATGCAAATATAAACACATTTGTAGAATCTTAGATTACAGGCAGGGACACCTTTCACTAGACCAGGTTGCTCAAATCCCATCTAACCCGGCCCTGAACAATTCCAGGGATGGGACATCCACAGTTTCTCCAGGCAACCTGTTCCAGTGCCTCCCCACCCTCACAGTAAAGAATTTCTTCCTAATATCTAATATAAACCTGCCCTCTGTCAGTTTTAAATCATTCCCCCTTTTCTTGTCATTACAGACCCTGGTAAATGCCTCTCTCCATCTTTCTTATAAGCCCCTTTAAGCACAGAAAGGCTGCAGTAAGTTCTCCCTGGAGCCTCTTCTTACTTATTACTAGAGAAGATGATCAAGAAAAGTGAATCAGAAAAGTATTCAGAAAGGTGGCAGAATATATGTTGTGGCAGCAACTGTAATGCTGCACATTCAAGGCAAGTATAATTTTGACTATTTAAATGCACTGTAAATAATTATTTAACAGAAGCCAGCCACAGTAATCAGCTGTGTGCCACTACATGACCTTATCCAAGTTCAATGTCCATGCAAGCAAATTAAGTAATATTACAGAATGAAAAATGAAATAAAGTTTATCATAATATCATTACAGCATGTCATTCTTTCACCAAGTGTCCAGGATTTTACCAGGTGAATTCATTCTATATCCCTAGCATTAATGCACAAGGAATAAATACTTTTTGCATTGAGGTTGCAGAGCACAGCTTGTCAAACAGCATGGTTACCAAATAACATTCCATTTAAGTTAGTGCTAAAATTTTTATTACACAAAGTAAATTACTGCAGGTCTCCAAAACAGCCTATACTGTAGTCACCCTTCATGCCAGGATATTATTCTGAGCTAAAATCTATGTTGCTGTGAAATTAGATTGGACTTATCCAAGCCATATGGTTTAAAGCTATCTTGAGTGTCTTTTTATTACAATATAGTCATCCTGAGTGGTACAGCTCACAGATTTAGACATTTAAATTTAGATGTTTACAAGCAAGCTAAGATCACATTACAATCAAGAGAGATCTAATCAGATAAATTTATTGAAACCTAGAGATCTATTCAGTCAACGGTAAAATAGACAGTTACTTTTGAATTTTAGGCTATCCATAGAATTTTCCTCAGCATAATACAAGTTTAGAGCTGCCTTGCAATGCAGTCTCAGCATCCTTATTTGGGTGATCCCTAACGTAATTCCAGTAATATCACTCTGTTATCTAGGCTTTGAAATTTCTGTTATCTAGGCTTTGAAATTTCAGTCTTTATGGATTGAAATGCTGCTCTCTTAATTGCCTTGATTTGATTATCATACATAGCACAAATAGACAATAGCTATTAATTTCAATTTCAATTTGAAACCTCAGACTCAAAGCTCAGTTTATGTACAGGATATCCAGAAAAAGACAAACAATAAGTGGGGAAATACAACACTGTTTCCTGGATAAAGGTAAGTATCCACTAGGGGAGGAATAGTCTCCTAAAATATCTGGTGCATAAACCAAAGCCTGACACTTCATAGTCCTTTACTCTCCTGGCTGTAGAAGCCACTGTAAATTCTCTCTCAGCCTTTCGCAACAGGCCAGGCTGTCCAGGACTTACCTTCAGGCTCTCATGCTGGCCACAGCAATCAGTAACACAGCTGCTTGTGCTTAGTTGATCAAGTTCTTACTGTACAAAAGGAAGGTAAGAGATAGAAGTCCAGTGCAATGCAATTAGAAGCTAAATTGATAGGAAAGGAAATTAAGCCATAATCTTAAATAAAGATTTCTGGGCTTGCTCAGAACACAAGTTGGTGATATCTTCTTGTCCTTTGACACCTTTTATTTTTGGCCCAGGAAAATGATGCAGAGATAATAGAAGTCATAGTCACAGTAGTGCTTTTATTAATATGTGTGGTACTTATGTGAATCATGACGATTAAGTCAGATCTGCCACAACAGACCACCAGTGTGTATGTGCTGCCTTTCTGTATTAAACATCTCTAGATGCTGCTCTGATGATGCTTTACCACCCTCTGCATCCAACAGACATTCCAATAAGTAGCGTCCTCTCTTGTGAGAAACTTCCATCTTTTTCTACCTTCTCTGACCCCTCTTCAGCTGTGAGCAAACACACAACAGACCTTGGCCAAAATCGCTGCATGAATCTGTGCTCACTGGAAGGCTCTGCAGACCTCTAGAGAACTGTAGCATCATCTACTGCACCATACAAAGTCCTAGTCAGCAAAGGTATATCTCTGCATACTCCAGAGAGATTAAAAAAATTAAATTAAAAACCTCACAACTTTGAAATAGTTTCTAAAATGTGGCTTATGGGTGAATCTTTTGATCTACTTGCTCATATTGAATAACTGACAACATCAAATGCAAGTTTCTATGAAGCCAGTGGCATAGAATTTTGTATCCACTAATAGGTGAATTAGCTTCTAAATTTTATCTGCCAGGAAAGTTGGGAATGACTATTTGGCAGTCTGGGAGATAAAGTCATAAAAATTTGAGTCTGGAGAAAAAACCCTACTATAAAAACCCTACCCTTACTAATCTATAGTAAGTTTCAAAATTTACCCCAGAGTATAACATTTCTGAAAATTTTAATATCACACAAAACACTTTTATGTGAAATTTGAGAAAGAATATCTAATAATTATTTTTAAAATTCTGAGTTGCCTTTAAGTAACACATTATTTGGGATTATTTGTGATTCCTAGGTGATAATTTATGACAGCCCATACACTTGACAGAATCTCAGAACCACAGTACAGGTGAGGTTGGTAAGAGTCTTTCATGAGATCCAACCCTGCTACTCACCAGAGGGTCAGCCAGAGAAGGATGGTCAGGACCATGTCCGGACAGCTTTTGAAGAGCTCCAAGGATGGAGACTCCACAACCTCCCTGGGCACCCTGAGCCAGCACTGTCACAGTCATAGTGGGAAAGTTTCCTGATGTTCAGAGATAACCTCCTGAGCTTCTGTTGCTGCCTCTGGTCCTGACACTGGGCCTGGCTCCATCTTCTTGACACTCTCTCGAGGGATTTACATACATTGGTAAGATCTCCCCTGAGCCTTCTTTACTTATTCGAGTTCTACTTAATATTAACAACTACAAGTTATAATTCTAGTCAAAACAAGCCATATCAGTTCCAAGTGCTTAGGTATTTCCTCAGCAGGGCAAAAGCTAAAAAAGCTGAAATGAGGAGCTAAACAGGACATAGTGACTGAGTTCTTTATACAGGCTTGCAGCATTTAGGAATGGTAAATGCATGTCAATATCGATTTTGGAAGAAAATAATTTCAGTCCCATAAATGCAATGACTCTATAATAAGACCAGTTTAAGAGAAAACCAATTTTGATAGCAGCTGTGAAGGTTACTGGAACCAACAGACCAAAATCTATTTTCAATGAATAAGCATGGGGATAAAAAAAATTCTTACTTTACTAAAATTTCTTTCTATATACTATAAGAACATCAATTAGAGAAGTGACAAATTATCAGGTGGTTATAAGTCAGCAGGTGATTATCAGCTGAAGAGTTTTACCTAGTTAAGTCAAATGCATATTTCTCTGATTACATTTAGAGCAGCATATTGTGCATATGATTGCCTGCCAATGATTCTGCTGGCAGAAGGATCAAGTCCTAATTTTCTTCAGAGGGCTGCCAACAGGATGGCAATCGAGCCTTGTATCTTAGCATTGACAAGATGATTACCCTGACACCAAAGAAGGGTATTTCACCAGCTATGTGCAAATCATTTACAATGCATTTTAAGCCACTTTTATATATATATTATATATTATACATTTTATCTTCCTGATTCATTCCTCCACTTTCTCCTTGTTAGAAATCGTGGCAGCATTTTGCCTCCATCAGGGAGAGCAGGTGAACAGCTCCAGCCATTCTGTGCACCTGCATTAATGCTAAATCAGTTCTCATGAATTGTGCATGAGATCCAATACGTTATAGTCATTAACTCTGGCACAAAGTAAAAAAAGCTTCTTTAGACAAGACTTTCCTTCACCATGTCAAGCCAGAAATAAAAACTACAGAAGGTAGTGAATCAGACCCTAAAGATTTTTTCCTTTTACTTGTACTAAAGGATGAACATGTTAAATTAGGAAACATCAGCTGCAGGAGAAAAGAAGAAAAGATGAAACCGTGACATATAAGCACTACCTGTGATTAGTTTAATATATAAATTGCTCAGTTGTCCATGATCCATAACAGTAACTAAAGTTTTAAAGTACATTTATATCCATTACAGGATATATCCTCGTAACCTACATTCATTCCCTTAGTCCAATAATTGTGTTTTCTCCCTGAAAAATTTTAATGTTGCCATTAAATGAAAGAGTCCATGATTACAGGGCTGTTCTATTTTCTCTTCAGTGCCACAGATTGCTGTAGCTCAGTGATGTGCTTCCCTCTAGTGTCCACAATGTCACACAGGATCTGTAAAACGCTGGAATACAAACTGAGCTAAGTTAATTTTCAGTGGTGATTAGCCACTCATTTTACTTAATATCTCAGACTGAGGCTCCAAGTGAAGATAACACAGGATCAGTTTCACAGATTAAATTCTTCACACACCAAATTCCAATGTAACATTTACCCCTTCTCATATCTCAGCTATTACATGAAAATTTAACTGCTATTCATCTCTTCTCTTTGTTTTTTTAATCTTTTTCTTCTTTGCTGCTTCTTTTTTTTTTTCCCCTTCTATTTTATTTTAGTGATGCCAGCCACACGGGTGACGTCTCCTCTGATGCTAAGTTTGTGGAGATCATTTAGGGTGCAGTTATAGATACAACTAATATCATTGACAATTGTACATAGCACAGTTAAGTAGTCAGCTTATTTAATAGCCATGTCAACCAAAGCAGTGGACTAATTATTACTTCTCTTGATTGCATATCTCCCCAGGAAAATCTGTTTTATTATAGACATTTTGAAAAAAAGCGCCTTGTTTTGGTCATTGCATCAGCCTGGAATTTTGAGTCAGTTACACAACAAAACTACTTGCTCCATATTGGCATTTTGTTTTTTCTGAATTTTAGTTGAAAGTTCCTTGTCCAACTTTTTCCCATGCTTACTTACATTCTTTACTGAGCTTTGTGCAGCTGAGAGTGATATCTGTGTGCATCATTTCAGCCCTTATTCTCCAGAAAGCCCTGCCAGCAGAGCCAGTCTAGAAGCACAGTTGACAGAAGCTCACAGGCCATTTGCTGACAGAGCAATGTAACTGATTCATGTATTTTATTATCCTTTTCTCAAACTGACTCATAATTAAATGCATTGTCTCAGTTCAACAAGATGAAAAATACTCAAATCAGATCAACAAAGTCAAAGCAAATTATTACCTTAACATTTTCCTTTTAGAAAATAAAATCAATCCGGAAATGAGTAATTTCTTCTCTAGCAGAAAATTTCAAATGTGTAAAATTATGATTTTCAGTTGCAAAATTTGTTTTGGCAAAATGCTCTTGTGCACTTGAATACAACAATCCAATCAGTAGCCATATATACAATGATCTCTTTTATGATAAAGATTATTTAGCCTCTCAGGAGTTTTCTGTCAGCATACTGAGATTCTTTAGATCACAGTGCTCCTTCATACTCATAGTCTAGAGATACCAAGTTTGTGATGAAAGTATGTGTGTGTGAGGAAGAAAGAAAAAACATCTTTGAAATGTAGACTTGCCTTTAGGTAACACATTTCTGTCTTATTGGCCTTTCCTGTTTCTTTGTGTACTAGTCTGGGAATTTTATGAAGTCAGTATTTTCCCGTACTTGCTGAAATAGCAAAGTTTCAGAGCTTCATAAAACACAAACGCCATTGCACTGAAAAATGGTAAAAATGGATATAGGAGGCAAGGAATTTCAAGTCCCAGATCAAGTACCTAAGTTTTAGCAGCTCAAGGGTATCATGCTGTGAGAGATGGAGAGAATAAGGGGAAAAGAGAGTTTCTAACTTTAGGAAAGATTTTGCTTCTTAATGATTCAACCAAATTTTAGAAATACTACTGCAGGCTTAAGAGGATTCAGAACAGAATTTTTTGCATGACTAGTTCCAGTTATCTTTATAGACATTATCTTTCTCTCTAGAGCACATTGCAAGCTGTGCTAGAGGATGAGCTATAGAAAAACTACTGATCTTTTCTTATGGATGTTCTCTTTTGGAGGGGTTTTTATAGTTTGGGGTTTTTAAGCATCTCTTGCTTCTTCCTCACTTCAGAAAATAAGGCTTATGTGACTTTACTATGTGGCAGTCCATCTGTCCATGTGGCAGTCCTCTGATAATCACTTCAAGCCAATTTCAGCTAGTAAGGGAGAAGAGCCCTTAGAGATATGAAGAACTTGTAAGCTTTGCAAAAATATCAGTGACTTGAGAAGAAAGAGAAAAACATTGAATATTCTCGTAGAAGGAAAGACTACCAAACATGAGACACGTGGGATTGCAAGCCCAGAATATGTCGTCAAACAATCCACATGTGCAACCAGAGCTAAGTACAGCATGTCTGCCCTGGCAGTGGCTGCACAGTAGCCATGTGGGCAACTACAGATATGGCAGAAACTGGCAGTGCTACACAGCATTGCAAGACAGTGATACGTGTCATGGAAGAGCTGGGAAATTATGAAAAAGAAAGTGCAAAAATCTGCAAAAGGTCATGCTCATGGAGCAACTCATTAGCAGTTTTCTACTTCCAGAGGAAGGCTCAGCGGAGGATCCAGCTTCTAGTCTCATTCACACTGCTTTCTTAACTACATGAGTTTGTTTTTTTCATATTCTTGTGAAAAAATTAGGAATGTATGAAACCAAGTCTCATGAAGTCCGCAACATAAAACTAGATTCAACAGACATTACTTTTTTTTCCTTTCTATGGAGCTGCGAAATTTCCTTCCCCTTCCAGTGCCCATGAAGTCAAGGACAGGAAAAAGTCCAAGAAGTACAGCTCCTCTGAAAATAAAAAGACCATTAAAAGAGAACTCTGTGTGTTGGGGGCAAAGAAGAGGTTTAGGCCTTAACATGAGATGTAGAATCTGTGCTGTTTCCACATGACTTTGAACATGTCGTAAGTTGTGAGAATCTGTTTTGGATTCCACCTGTTGGTTTTGCTGTGCCTTAAACCAGACCTCCCTGATGAGGGAGGATTTGAGATCCTTGCCAGGAATCCCAAGTACTAATGAGATGTCCAGCGCTCTCTGCTTTCAGATAGTTTATTAAGTCTTATCAGAGAAGTTAAGAATAGAGCAAGGAGTACGGCAGAGAGTCTGGAGCGTTCTGAATGTTCTTAAAATGTCCGCTGAATGTCCGCAGAATCAAGATAACACGGCCTTTTTAAAGGTAAATTACCCAATAAGGACTTAAAACGAAAGATAGTTTCATTTATCTACCAATACTTAACAAATGCCCACCAGAACTGCGGAATTTTTCATCCAGTCCTTTGAAACTGCTTTTATTGCAGAATATGGAGGGATAGAAGAAGTAGAAGAAACTTAGAAACTACAGCAATCCTCCATTTTGGAGTTTTTTGCTTAGATTTTCACCCTGTGATAACTTTATAAAATATTCTATCATCTAATTCTACTGAAAAGGTTAGAAGTTTTCTCCATGGACAAAGGTCAAATACAGCACCTTCCAGGCGGGTAAAATTATTTAAAATTATTTAAAACAGGCAGAGGATTTCTTTCTGCCTTCTGGATTCCCACAATAAGTCTCTGGAAAACTATTTGCTTAAGAATGGCTGCTAGTTACACCCCTGCAGTATCTTTGAGGAGCCATGATTAAGATACCCATCCTTATAATCAGAAAAATAGCATTTCTCTCTATCACAGGAATTATGTACAAAGAAAAAGATATATTGATGATGATGATGAAGCAATCAGACACTGCTGTTGTAATCAGTACCATAAATTGTATTTGGGATGGCTGATGCCACTGGTCCAGAGGCAAACAACAAAGAACAGTGAAAGACAGTCTCTGTAAAAACTTACTTTAAAAGCTACTGTTGGTGTCCTCAGGCAGGAGGTTATCTGAGTCTCAGTCTTACACAACACAAACCTGCAAAGAGAGCCACCATAGCCCAGTGTTCTGTTGATAAGTGTCTGATTTTCTATGACCACTTTTTGTTTCAGAAGTTCAAGTAACCTAACTCCAGCTCTGCTGAGCTGTACTGCCACCTCCACAAAGCACCAGCTTCTTTCTGTGTCCCACTGGTGCCTGTGCTGGTTCAGAGCTGTGCACACAGAGAGTGCCTGACAAGCACCTGGGGGCTGGGGGTCACCTGGCAGGATAAGGAGGACACAGACTTTTGTACCTCCCATATGACCCTTTTCTCACAGGATACTATTGGTACTCTCTTGTCATGTTTCTGGATTTCTAACCTTCAAGTTGAAAGTCCACGGGTAGTGAGGGAAGATCCCTATAGCTCAGCAGCCCCAGAAATATATCACTGCCACTGCCAGTAGCAGGCTACAGGCTTGAACTGGCTTTTCAAGGTCCTGGGACTGAGGCTCAGTCTTTGTCAGTCAGTTTGAACTGTCAGTCAGTTCAAACTTTTGTTTGAACTTGGCCTGCCTGGACTTTTCTTCCAGCTTGTTTAGATGTAATAGCAATTTTTCTATACTGAAGGGTTGCTATGCCTAATTAGTTTTATTTTTGCCTATCTTTCAATGGTAAACCACAGCTTTGCTATAGACAGAGAAAAAATAACTCCTCCGTGTAGAGGGAAATATTTCCCTTTTGAGCATGATGCTGTAGTGGTAGAGCAGCACAGGGATGGTATGACAGTGCAGACACAGGATGCAATATAGAGCAGAACAGGCATGGGGGTGGTAAGAAAGAGGTCACAGGGCAGCACTGGAGACGTCAGGGATGCAGGTAATTCTGTAGTAGTTAGTTAAGATATGGACACAGGGAGCTGGACAAAACCGGTTTTAAGGGTCCCAGAAAAAGCAAAGAAAAAGCATCTAATATTTGTAAAACAGTTTACATACAGAATTTGGATGCAGTATGATGTTGCAGACATTAACTATGAACAAGGCATCAATCTGTGTCAGAAAACATAAAAACAGCTTAAAGTGAAGAAGAAACCATCAACATGATACTTACCTGACAAAGGGGAAGAAACCCCATCATCAACACCATTTCTCCCAGCACAGAATGTGGGGGCAATGAACCTTTGTGCAACACCCTGCTCCCTGCTTTCTTTGTGAGAAAAAATAGACCTTTTTTTTTCCACATTAATTAGATATAGCACTTCCTTTGATCATCCTGTTGAGATTTAAATTGTATCAACAATAAATTCTTGGCTTTACTCAAAAGGTGTGTTTCTTTTTTTGCATTACAAAATTTTGAATTTAGCAGACAGACAAACAAGTACAACGATTACATAAACTCTCTTTCTTTGGATGCCAGGCTTAGAATTGAGATCCAATTGCAACAGAGTAGAATCCACTCTTTTCTATCTTTTTTTTTTCTTTGGTCGTGATACAACTCTGCTACAAAAGTCTTTTGTCAAAAACTACAAGAGCTAAGCCTTCCTTTCACAGCATCAGTGTGGATACTTTCACATCAACAATCTAAATAGCAGCACTAATTCAGCAACAGACTAAGAGACTGGTGGGTTATTCTAATTTATTTAAAACTGAGTTAAAGGAGATTTACTTCAGAACATAAGAGAAACCTTTATACAAAAAGAATAGTTGAGATTGTAACAGATTAGATGAGGAGGTTTTAGAAAAGCTTTTTAATTTGAGCTTTTTAATTACCAGTTAGCCAGGCTACTATGAATGAATAGCTCAAATGTAGTCAGGCCTGAGCTGGGGCAGCGGAATGGAACAGATGGCCTCTTCAATCCTCTTCCTGCCGTATTTCCTAAGATAATTCTATACTTACTGCATTAACATTTCCTAGTTCACTCATCTTCCTTTGTTGTTGTGCCAAGGCACTTGGACTAAGGCTAGAAGTTTGGGTTTTTTCCTTTTGTGGCACAGAATGCAAAAGAACATGCAAAACCACCATGATGGACAGAGAAACCATCTCACTGAGAGAAAAGCAGCAGCTAATGCTAATGCCTAAATCAGCCAACTACTCCTTGATGTATAATTTCTTCATTTCATTTCATAGGACCTGATGGACTGTAGAATTTTTATGATTTCTTTGAGACTCTGAGCATCCTTGTAATGATGACACAGAGGAATTATTTAGTTAGGGAGTTTCTTCTGCTGTGCATGTATTAACAGGGCAAGGTTATCTGGGTTTCAAGGACAGCTGGTTCAGAAAGGTGTTTAGTTAATGACTATTCAGTGCAAGAGACACAGTGAAGGAACAGAAAAGGTTATCAATTGAAAACAGGACACAAACTGTGACCAGCAGCAGATAACTGAGACAATAGCAAGGGTCAGAATTCCCACTGCCCAATGTGCCATTCAGGACTCACCTGTGCAGCCTGTGAAAGGGTCAGCCAGCACTTTGTAACTGATGTGAAAGCAAACAACATGACTGGTGGCTCATAGGAAAGACCAAACATCTTACAGAATATTTGAAGAGGCTTGTGGCACTGCATGAGACTTACTATGGGGCATTTTGAGGGGACTGTAGGAATGTGAAGGCCTTACTATGGGATACTTAGGGAAAAGGACACAGGTAGTGGCAGCGATCAAGGTGGATTGGGGAAGAGCAGGCATGGAAAATTGAAGACGACAGACTAAAAGAGGGCAAGTCACAGGTAAGCAGGTGGCAGGTTTGTTGTCCTGTACTTGATATCTCCATTAAATTCTATTTCTACCTATTTTCTGTGCAAGCAGGCTCTCATGCTCTCTGCTCTGCGTGTGTGCAAGTGCATGATTGTGTGTGCAGGGGCACATGCTCCACTGCTGAACTTCAGGACCACCTATCAAATATAAGGTCAGCATCCAGACAGACCCAAGGACTGAGCATTTGACAGCACAAATGGAAGAATTCTAGAGATGCATCAAGTACATTTAGGATTTAACAGTACTGGTGAAACTGCAAAAAACAGACACAAAATGTCTGAGCATCCTATAGGCCTCACATTAGTCTTTTCCTTCTCTGAATATAAGCAGCAATGTAGTCAAAATACAGTATAAAAAGCAGCTTGTAGAACATTACTAAAATTACACATAATAGAAAAATGTTATACACTTCAGGTTTATGGTAATATCTTTAGTGTCTCCACAGGCTCCATATTGATCTGATTAAAAAAGACTTGAATCATATAAGAAAATACTTAAAATAAGCCTAGTAAAGGCAGCAGATTGTTACCTAGACAACTTGACTCATCTGCAGTGCTAAAACCAAACACTGAGTCTATCACAGCTGGGAGAGGTGTGATCAGCATAAATTCTTAGGGCCTTCTTTTAAAATCGACAGTTAAAATGTAGGTTCTAGATTTCAAACATGAAAACCAAACATAAATCTCTTATGTGAGATAAGACTGGTCTAACCAGTGGGTAGATAAAGAAGTAGTTTTTAAATTTTATTGATAGACTGTTGAATTAATATTTAAGATTGTTTTTTTGTTCCATAAATTGTATTTCCCTAGTACAACACCCTTGTTTCCTGTTATTTACAATTTTTTCGTAGGACAAGGGAAAACCCTAAGCACTTTTTTCACAAGTTACATGCTATTTTGAAATCTAGTATGTTAAAGTTTAATTTTCATGCAGATTGAAAAAGTCAAAAAATACTCATACAGGAACAAAAGACTCTTACAAACACAACATGTGCATTATAAGGTATGAGGGGTCCCTCTGCTGGGATTTTATGTTATTCCAGTCCTGAGATACAATGCACACAAAAGCTCACACTGCATAGTTCAAACTAGTTTTGAAGGACATGGAACAGAAATTAACACTCCTGATAATTAAATTACAATAATTCTTAAACTGTGCACTGATAGGCAAGAAAATAAACTGTGTCACAGATATTTCTGAGGAAAATGTATCAGCCAGAGTCATGTACATCTAAGCTGTTGCAGAGGCATCTAGATTTCCACTGTAGGAAAAGTTGTACAGGTTGTAATACTCCTAAGGTACCATTTTCAAGAAATCTGTGATAGTTGAACAGAAGATACACCAGTCAAGAGATTTAGAATTTAGTTCTTCAGAATGTTATAAAAGCCCATACAGAAAAACAGGCAGGTTGCAAAGACTCCTTTCAAATTTCTCAATCTCTTAATCCCAGGTGGAATTTTCAGCATTACAGGGTGTAAGAATATGCAATTTTGAAAATAAAAGAAACATAAAATAAGCAAAGTAAGATAACATGGGTGTAGCAGGCTACTCTGCCTATATGCAGTTAAAACAGCTCCAAAAATACCTTATTTGCAAAAGTTATCAGTGACAGGTGGAGAATGTGGGTCACACTGCTGTTTCTGTTGAAGAATGCTGAGCCCAGCCTAGCTCATTAATCCCAAGGTTAGATATTCTGAGAAGAACAAGGTTTCCTGACAGAAACTGGCACCAATCAGGATATGGCAAAGTTCCTGATAAAGGAACCAACTTGTGATACCACTTATTTAAAGCCTCTGAGCTGACACAGCTGGCCTAGCGATAAATGACTGATAAATAAATCACGTTATCATATAAAAGCCCAGTCCCACTTTTTCATGGCAGGTTCTTCTAACATACCCTTTCTTGAAGTGTGTGTGATGTCCCTCAAGGCTACCCATTGAGTCTGAGTGACAGAGATTTGCCCGCAGTCGTTGGTATGGGTTACATGGGTTATGAGTGACATCAATCTCTACTTAATTATTTTCATAGAATTAACTTCACTGCTTCAATATTGCTTCAATACTTAGTACATTATAGTTAGTTTTAGCTACCTATACTGTGTACTAAATAATGCTGATTCTAGTCTAATCATCATCACCATCAATTTAAATCAATAATTTATTTTATTGATATAAATATATTTGGTTTGCCATCCTTAATCCTGCGGGATTAAGGAGTATAAAGGCTCAGTTACACCTATATAATACTTTAGATCTAAACCTTTGATTAAGAATGTGGCTAAGATTGGATTCAGCTGCACCTAGACTCCTGTTTGAGAAGGAGTTCAGAAAGCAAGGAGGTCCTTTCTGCACCCTGTAAATCAAGTGGAGGGCTTCTCTAACAAACTCTGTCTGAAGTTCCTGTTCTGGCCATGACAATGGGTAAAGGCAATCTGCACCAAAATTATTTTCTAAATAGATTTGTAAAGGATTGTCCTGGCATAGTGCTACTCAGAAGCCTGAAAACAAAAACAAGTAATAGTCCATAATGCTATCAAATAGCCCATAATGCTATCAAATAGAGCCAATTTGCTGGGAATTGTGTCATAATGGGAGGCAAGGAAACATCATAGAAATAAATAAAAGTGGTCAAGTACATAAGATTATTTATAAACAATAATTCAAGGAATTAGACAAACTAAGGACTTCAGAGGCCTGAGGGTGGAGGTGTCTTGTTTCAGTTAATGGTAATGCTGTGCAATGGCTGCGAGGCACAAGCACAGCACAGAATCGACTGCCTCCCTGCAGTGAGGGTCCACTGCTGGCACTGACAGTACCTGAAAGCACACATTGAACAGGAAAATGAAAAACTTGAAACAAAGAATCAAGAAGAATACTGTTCTGCATATATCTGAGTTCTTCCTGAGAGTGACAGTTCCTGAAGTGCTCCTCCACAAAACCTCCCTGATCTAGGGCAGGTCATGTATTCCCAGTGACCTTTCCCTGCAATAGGAACACCAGATTTCATCTGCATGTTTCAATATACTAGGCTGAGGTTTTCCCTTTTACAACAGTTTGAGTTTTAATTTTCCTCATTTCATTGTGTCATTTCAGGGATATTGTGTTCTCTTTTAGAAACAATTCTTGTTTTTCTTTGTGGTGCAACAAACATGATGAAATATCTTACAAGGTCTCATTTCCTGTTGGATGATGAATGTTTTATTCATTTCAGCTTGCAAAATTTTTTGCAAGAGAGAAAAAGTGGAAAGACGAGATGAACAGAAAACCTGGAGGATGCAAATGAAAAGCCCTCACTTAGGATCTGGACTTAACACTTAAATGCCTTATTATGGGGTTATTATGCCATGGTTCATGTGGGCAATAGGATGATGAAGTGCTCGAGAAAATGTCATTTAAGCACAGTCTGTTGTTTAAAATAAACATTTTGCCTGGTTCCAATTCAGCAAGAAAATGTCCCCTATTCCTTTTTTCCTTTTCAGTCTAGGGCAGCTAGAGAAAAGATTTGTATTTAACTTGGATTCTTTGCAGGAAAAAAATAGCTTGGAGAAGTCTTTAGGTCAGTACATATTAAACTTAGGGTGTGCAGTATAGAACTAGTTTAGAGAATAAGACATCTTATTTCTTGGAGCATTTCACAAAAATGCCAAAAGGAACATCCTGCAGAAACTGTCTTGGCTCTTTGCTGGGCAGTTCTCATCTGGACTATTACCAGTATACCTGCTGAGATTTACTGTGAGTTACTTCTTTTCCCACATTTGTATAATATGAGTTTTGCTATATTCAGAAAGACTGTTTCATATCTGCTCCAATTTATTAGTCAGAATATATTCTTTATTAAACCTATTCATAAATATTCCTTTATTTATTAAAAAAAACCCCAACAATTAAGCAACCAAAACTGACAAATAAACCCCTAAAAGATAGAGAAAAATAAGTTTTAAATACTGCTTTAGGAAAAAAATATATTTCATCATTCTTGTAGGTTAGTGCATACATATGGAACTTACAGCTATGTAGGACAAGGTGTTGGTATACCTTCCTAGACAGAGAAAGAAAGTGTTCAGATCTTGCCCTTCTAGGGTTAAAAATGTCAAATAAGAGCAGAAGGCTCTCTTTGCTGTAATAAACCATCCCCTCACACGAGGCTTGCTGATTGTTACTGCACCAACATGGCAAGCAAATGCGGTTTTGAGGCAGGCTGGGCCCTCAGCTGGCCTGTAATACCATTCTGGCTTCAGTGAATACATTTTCTTCAAATAGGAACAAGAGTACAGAAACAGGAAGGGAAATAGTGTTGCCTCATCCCAACACAGATTCACTTCTTGTCCCAACATGAGGTAATAACAAATAATTACTGTGAGGTGTCTGAACACAGCCTAAGAGAAACAAGAGCACAAATTCCATGGAAAATGTATTCACTTGAAGTATAGAATAGGCCTTGTAAATACTAAAGCTTTAATTTATTTCTGTAAATTCAGTCCTGTAGTCCTAGTTAATCTGAGGACATTTATTGAAACACTGGGGACATTATCATGTATTTAATTAAATAAATGAATACCCCAGCATGGTGAGATTCAAACCCTAATTCACTAGATCCAAGTATAAAAGAAAATTATTTCTGGACTGAAATTATTGTGCGCTTGCCTGGAATGCATATTCCACATTTACCATATTCAGAGAAGGGAAAACAGCTGTTAAACAAAAGGGTATAACACTCAGAGTAAATATTGGGAGCTGCAAGATGAAACAAGTATGAACATGAATCATCAGGAATGTTTTGCTGAGCCTTTGAAGTTGTATTCCCATTTATCTGGAGCACTCAAATGGCAAAAAGCACAATGACCATGTGATAGTTTCAGACTGGCAAGTTGCATTCAAAGTTAAAATGTTTGATCTTATATTTTGTAGCTCTTTCTGGTTATACTGTTGGGCTTGTAGATTTCCAGACCTTTGACTAAAATCTCTTTTCCCGTGTTTTTGTCACTCATTCAACTAATTTTAGTATCTTAGCAAGGCTTTTGACATGGTTTTCCAACATAGCCTTTAATCAAACTGGTGAAATACAGTTTCAATACAAAGGGCTATGAGATGAGTGGAAAATTGGCTGGGCAGAGAATGGGTTGCAATCAACAGCACAGAGGGCAACTGAGACTGAATTCCCAACACTGTTCCTCAGGAGCCATGGGATCACAGAATTGTTGAATCATTTAGTTTGGAAAAGACCCACACAACCAGACACTGATCCAGCACACTGCCTGCTTCCTCAGCCCAGCTCTGGTGGCTGTGGAGCAGCAGTTTTGCTGGACCTCTCAACTCCAACATCATGTTTAATGACCTGAACAATGGAAGTGAATACACTCCCAGCAGGTTTGTAGAGAATATCAAAGAGGAAGAAAGGGGCCAGTACACTGGAAGGTGGCAGAATTACACTCAGAGGAATTCCAGTGGACTAAAAGTATGGACGGGTATCAAGCTCAACAAAGGCAAATGGAAAGTCCTTGTACTTAGGATGGAATAACCCCACTCAACTGCACATGCTGAGTGCTACCAGCACGTAAGGAGCTGTGCAAAACATACCTGTGGTCCTGAGGGACATGAAAATGACTCAACACTGCACCCTTCCAGTGGAAAACATCCTGGCCTCTATTAGCAAGGGCTGGCAAGCAGGGCCAATGAAATAATTATTCTCTTCTATTCAGCACTTGTAAGAACTCACCTGGAGTTCTGTGTCTAGCACAATAAAGGATATTGTCATACTGGAGCAAGTTCAGAAAATGGGTCACCAAGATGATTGGTCTGGAGCACGAGATGAGTAGAGGCTGAGAGAACTGACTTGTAAGCCCAAAAGAATGAAATCTAAAGGGAAGTCTACAGCTGCTTAAAGAGAGGGTGTAGGGAAGAGAGACACACTCCTCTTGGAGGGGCAAGGGATGCAACAACTGGTAATGGATACATACGGCAATAAAGGAAACTCTGACTAGTATGGAAAAAACATTCACAGTGAGGGTAATCAAAATGATGTCCAGAGTGACTGTATCTCTTAATACTGGAGATATTCAAATATCAGCTGGACACACCCCTGTGAAACCTGCCCTAAGTCTGGCCCCACTTTGAGCAGGGAGTTGGACCAGATAACATCCAGCGGTCTTTTCTCATCTATTTTATTAAGAAGACAGATTCCTCAATAGGCAATTTTTTTCCATCTATTCTAGGATGAAGTGACTTACCCTAAGTCCCTCTCTCTTCATTGCCTACCATTATAGAAAACATGTAATTATATAACTGCTTAAATAACTGCTATCTTGTAGATGTCAAGTATTACACAAAATAAATTCAACCTTTACTGTTTTTCATCCAGGAAATTTCTCATTACAAAAAAAAATACCCTACACAATTAGTGTGTTAGTTATTTAACACCCAGAACAATCATGAATTTAAACTGGAAATTCTGGAGAAAAACAAACTAAAACTTACATAAGAATGAGGCTTAAGAAAATGAAGTAGAAATAATTCTATAAAAATATATTTTCTTGTATACAAAATTCCTATTAGTTATTCAAATACATAGGCCAATAAAAATCACAAAACTACACTCCTTAGTTTATATGTTGGAAATTATAAATATATTACAGAACCACTCAATAATGATTTCTTCAAACACTTCGGCTTTTGAATAGATCCATTAGGGGATGGCTTCGGCTAAAAACCTCAAGGACTTGCCAGCTGAGATAGATCAAAGAAAATGGTGCTGATCAATTTGAGAATAATAGATTTATTTTAAGCGTTAAGGTGATTTTTTTTTGAGCAACCACATAAGGTACTTTAAGCAGACTGATATAATTTATACATTAGTAGGGTTGGATCCTAGCCCAAAGCTACAACTTTAGTTGTTAGACATCTAAGCCTGAGCTACTCACTGTAGATGCCTTTTATACTGATAAACACTAGACACTTCTAGACAATTACCCTGACTGTCTAAGTGCCAATAAATCACATTCTGGAGTTGCCTATTTACCTTCATTGATTGTTAAAAAACCCCAGATGACTAACTCAGAGTAAGGGCATATTGGTGTTTTGGGTCAGGAGTGTGTTTCTAAGGCAAATGTCAGATCATGAGTGAGGGCACTGCTTTAATCTGCGACCAGAAGGTGCATTCCAGGATCACAACTGAATACTTCTACTGAGACTAGAGTTAATCAGGAATAACCACGACAAACCTTGGATAACATAGAACTCCACTCCTCATAATCAACTGTTTGGGTTCTACAGATTCATTCCTACTATTTGCATCATTTTCTAAACATGACATAGTCCATGACTGAAATTTAGACTGATATGTTTAAAGAAGATTAATCTCATTTTAGAAATCCAGTCATGAACAACTCATTCATGTTGAAGACTACTCATTTATGCCACCATGAGGTTACAGCTTATCTTCCAGTTTTCAGAATGAGGTGTCACTGAAGCTCTCAATTGGTTTTCTGATTTAGAATTTGTCTTCATTTATTGATTTCTTTTATTTACTTAAAAGAAGAATGATGACATAAAAAGTTTGATCTGCAAATATTAAAAGCTTCACAGTGGCCTTCTACTGACATTTTGAAGGTCCCAATGAATGTCATGTTAATGTGAGGTTTAAGTGACAGTTGCTTCCCTGAGGGCCCTTGGGAAGGAGCATGTTTTCTTTTTTCCTCTCAACAATTCTTAGTTGTCCCGTGTCCTGCTTTACAATGAATTTGAAAAGTAAGCCTCCTATGACAGACAACGCAGAAGTCTATGATCTTCTCTTGCTCCCCATGTACTTCAGTGAGATCTTGTAGGCTTGATAATAATTCTAAAGAACTATCTGACTGTGAATAAGCTCACTTCAGGAAGAACCAGTCAATCAGGTCTACCAGACTGGAAACAGTTTCAAAAGTCACAGACTCCTGCTATACAATTCAGATGAAAGTGAATGATAAGTAAAATGATTGAATCAAAAAAAAATTGTCTACTGGAAATCTCACTGACAGATCACTGGGAACAGATGGGGGCATAACTCACTGGTAATGGACTTAATAATTTATTTCCATATGATTTTGTTGTATGTTTAATTTAATTATTTCTTATATTTTTCGTTGTTGTTTGCTTCATTTTTTCAAGGTTTGTTTCAGATTGTGGTGCTCCTTTTACCTTCACTATATCAAATTTGTACAATAAAACAAAATAACTCCGCTTAATAAAGACATACCAAGTTTTGCCAGGCAACATTATCATTTTAATGTGGCATGACATAATTAAAAAATATCACTAAATATTTTGCTCCTTTTAGTATCCAGCGGCAAGTACAGGCAGCAATGGTACTAAACATTGCAAGAGTTTTTCTGTCAAATTACACAGGCCAGTGAGATGACTGTACAAAATTCTGTGCCTTACAGTGAAGTAAAACCCAAATGACTTACATTTTCAACTCGGTTATATACCAGGAATATGAAGAAGAGCCATCCATTCCAACTTGCCAGATCTCCCAAGATCCACGAGTGAAAAACACATCAGTCCCACATGAAAGATGGCATTTTGGAAGGCAGCCTTGAAACCAAGTTTGGGATGATCAGTAGAAGTTATGAGTACTTTATAAAGCCACTCCTTGACACTATTCAAAATATATTCTCTGGGGTCTTGAATCCCTCACAGACAAAATTAGGCAGCTGGCCTAAGGGCTACAAGGCTTTTTCCCAGGCTACAAAGCCCAGTGCTACCTACTGAACTTAGCATATAGCAAGGAGATTGGCCATTAGTAGGAATTTTAGACATTAGAAGGAATTTCTTCACAGAAAAGGTGACTAGACATTGGAATGGGATGCTCAGGGAGGTGGTGGAGTCACCATCCCTGGAAGTATGTAAGGAAAGACTGGACATGGCAATCAGTGCCATGGTCTGGTTGACATGGTGGTGTTGGGTCATAGGTTAGACTCGATGACCTCCTTTTCCAGCCTAGTTGATTCTGTGAAATGGTCAGGGGTAGACTAGAAGGAAAGGAAAGTAAATGTGTCAGACTTTCTCTCAATGTAGAGTCATGAAGTGTGGAGGAGCGTGAAATTCCCCAAGTCTCACTGTTACGTCATCATCAGAGATGTTCCACTTACTGCCAGGAAACCCATTAATGAAATTCTGTGAATTAAAAAAAAATCAACTCAACCTGGAACCAGTAGGAATGCACTGTACAAACAATTGTCCATTTCATCAAATGCAACTATAAAACAAAACAAAAACTGAGTTGGCCATTAAAAAGATTCTGCAAATTACTGCAAAGTGAGGTGTCTAATTTGTGGGAAGGGTGGAGAGTATTTTCCAGCTGCTGGTCAGAGTAAAGTGAAACCATTCAGTGCTACTCTGACCAAGAAAAGTGAAAGCTAGGAATTGAACATTCTGATTTTGCACAGTGAAAAATTAAGTCTGTTAGGCAACTGGAACAATCTAAACCATAAGAAATGAGAGTTTTATATAAAATGTCTTAGCTATGTACATATGGGGAGATTGTATATAACTATCCACATCACACTACTGACACTGCTTTCAAAGATGGTAAAGATGACTAAATAATTATTATACAGATATAAGTTTTTCTACTCAGAAATAAGTGTTTAAAAATGGCAACCTTTCAAGTTGATTTAGTTTTATCAGCAATATATGACTGAACAAATTTTTAGGTCTCATTTACCTCTGCAGTTAAAAAATCCCCCAATCAGTATAAAAGTTTGGTTTAAAAATTTCAACAACTGCCATTTTAAGACCTGGCAAATTACTTATTCTTTTTATATAGTATAGTAAATCAACATAGCAACTAACATTTTTATATATGGACAAATATCCATATAGATACACATTGGTTTAGAACATCTTGCATTTTTATGTTCACCATTTAAAATACCTTCCTGAGTTCTGATAACAGCAAGAATGAAAATAAATATATCACATTTTATCTTGCATTATGAGATGGGTAAATCTGTAACTTTATGCTGTGAAATATTCTAGGATTTTGGGAAAATTGTACCTGTTCCTAAAATGATGTGGTGGTTTAGCAGTTTAGAAAAACAATCACAAAGCTTTAAAAATACCTAATAATTGTTATTCCAAATACCTCTTCTAAAAACATGAGCAAATTCGTGCTAAAAATATAAACTCATTGAAAGCACGTTTGTTATATATTTCCATTCAGAAATACAAGTTTCATACTTTCCAGTTTCTAGGTTGCATGAATATCCAGATACAGCTTTCTAAGACCAAGATTTTATAAAATGCCTATGCAATGATGATGCATTTTCATATAAGTACCCTGTTTAAAAAAAGAGAAAATAAGACTCAAGACTGTAATTTGTTACTGCAAGTCAGGACAGAGCTTCTTATTACTCAGAAATCTAAAAGACTGAGTGGCTTGTACAGATCTTCTAAATGTCCATTTCTGGGAACCGAAAATAAACTGGCTTCATTCTCTCCATATGTGTTACCTCCTCTTCCCATTTGTTTTGCACTGAAGTTAAGCTTTCCTAAAGTAAACTACAGAGTACTTTCTACATGTAGCAATTTAAAAATTAACTTCTATAATTTTTCCATCTGAAATTGATTAAAAATATTATTGTTTATGAAAATTCCCATTAATTTAATTCATTCTTTTTATGCAATCAGTGGATGGAGGTAGTCCAAAAGCCCGTATCAACAATTCCAAAACTACCTTGATCTGCTTAGCACAGTGTGAAAAATCTGTTTTATTATACAAATGTATTTGCCTTGTGTACATCACTCCTCATTTTAAGCATATCTGCACAAGTGCCATAAGCCTAAAATATTTTATTACAAATGAGGCTGGCATCACCTGGATTATGAGCTTGCCTTTTATTAAGCAGAGGAGAGTTTCAGCCTTAGGTCTCCTACATCAGGTTGCAGGTTTTTTTGCCAGGCTTGACATAAATATGGGTGACTTGCTATGAATTTTTAAAGAAATGAGAAAGCCGAAGTTTTCCCAAAAAACAAAATGAAGGTGCTTAGTCTCTGGAGACTTCCAATTACACTGGATAGGAGAATCTGTTTTTTCCACCCACTCAGCTACTTTATCAAATCTACAGATACGAATGGAAAATTGAAGCTGAAGTCACTGTAGCAGAAACCATCTCAGATGTTTCCACAGTCATCTGTTATATTTTTATAGATTTAAAAATCCTCATTTCTGGAGTAGCACTTTAAAACCAAGGACATTAAATTGTCACTGGAAAAAAACGTTTTCATTTTAGATTGTATTATCCATTCTTCATTGTTGTCTCCCTTTCTTTTTTAATCCTGAAGCTATTCCACACAGTAATTAGTAATAAACAACCAGCTGTTGAAAGGCTGAAAGTCCCCTGTGTATTTCTAATTAAATTGACTTTTTAAATGTCTGAAGTTCTTAAATGACATTTTCTTGCGGGTGGTTGGTGGAATCTAGTGAATAATGGAGTTTTTTCAAGTTACAGGCTAATGCATACTGACCAGCTATTACAGTGCATATTACATACATATTTGGAAGGGAGAAAAGAAGTAGCTATAACATTAGGCAGTAATGTCTGCTCTATAAAAAGGATTATTTTGGAACAATTCCAAAAAGGATTGAATTAATATTAGATTCCTACATTATACACTCATGCTGAAAACTTCAGTTCTGGAAGCCTTAGAGATGCCTAAATTTATCAGAACTTCAGCTTTTTGAATTCATTTATTCAAGCCATGTAATGTTCTTCCCCAGGTCTACTGAGCCTGACCAACATCTATCTCATGTTTAAGCATGGCCCAGATCCAGTGCCTGAAACTCTCAACGGAGACAGTCTAGCATTTTGAGAAGACAAAATGATAGAATTCTACTTTCGTGGGAAGACAAAATGGATCAACTCTCGAGAGAAGTCAATGAACTTTAGTTTTAACACATATCTAGGGAAGAACAGCAGTGCCCCTTCCCCTTTGTGTAACAAATGAAACACAAATTGCACTGGAAGGCTGTGCAGCTCTCACACTGCCTGTACTGACTCAGCAAGCAGTCTGGGCAGGCCCAATGTTTAATTAAAAGTTAAGCTGGGTGGCTGTTATGTTCATCTCTATTTGCTACAGCCTTCCTTAAATCTCCAGGCTATACCTCAGCCTAAACTGAGGGACATCACTATGTTTCTGGCTGTTTTTATCCTACATTGTAAAGCAAAGTAATTGTTTTTTTTCCAAAAATACTGCCCTTGTATTCAATCACAGACACACAGAATGCTTCAGATTGGACCCAGTCACTAAGCAGCAGACACTACCCGTGGCAAGGAACAACGAACAAATTCCCTTTTTAGCTCAGCTTCTCAGTGTATCTGGTGTTCCAGATCTGTTTTATAGCAGCTGACTTTTCCAAGTATGGTTTCTGGAACCTTTGTGCCTAGCTCAGGAGTCAAGACTTCACATTAGGAAATACGTAAAAATAAAGACTATGATGAGGCTTAAGAAGCTTGTAGAGATTTGAAAATTGGTAGAGTTTTGCTATAACTAGGCTTCCTTCTTGTTTTACTTCTATTTCTATTATTTTATTGGCCTTTCTAGTCTTTCATTAATTCTTTCCCAAAACAGGAATTTCATCTGCCAATCACACAGCATAAGGTTTTCTGATGAGAATTTCGTGGGTTTCCACCATTTTTACACTCCTGTACATTTTTACTCCAGTACAGGTTTTTGTGCATATTCCCATAAATATCAGTCATTTATGCTTTTAACAAAGAAGTACATTTTTAAAATTTGCATTGACCTTTAAATAAGTGAGAAAAGCTATGGAATTTGGTGGGAATTAAACAATAAATTGATCAGGTTTTTAATTTTAAATTTTGAATGATAAACGGTCACACTTTAGGGAACAGCTGGACTATATAGCTAATTAACAGATTTTCCAGAAACATTTTTGTATTATTTCTGACAGAATTGAATTAATTAATAAAAATTAAATGCTAGCAAGGCCTACATTCATGCACGCAGAGACTGGGTAAGTTTAGAGAAAGTTTTAACAAAAGGCAACCTTTAAAGGGTTAATGAAAAATTAATAGATGAGTGGCCATGATTTTGAAAATTGATGATTTTTTATGTTGTAATTATTAAAAGTAGGATTTCCAGGGACTGGATGATCAGCACTTTCAGGAAGCCAGGCCTTTTAACAGTGCCTTGGTCTGGATGCCAAAAAAATGACATCTATAATGCTTCATATTATAATATTGGTGAAAGAGATTATAGAAACCACAAAGTTCTTCCAAACATGAGCTCAGGAATATCTGACACATAGAGCTCAGTCGTTGCATGAAAAATTGTACACAGAAAGAAATGAATGAGAATTCTAAAACAGATGCATAAACCTCAGGAATAGAAAGCAGGGATTATTAAATGCTATGGAAGGAAATGATACCAAAAGTGGTAACCATTTTCAAATGAGTTCAGACCCCACCACAATGTTTAAATAATCTGATCATTTGTACAATTATTTTAATTAGGCAGTGATGTGGTTGTGAGAACATCTGAAAATGAGGCAACTCCTTTTTACTGTAATTTTCTGGCTTTCAAATCACAATTCAACCTGGCTGAGTTAAGACTTTCTGAAGAATGTTTACTCTAGCTCACAAAAATGTGGAAAAAAAAATGCAGTAACTTCTAAAATCACCAAATCCAGCTTCCAGCTCTGGCACCCATTGGATTTCATTATACTTTTCATCAGTCTATAAAGGTTGTATGTTAATGCCAAATATAATTTATCACTACTCCAATTAGAAAATTTTCCCAGAATCCAAGAGGTTGTAAACTTTCAGAATGACAATTAAATACTGGTATGTTTAAAATGGTCCCTCTATAGTGGAGTGCCTCTCAAAACAGCTGTGCGAAGTACCCTGGAAGGCCTGGCCCTAGTGAAATCAAGAAGCCATCAGTCTCTGCACAATTTCTTGAGATGCAGAGAAGTTCCTTCAGCTTCTTACAAATATGAAGGCACAAGATCTCTGGAGTGATGTGATGTCATGACTGTCACTCTCTACAACCTACCCCTGCCACTCAGTGATGCCATATACTCAGAGCTTCAGTATTCAAATAACACCTTCCTTTCAAAGCAAATTAAACATTGGTATGCAATCCAAATTTAATCACATTTACCTTTTCTTCTAAAATATAGCATGCTGAAACAAGACAATACCAACAGTCAAATAAAATATTCCCAAAACCCCATAATCATGTCAAGTTTTTAAATCACCATTGGTCTTCTACATTCAGCCTTTGGACTCTCATATGTCTCATGTCCTAATAGTCACAAATGTTATAAAACTTCACTGAAGTTAAAAAGTGAGACAGTTTAATAGAGTTGGGGTTTTTTTAAGCAACCTGAATTTCTTATCCATGAAGCTCAGGTACCTATAGCAGTGACAAAATATTAATATTCTCTCCCCTTCCTGGTAAATATTTTAGTTTTAGGATTTGTCATTCTAAGCTATGATGAATTTGCAAGAAAACTGCCTTGTGAAAACTAAAAATGAAAATGTAAACATGGTTTAGATCATGCCACAGTCTTCTCCACTAGGAATGGTAGGAATGATTACAGGTTCATATGATAGGAAAGATATGATTATGATAGGAAAGAGTCTGTCCATGCTCACATTATTGAGTCTCCAGAGATTTTGCTGTTCCTAGCTCTGCTACTAACACAAGCTCTCACTTAGGCTTTTCTATTTTACTCTCTAACAATATTCAGGTTGCTTTCTGCATACAGAAATCCTTCTGTTAAATTCTCCCAGTTTGATACCATCCTAAATTTTTCTATGGACACTCTTCTAGAGATAAGGATTAAAGTAATAAAGAAAAAGTGATTACACGAAGGTCACCGAAATAGAAAGTCTGAATGTCCAGATCTTTCAAGTTCCATTTTGGTGCCTTAAAGATGATTTATAACCTGTAACTATATGAGGCCCAACAAAGGTTAATAATTTCCTCACTATCCATATTCTTGAACTAGTGAAAGCAAATTTTTTTTTGAGAGCTATGATTCTATAATTTCAGTTACAGGTTTTTACTTTGAAATCCCTAGTGGTTAAGTTAGATGGTTAACTTCCAAGCTTCGGTTCCTGTTTCTGAAGAGCAGGAAATTACTTTCTTTCAGATGTCACTTTCACTTTCTGCAGTCATGTTTCACACAGCAAGGTGTGCCTTTCAAAAAAAGCTAAAAAAAAGAAGAGGTGGGGCAGAGCAGGAACACCCCTCCCACACACATTAATCCCAAACGGAATGGGATCTTCTAGCACAAGGAATGTCTATAGTTCCATAGTGACACTGACACTACTCCATTATCTCATTTTGAGAAAATGAGCTATTGTTTCCTCTGTCAAACTAGCAGAAAGGGGCAAAAATACAATAAAGACTATGGTTCTTATGATCAATAAATTTTCTGTGAAATATTTTTCATTATTTAATTATTTTACAAGTCTTCTTGTTTGTTTGCAAATACCTTAATGATAAACACAGCAGAGCAAAAGTTTTACCACATCAGTGCTGAGAACCTTATAAAAAGAAAACCACAATACAGGAAGAAAATAGTAAAGTAAAAACGCTAAAGCATTTCAGATGCCAGCCCCGGCCACTAATGGAGCTCCAGTGCACAAAAGGAAATTCTATTATCCTGAAATGTGAAGCCTAATGTTGAAAGCTAAATCAGGTGGAAAAAAATGAAGTGGCAAATTTTCAAACGCAGACATTTGTCAGTCATCTTTCAGACCAGGCAAAGTCTATCACTTTAACAACACATAAGTAGTATTTATGCTGCTAAGATAGTCTAATTTTAAAGGGAAATACATTTTAAAAAAATCTGGTATTGAAAGATTTGTAGGTTCAAATAAGGTTATTTACTCAGCTAGAAAAAATGTAGTTTCCTCTCTTCATTTTTTGTGGGTTTTTTTCTTCAAGAGAATATATTTTAATTCCTACATTAAATAATTCCTAACAGATGATTACAGACACTCAGAGAGGTGAACTGGAGGCTCACAACACGGTTATTTCATCAGTCTTCTGAGAAACAACCTCTACCAGCACACACAACATAAAGAAAAACCTTTTGAAAGCTGATTATGTTTTAGCTGCAGCCCCACCACACTCCTTCTCTGAATACACTCTCCCAAGTGGTTGAATCAAATTTTATTGGAGGTACAATAAAATTCTAGGAAGAATAGTTAGGATTTTGTCACAAGATACTACACAAGAATCCTGAATATAAATGAATCCCTAAGATTTAGGTCCACATCTGCAGCATCAAGTTAGGTAGTCAGGGGGCTCACACTGAAAGATGTGATCACATTAAAATGGGCAATCAAGTCTGAAAATGTTCCAACCTCCAGCACTGACAGCCACTTTGCCCTATCACCGCTGCCCTCTATTCAGTCCTGACATGGCACTATGCTAAGACAACAGAATCCTCAATTTCACCCTTCCCTAGTGGCTACAGGTATCTTATGGTAAATATTCAAGTCCTGTATCCAGAATCTACTGCTGAAAAGATGTTCATGAGACATCTTCAAAACAAGACAAAATGAGGCCTGTTTTACCACATCCATCTAGCTACTTATTCTCAGACAAGTGGCAGAAGTTGCCCTTAATTCCAGCTGTTAGGTGTATTACAGTTCCTGATGATCTATGAATGGCATGTAGAGAATTAACATCCACTAGCATTATTACAGTAAAATTATTAAGATTCTGTAAAGGGGAAAACTGACAAAATATTACAGATGAAAGTTACAAATATGATCTTAATGTGATTTTCAGAAGCTGGATGTTAGGTATCTAAGGACTTTTAAAATTACAAGCAAATCCACCCAGAAAGAGCTTTAAAAACCTGGCGCAATCCTCCTTCTGCCTGCAAGTGATGCAGTGCTTAACATTTGGCCAAACTACCACAGAGAAACCTTATGCAGTAAGATGAGGGAGCTCAGACAGGTATGAAATAACAAGAACAGTACAGTTGGATGCTAGACCTGCTTTGAGTGTTAATAAGATTTAAAATCCTCAGGGAGAAAATGTAATGAAATTTTATTGTTGCTATAATATTCCTACTACTACTACTGCTACTACTACTACTACTACTACATTTTCAGACTTTGTAGGGATTATCTCTCTTGGAAGTTAGTTCTCTTCAGTACCTCCAACCTACAGTCGAATAAAAACTCCAGCAGATTACTTCATAGTACTTGGTACAACTTCTGGAATTAACGTGTCTATATATACATACACGTGACATGTACTTATGTGTGTGCATATGTGTTTGTATATTACATTTGAAAGTAAATACAATAGTTATAGAACTATGAGGTTAGAAGTTCACACAGAAAGAGTACAGTCACACTTTTTTACTGTTCAATATTACTTATACAAGTATAAACCACATGGAGTAACTTACATAAAATTCTTCAATCACATTGTAAATACAGAAGACAATACTATTCATACAGAAGAACAGTGTGCTCTGTATTTTATCACCTGCATGTAAATATTTACAAAATGTTAACAATAAAAGTTGTTGTAAAATCAAGTAAGACAAAATTTAACATTTTGTTCTACATATTTTAGGGTTTTTTCTGTTTAAATAAAACCTTCAAAATGCATGCCACCCACATACAGCCTCTCTAATGCCTGGAAATCAACACACCTGAAAGGATGGAATACTGAAAGAAGATAGTTTCACTCTGCATCATCTACTGAGAATAGGTGGTCAGAGATTTCTCGAAGTGGGAGAAGGGTATTTAAAAGGGGCTCAGACAGCTGACAGAATGGCACCCCAAGAGCCCTACAGAAGTGCACAACCAGGAGCTGAGTATTATCCACAAGGTAGGCTTCTCTGATTTTATTACTGATTTTTCTATATGAGACTAATTTGCTCATTTCATTTTTTCCTTTTTACTTTACTACTGTAACACAAAATGAGTTTATGAAAAAAAGCTCTGATTAAAATGCAACCTTATATTTAGATGCAACTGCTCTAAATCATGTTATGAGTTACAGGCAGCAAAGTTACAGGTTACTATGAGTTACAGCAAACTGCTGGGAAAACTCCTCATTTTTAATTCATTATTTAGTAGGAAATAGTTTATATTTAGTCAAACTTACTACAGCAAATAATGCCAGTTTTCTAGATAGTGTATGTGTTTCTCCATATAGAAATATAAAAGAAAATATGTATTTCAGAAAAACAGAAAGGGATTTTAAAAGAAACCGAAACCACACATGCAACCCTTTATATATTATATAAATAGTATTAAAAAAGAGTTTTTTTCAGACAATTTTTTTTCTCTTTATTCATTGGATAAATGTATTTAACTTTCAAATGTTCTGCCATAAGATCTGAACTTGTTAGGCCTATCACAGCACACCTGTAAATACAGAGCACAGTGAAACGAGCAGGAGCTGACAATCACCTACACTTGTGTGACTTAACAAAACTGTAAAACCTTCCTGATTTTGTTAAGCCTCCTATCTTCTTCTCCTAGTTCCAGAACTAGACAATGTATTGCCCTGGGAGCTGCTTCTTCCTGTTAACTGCCTGCCTTACTGCTACATGCCTTGGTAACCCCCAACGCAACAGCCACCAGTGCTTCCAAAGTGTGCCCTGGAGTGAGCTTTTACAAGAGATTGAGAAACTGGTGAGTCAAAGTGTAAAACACTGTCGCAATCTATAGATGTCATTTTCCATCTTTCTTCAGTTTAGGTATAAGGGATTCTCACATGTGTAACTGCCAGATTACACATTTTTTTTTTTCATGTTATTAAAAAGTTATGAGTCAGATGTTCCTTCTCTACAAAACTGTAAATCTTAAATTTAGATTTTTTAGTTCACACTCATCCTGTTCAATATACGGCATTTGTGTGCCTTCCCAAGAAGGGTACAGAGTCATCTGGGAGTCCTTCTAATTGGCATCAGCTGAAACTGTAACACCATAATGTACTTTACCACGACATAATCCCACTGAAAGAAAAAGACATCCACAGACACAAAGTTTTTGGTACAAATACTCTCTGAAGGTATCTTTGAAATCAGCTATTTGAAAAGTTTCCTTTCCCAATTTGTCTTCTTTTGTGGCCTACCCTTTCCTCAACTCTGTACGTATTGACATCCCTGAAAAATTTGAGAAAAAGGTGAAACAAGCAGCTATTCTTCCCATTTCAGATGGGCTTGGGAACCAAATGAATCTTCTTCACACTCATCAGATATAGTGTCTTCTGTCAATGTCATCACTTTTACACTTTTTACACTTTTACTTCATTGTTAAGAATCCAACTGAGAAGGGACTTCTATGAATTTTTTACATAATAAACCTGGTTTTGCGCATGCTTATAGTTTCTACGCTTATGTTTTCTTTAAGAACAAAAAAGGCTTTTCTTTGGAGTGTGAGGAAGTGAGCAATGAAGATTTGTGTTTCCCTGAGCAGATGCTGAAAGCAGTAAGTAGTAAAATACATGTACTTGACATTATCTCATTGTAGCAGCTCTACCTCACACAGCCTATGCACCTTGTCACAAGACTTTTACACAAGAATTTTGCCACATTATATTACAGACTTAAATGATAACTCTGACTGTTGACTTTTCAGTCTAAATAATTTTCTGGAGAGGCTATTTATGGAAATCACCATTCTCTTCCTTTTTCTATTATTTAAGTCATGATGCCACTTTGACAAGAAAAGGGTAAGATGCTTTCTTGGTAGTCCTGCTGTTTAAAGGGGAAAAATTAGTTGGAACCAGTGTGGTAACCTGGAAACCACCAGAACAGCATGCTGACCTCAGTTTCAGTCAGAAGCAGACCCCATAAAGGCATGCTGACCTCAGTTTCAGTCAGAAGCAGACCCCATAAAGGCAGTGCAGGAGTAATTTTGTTTCTCAACACATGCATCACTTCATGTGCACAGCTCACTTTCAGTCCAGATTTGCAATACCACAAAATAAGGTAATGGTTGAAAATGTGGTACTGCACCCCAGCAATTAATTCTGCCCGTTTACAGCTCATCTCTTCAATAGATCTTTTAAAATGCACCCAGGGAACAAAAGGGCCAGACGGCAATATCAGCCTCTCCTGTACTTCATCTTCTCTGAGGCAGAGGGAGCTGCCCTTCATCAGATATGGGCTGTGCTTGGGAGGAAAGCCCTGCACAGTCTGATGTCTTGGGCCTGAATTCTAAAGATCTTCTTTTGCCTCTTGGCCTTTTATTGACTATTGCTTATACATTGCAAATATCTAAGCATATAAATGCAGCCCAAAAATGCAAGTTACATTTATGTTACAAAATAAGGGTCCTCCTTATGAAAGCAACTCAAAAAGCAACTGGAAGTTGAACATGCAATTCCCGATTTTTAAATAAATACCAACTTTGCAATGCATATTACTAGCTAAAACTTTTGTACTAAAAAATTTAGAAAAGCACAGGAAAGTGGTGAAAATTGTTTAACGATTTGTAATAACCAGACTCAGGTAGTTGAAAAATTAACTGATGTTTAAGTGCAAACTTTAGGAAATTAATTTTTCTATACTTTTTTTTTGTCATCACAGGTTAAATATGATAATGCAGCCATTGTTCATATAGTGCATGAAATTGCTGAGTTTTTCAAGAGAGCAGACACTCCTTTTCAAAATATGGACACTTTTCTCAGAGGAATGTATGAGGCTCATGCTCAGCTCAAGACTTGTGTAAGTACAATTTATTTATTTATATTGCATGATATTCAAGTCAGATATTCATGGTGAATAAAACTGATAATATGTATGTTGAAAATGCAGTAGAAAACTTAAAAGATTACATTTTCAAGTAATGATACCTAAGCCATATGTCTGAAAATAATGACAGGCATCTTTCAGCACTTTTACTGACCTGTATGATACAGGCAATTTTAAATTCATACGTTATATTTATAGGCTTATTTAACAATGTGATGCCTAAAACTAGTATTTCACTTTCTTCTCCTTGAAGACTGCACTAGTTCTAAACAGAAGTACTTACTATTTTAACTAAATATCGATTTAATGTGTTTTTCTTCAAGTACTTATGACTTCTGTCAAGACAAGCTAACATGAAGAATAACATGCAAGTTGCAGGCAAAAAATCTTAGGTCTGCGTTCAGCCTATTTCAGCTGAGTAAACTACTTACACATATGCAAAAATAGTTAACTCACTTGGGGTCAGCTTAAGAACTATTTACAGAGGACAAAGCCTCAGATTTACTGTAGCTTCCCTTGCAACTAATGCCTGTGCCAGGCACCAGATGTGCCAACAAACCTGCAGGAGAGCAAACCTGAGCATACACATGCACACCCTACCCTACCTGTCTGTGCCGCGGGGCAGGGAACCCACTGCACAGCTCTGCAGGGGAGAGAGCCTTCCATGACTGGACATTGGCCTGAGCAGGAGCACAGAAGCACTGACCTTCAAACCCACGCTGCTGCTCCTGACCAGGCCAGGCCCCAGGACCAAGTGTGTACCGCTATGGACAACAACGACTGCTTAATATGTGTGTGTGCAGATATCAAACACATACACATCAATAATTATTCTGTGTTACTGATTGAACATAACCACACCTGTACATCTGTAACGCTGAATGTCAATGACCACCAGTTACTCTGAAATCTGTTTCCTTCAGACAGCATACCCTGACAAGACCAGTATTGCCACAAAACAAAAAGATCCATAGACCCTTATGTTGCCTTGAACACTGATACATTCATTTCCTGATCTCTCTGCAGACACAGTGTGTGCTGCATTACCTTTAGCATTAACCCTTTCAGCAGGCTTGCATATGGCAGCAGAATTACAGTGCTCTCAGTCGATGACCATGTCCATCAGAGGGCACTGTTTGAACTTTTATTTACTTGCCTTTGTTCAAACTAACAGTTTCTTTTCAAATAACAGCTGAAGCCCAGACGTAACATTAGCCATGAGTCTATAGTGAAAGGCTGCTTCAAAAAAATGGATGAATTTGTGGCCAAGGTAAGTCGGCCGTTTCTTTCCAGCTCAATTTAAGGAATTCTAAAGAGAAAAAGCAGCTTCTTATGCAAGAAGTCCCACTGCTGATCAAAGCTGTACATACCTGTGAAATAGTGTGCCACTTACACCTACTATGGATTTTCATTCACTGAAAATCTTTTGGTCCAAATCCATTTCAAGGCCAATGTATCATCATGGGCTTTTAAAAAACACTTAATTTTAATTCAGCACCAAAACCCATGGCATCCTGTGCCTTTTTAGAAAAAATTTAAATCACGTGGGTCAGATTAGTCATGTGTCTGTTGGTGGAAAAGAAATGGTTATCATATATACCAAAGAATATCTGTACTTTAGTTAGACTTCCTAAAATTAGTATTAATTTTTTCTTAAATTTCTTTGAAATAATTACCTGCTTGTTCTCAATTCACATTTTGGTTGCCATAATGTTGGATGCAATTTTTTACAAACCAGTTCATACACACTTCTTAATAATTATTTTTTCATAGTCAAATGACCACTGCATTTGGCAAGAGATTCATGCGCAGTCCAGAGAGATACTCCAAAGACTTGAAAACTACTCTTTCAAGAGAAGAGCAACACATTAACAAAGTCACTTTCCATTACATACTCTGAGGATCTACTATCATGTCCAGATGTAAAAATTAAAGGAAGAAGCAAACACACTGTTTGCATTTAAGACTATAAATAGATTAATTTATTTTTGTCAAGGTATTTTTCTAAACTACTATAAAAACTTAAGCCTTAATAAAAAGGATGCAAAAAACCTCTATGTAAATATGTTTGTATTTATTTGTTTTACAAAAACAAAGGGGACGCTTTTCATAAAAGAGGTGTCATAGAAAAAGCCCTCCAGAATTATTTTCAAGCTAAAAAGTGAGCGTATCAGTTACAGTATTTGATTTCACAGTACATTCATCAAGCTATGGGAATACAAATCTCTGACAGCCTAATGCTTTTCCAATGCAAATCTCAAAGCACACATTTGCACTCTTGCACTTTTACCACTGCAGTCACAAGACTCTGTAACCATTCATGTGTGAAAAGATCTGCCTCTTTCCACAACACTGTGCTGCCAGGCTTCCACAGCCATTCAGGAATTCTGAAACCGCAGTTTGATCATCCAGATGTAAATTTTTCATATGTATATATATATAATTTATATATATATATACATACATATATTAAAAAACAAACAACAAAACAAACAAAAAATCTCTACATTCTATTGCAGAGACTCCTAAAGAGCAAAACACCTTTAAATGCTCACATGGTATCTAATAGGCACTGGCAGCACTGCATACTGGCACATTTTTCCAAACAGCCCACTGATTATTTGAAGGCCTGTAAAAGAAGATAACATCTATGAAACTGACAGTTTTGAAGGAGAGGAGGGGTACAGTGAATGAACAGTGTTTCATAACACCTTTTAGCAGTGAGATATGCCCTATTCCCGTGGTTCCTGATTTCTAGGCACTCGTTTTCAAGCTGTCTCTTCAGAGAAACAAAGATAGTAAAACAAATAAGGAGACTGCAAAAGATTTTAATATTCACACTTAACTTAGATTGCACAAAGATGAAAAAGAGTAAAAATATTTGTAATACCCTAGGTGTGTCACTTTCTTACCATTCTTGGACATTGGTTTTGTTGTTTGGTTTTTTTCTTTAAATCTGGTTGGAGTCTTTACAGGCAGCCTAGCACCTCACTTCAGTATGACTCTCCCAAATTCACAAGATCCCTTCATCTCTCCTTTCAAAAAATGGCTTCAGAAAAAAAACCAAAACCCCAGACTTCTATGTTTTACAAAGAAATGTAAGAGTATCCAGTTAATCAATATTAACTCTTTTAGATTATCATTTTGCCAGCACGTTTAACAACAAACAGTTGTATTGTTTCATGACATATTCATTATACTGCCTTGTTCATGCATCATCTGAATTGGAAAGTGTTCACTCAGCTGAGACCTGATCAGTGTGCAGAGAGTGTGCAGACACTGTCCCAGCTGAAAAAATAACCCCCTGAAGTCACACAGAAATCAGTACAAGAATCAAAATTCTTCAATGAATAAATCCCACTAAGCCAAATGATGAATTAAAATAATGAACAGAATTTCCGCATCTTTGAACTCAGGGAGTGTTTTGCATTCACGACCATCTAAGGCAGATATTGGCACATATTAGTGTTGTTTGGATATGGATCTGGCCTTTCCGTCATAAATCGTACAGTGCCAGTGCAAGCATATTATATATACTGATAGCATTAAACACTTAAAAAGAAGATTATAGTAATAATAATAAAAAAGTCTTACCGTCACTTCTGAATATGTTCCCTTGATTATAGTTCAATTTAAAATATATACATTTTTATTCCTTAACATGTAGACATTTGTAAACTGAGTTGGGGTAGGATTATTATGCTAATGCATATATCTGAATATTTATTTTAACAGCGGTCATAACTCATTTTAATCAGACTGGAAAGTACAGAAAGTATTTAAAATATTCAATGCAGAAAATATAAGCAGACAAAAACAACTTTAGAAAATTAAAAGAGTGAAGAGACGCACTGGGCTTTCAAGTTTCAGCTAATGAATCATTTGATGAATGCATCATTTTTATAGTATCTATCCCAATCTCCTGCCATAGAGGAAGATTGATTCGTATTAGGAAATCTTTAGGCATCTAGCAGTGATACTATGCATTTCAAATAGAAGCCAAGGATAGACACTTCAGTTCCTCCTGGAAAAGTTGGCAATTTCTTTCTTTGATCTTCCGTGGATAAACCAACCTGTGCTCTCTTCACAGGAGCACATTTTTCTGTGTATTCGCAGATTTGCAGGCAAGTTAAAGCAATATATGAAACTAAGACATCTGTTATCTTCTGTCTGGGGACATCAATCACAAGTCATGGCCACAATCCACTCCGTATGCCAGACAGTGACAAAAAGTTTGGACTAGCACGTATAAGGCCTCCATTAGGGACCATTCTGAGGAAAACTCTACAGCACAGGGTAGTCCAAAAATACCTGAGCTAACTTCAAAACACCTGGCCTGATCAAAACACAGGCTACAGATCATAGTACCAGTACTTCACTCAGGCTGTGAAGAGCAGAATAACAGCAATCTTGGTTTTATACAACAAAAATTTAACACAAGTCAAAAGACACCAATGCGTAATTCACTATTCTTGAGTGCCTTATTCAAATTTTTATTTTCCCTGAAAACCAGCATTAGAATTGCTAAAGATTTTTATGCTTTGGGAAAAAAAAAGACAGAAGCTATTTAGCATCTTCTAAAACAATAATTGTGTACTGAGAGAAAAGAGGGAAGGCTGGAGGAAAAGGATTCTTAAAAGGAAGAGAAATAAAAATAGGAAAGAATTATCATGTTATACAGCCTACACTTTTTCTTGGGAAGCTGTAGATATAGGATTAAATATATGTTATCTTACTTAGCACATGTTTACGAAGTATTTCAACATCAAAGCATTTCAGAATATAAATAAAGCAAGCAGGCTGTATACGCAATGGAACAACATCTTTGGAATAGACTAGATTTAGTTTTTTTCTTCCATTTGAAGTCATTAGCATGCACAAATTTAAAAGTACTGTTTTCTATCACAACTGTTTATGTCTAGCAAATATGATTTCATCTGCCAAGAGGAATTTCTAATATCAAAATTTAAGCATAATTTCTTTTACGAGTTGAGTATTCACACTCAATTTCGTCTTAAAAGCATCTGTGTAAAACCTCATTCCTCAGTAGCAGCCTTGATAATTACAGGAAGCGTGTATATCCTCAGATGTAGCAAGCACAATCTTCAAGTAAAAAACATACTTTAAGGTACAATATTGGAAATTGACTGACAATACTGCATTATATTAAATACCATTTTTACTGAGACCAGATTAATGAGTCTCTAACTCCAACCTGTGAAAGAGATGAGAGGGTGGTCACTCTTTCCAACACACAAGCAGATCCATGATGACTTTGAATGTTTTCACACCTGCATTCTTATTTCCATAGGCTTTTCCCAATATCATGCGATGTAATTTGATTTGAAACTCTTCCCTAGTCTGTATCAGGTAACCAACACCACATTAAAAGTCTAGTGGTACCCTCCTTATAGTCTGAACTAATTAATTTAATGAAGCACATAACACATTTTGGTTTGTTGCTCAGATTCAGTGTGAATATCTTAGTGTACCCGATATGGTTAAGAGCTTGTAGCTGTCCTTGACCCAGCTGTTACTCAGGAGAAAAGAACCTGGTGGCATACAGGAATGGCAAGAATAGCAAGAACAAGTGAAAATAGACATATTTATGTTATAAACATATGACAAATGAAACATACACTAGTCATTTAAAGTCTGAAGTTTTAATCCACTCCACTTGCACAGAGGCATCTTAAGAGAGACATGGAAGAACAGCACGAGGCAAAGTCACGAATGGGAAAATTCTGCTTTTGGGTGATTTAACTCAGCTATGGTAACTGAGCTGTTTAGGCGACAACAGTTGTGTATCAGCTTTGCAACATGAACTCACAACTGCAAATAAGAAATGAGTGCCATAAACCAGTTTCTAGACCTTAATGAGAACATACGGCTTTCAGTTTAATCTGAGCTAACCACAACATCGGAAAAAAGCAACCCCACATTGCCTTTTTATGTGATCTTCACTCAGACATAAAAGGGAAAGAAACCTTGCTACAACAAGGCCTGTCACAGGCTGGGGACACTGTCTGTAGCTACTAAGAAAAAAATAGCTGCTCTGAATTATACTCCAGAGAACTCTCCTTCTTCCCTGATCGTAACAGAGAGCTTCCATCTAGCTTAAGCTTGTATGAGTCAGAGTCCACATTGCATATCAAAACATTAATAGTTTATGCTGCTTTGACGAAGGGATCATTTTATATTGTTTTATGAGACTTTGTTACCCACACACTCTCCATGTGACAACCTTATTGCTGTAATCATCCTAAGTCTAATTTGCTTTCTATTATTCTAAAATACTTAGAGAAAAAGATGTTAAGGGTTTTACACCAACCGTATTGTTTTTTCCAATTTACTTTTACTACTTCATCCACTGTGATACTACAACATTACTAATTTCCACTTCTTGAAACCACTCAACTCCAGAACAAGTTAATAGTCCCATTGTCTCTAGGTAGCTTGGAATACCAAGATGGTTTTTTCTAATGGAAACTGTTCACAGACAATACACTTTCTGACAAATGGAACAGCAGTTCTGCAATAAAGAAGTCATACTTCATAGCTAAAGCTCTTTCCTTTCTATGTTTTTATATTCTCACCCCATCTTTCTTCCTGCTTCTCTCACATTTTCCCTGAATATGCCACAACTGCACATCAGAAAAACCTAGCAAAATCTAGCTGAGATACCAAATCGTTTCCCAAGTAAGGCTTTTCTTGCAGCATGGAGTCCTGAAAATAATTCTATCATCAAAAATCTGAGTTCATAAGACAGTCTCACCAGAAATATCGTGTTTACCTGGAACCCCAGATTTCCCCTCTAGAAGGTCTAGCACAGAAGATCATGTCCGGCCTTTGTCCAGCTCAGCAGACTCACAATTCTTTCTAGATTCAGCCTTGAAACTTCAATGGACACATGGCTCCCAATGTCTCTACTGCTACACTTGCATAGGTAAGACTTCAGAAACCATCTAGACGCAAAATCCCATGCAACACTTTCTAGGATGACCCTGCTTGAGCAGAGAGGTTGGACCAGATAACCTCCCAGCCTTACCCATTCTTTGATCTTTGATTTTCCTTTGTGTTGTCACAGAACTGTTAATGTTGGCTGGAATGAGCTATTGCTCCTGTTGACTAGAATGAACATTCTGCTCCTGCTATTTAACCACTGTCCACCTTTTTGTTTTGTGGATCACTTCTGCCTCTTGAGAAATACAGATAATACAGCTAAAATTGCCAGTGAATATTAAACATTACAGATAAAATAATGAAAATACTAATTGTCATATGGTACTCTCTTACATCTGAATTCTTTATTTCTGGTCAAAGAAATTTTCTTACTGAACTCCCATGTCCTGAAAGAGAAAACTAGATGCAATCTTTATTTTTAAGTACAATATCTAGGTGGCAGAATTATTTAATTTGGAAACTTACAACAAGATTATTATCTCGTGCAAATGAGGTTTAACTTGAAGGCCAAACCCACAGCAGAGCAGAAACTGTGCTGCAAACCTGACAATGTGAACACATTACAGGACTGGAAAGGTTGTAAAACTGAATTGGCTCCATGATAAAGGAACAGAGTACAAATCTCCTCCCATTTGTCCTCCTAGTGGGATCCTCGTGCTGTACCTGTGCTCAGCAGCCTCTCCCTCCAACACCCACACCACACCTTTCCTCTTAAGGATGGTTATTGCTCTTTGTCCAAGTGTTTGCAGACTGACATTGCTCAAGGATGCCATGGAAGGGATTGCTGCTCCAGGCTTGGCTGCATACTGCCAGACCTACTCCACAAGTTACATTCACTTTCCTTTTCAGTAGTGGCCTAACTCTGTAGCAAAATCCCATCCTTTAATGACATCATCTACAGCAGCATGGATTGTGGCCTCTTGTCAGGGTGCATGGCTTTTGGACACATTCTGGCCCTAACACCTGCAAAGAAAATGCCTGTAATATCAGTAATTTTGGCCTCTTCATGCTTCTAACGATTCTTTTTCCTGGACAACGAGGTACCCCCTGGGTCTGAGTCTCCCAGCTATGAAGTGCTTCCTCTTTGCTTATTAATCACAATCCTGCAGTGACTTGTGCTGTTCACCCTGACAGCTGCACAGTAAGAATTTCCTCACAGGAGCCTAAGTTTCTAAAACTACACTGGTTTTTTCTTAAAACAGAATTATTTTCAGGCCAGCTGCAATTCGCTTGGCAGTGTAACCTTGTGTGTAAGCCCCATCCGACGCTTTTAGCCTGCAACTGACATTCGTCCCTTCCATGGAAGATGCTGTATCATACTCCAAAGTACATCCTATACTGGGACACAGGGAAGGAGATAAGTCACATGGACCTTCTGATTCCTTGGATGAAAAAAGTTGAAGAGAACTACATCATAACACTTGTGAAAGCAATGGGAGACCTGTGCCAACCTCCCTACAACACCAAGATTCTACAGACAAGATACTGTGTGAGGCATTTGGCCTCAGCAGCAAATGGAGATATTCAATGTCAAAGAAACACTGCCTTCCTGGAAGGGAAATGATCAGCCTACGATAACTGACTGTAAACATTAAACATTAAACATGTCCCATCTACACCTGATCCAAACAATCACCATTCAATTTACTCACAATATGCCGTTTATTTTCACATAATGATCCTAATGGTATCACTCAGATGTATTTTAAAAGGACTTTGGTCACTGGCAAAAAAAATCAAGCAGATCAATTTTTCTTCATTAGAATTCTCAGGGGATTTGAGGTACTATAATGCAACTAGAGAAAAAAGAAAAATAAAAAAGGAAGAAGCCAGATATTTAATACGTTCATAGCACTGGCTCAAACTCTTAAATTCTTAAGTTCTACACTCCCCAGAAGTTTACAACCTTATTAATTCTGTAAATAAAAGCAAAACCAATGTGTTTTGGGCTTTTTTCTCACCTCTGTTCCATAGTTTAAATACATTATTTAAATTCTCAGCTATGCCTGTCTAAGTATGTCTAAACTGTAGGTTCTGGCCTAAGCAGCATGTTTGGGTTGGGGTTTTTTTTGCTTGACTTTTTTTTTCAGGGGGAGGGTGGGGGTTGTGCTATAGAATGAGAAATTAGACTTTTTCTGGTGTTGCTCTGAGCAAAGGATGCATACAAATGCATTTTCCAAAGAATTCAATATTAAATACATCTTTGCTAACTAAATGTCACAGACAAGGAGAAATGAGATGTTATTAATTGTCCTCACAGGAAGAAAACAGATCACATTGCATAAAGCATCCAGACTGGCTTCTCGCAAAAGAAAATGGCTCTGCCAGTTATTTAAGGGTATTTTTTAATTCTGTAAGTGAAACATTACATATTTTCATCATCCATTATGATACTGAATCAATGTCATAAAAATATTTAGAAGCAAGAGTATGAAAATTGTACCAGTTAACTACTATACTAAAACTAACAACAGGAGTGAAAAAAACTCCTGACATTCTTATTTTCAATTTAAGAAGAAAGGAGGAAAGAGGTGGGAAGGAAGTCGAAAGTAGTGAAAGCAAGGAGAAAAGGAAAATAGATGATAAGGAAATACATAAAAGGAAGGAAAGGAAGGCTGGAGTGGGGACGAGAGTAAAAGAGCTGCAAATGCTAGGAAATGAGGTACTGACTGACCAGTGAACAGTGTAAGTAAAAATAAATATGCCCTCTTGAAGAAACAATCTTTGCTGTTACACATTATTCGTGACACTGTAACAGAATAAAACACCAAAAAAAGCAAAGGTAAAGACTGCTCTTGAAATGTTAATTATTTGGATGGAATACCTTACTTGATTTAGTTCTCTAAGTACTTGTTATCTCTCTCAGAACCTACTGGCTGCTAACACACAAGTAATGATGATCGCACTATCTGCTCTGGTACCAAAATTGCTTTTCCCATCTCCTCAGTCCTACAAACACAACTCTGTGGCACTGCACTCCCCAGATAGTTTGTGGAAGAGACGAAGATGTCCTGTACACTCTGGAACACGTTCCATTTAGAGCAGTTATGCTCTCCCTCCACCTCGCTGCCCCCAAATCAATGTCTCCATTAAGCTTAGGAAATTTTGAATCCTCTTTCAATCCAAAGACACCACACTGAACAACAAGAGCCTTTGAAGGACTAGGGTGACAGCACATACAATAAAATCTGCAGTGTCATTCTGTCCATCTGAGCAGTCTGTCACTAATGGCTGCCTGAGGTCTCCACAAGCACCTAAGTTATTTTAAGCACTGCTGGACCTTCCATTTTCAGGCAAGGCACAAAACTGCAAAGAAAAAATGCACAATCTCTGTTGCAAAGAGTGAAATCTATCCTCAAAGGTAAAATAATCCAACAAGAAATATATATCAAATCCATCACTTAACAGTACAAATAAAAGCATTACAAATTCTTAAACTTCAGCAAAACCATTCAGTAAGTAGGAAGTTGAGTATTTACACTGCAACGGAGAACAAGTTCACCTATTTAACTCTCACACACTACAAAACATAAAGATTGCAAATTATAAACCACAATCAGTTTAATTTTAAATAAAGTAAAATTCTCCAATATCATGAGAACTGTTGAGTATTTCAGGGAACTGCTGCACAAACAAATATTTGGGAGGACTGCATTCTTAATTCATCATACCAGTAACCATGTAACTATATTACTTTATACTGCCATGTTAACTCTGTAAAATTCTATTCTTTGTGGAAGGGAACAACCATTGTCATGTTTGTAAAACATCAGAGCTTACATTTAGGAATGAAGTTACACTAACCAATTGAATTAATTGGATCAGATCATTACTAATGGTACCATTTTATGAAATATAGTTAAGAGTACATAATTTAAAGCAGAAAAACATTTCTGTGTTTTTTTGGTTGTTTATCTTTTACACATAGAAATGATCCCCAAGCTCATAAAAAAGGGGAAGAGACTACTGTCTCCTTAACCAGCCCTAAGTTGCACAAATCATATATATTCTTTATCTCCCTTGCAGTTATTTCCATCAATTCTGCTAAGGGAAGAAACAAAGAAAACTTCAGGCCAAATTATCCATTTGGCCCCAATCCACATAAGCACTTAGCTGACGTGTTCTGTATTCGTGCCTTTTCGGAAACAAGTGGCTAAACACTATTCTAACCAAACTCTGTCAAGGAATATGGTATAACAAATCCTCAGAGAACTCCTTAATATAACCCACTCTTCAACAGAAGTGACCTCTATGTAAAATTCCACAGTGTACAACTTTTTGAAATATATATATATATATATATAGCCTAACAGTTAGAGCACATGACTAGAAAGTGAAGCTCTAGGAGGTAAGTCTTGCCTAAGTACACTGAAGTCTTTCTCCACAATCTGCCATCAATCAGGAGGAGCTTTTTCTGGATGAGGACACTCCCAATACTCCAGCTGAAGCTCTTCCAAGGATTCAATAATTCAGAAGTACTGTAGAAAGGATAATACCACCTATAATCAATTAGGGCATTCATCTAAAAGAAAGTTCTGCAATTTAGACAATGTTCTAAGGTTATTGTTCATATTTTTACACTGAGCATTAAAGTAAACAAACATAATTTGAGAAGTATCCCATAAATAGTAATAATTCTCCTTGGTATCTTAAATTCTTTTGCACTACTAAGGAGAAAGCTGCAGAGCTACCACATTCTGAGAATACATAAGTCGTCTACATACTTTTAATGCAGACTATGAACATATACACATGGCCCTACCCCTTTTCCAACAACACATACACCTTTTGGGGCTCATAGTATGGCAAGTTTGCAAATTATCTGGTGACGCCAAACGATGGCTCACTGTGGAAGTTTTCTAGGTGAGAAAGGCTTATGTATTCTTCTCCCCCAAACCTGGAGAAATAGCTTAGTCAGTTGTAGGATTCGTTAATTGTCTAATTAGCACAATGTTTCCTTTTATTGAAGCGTTAGGCAGGGTTTTTTTCCTGTTTCTGAGGATTTTTTAAACCTCTGAGTAATTATGATATATGTATGACTAGCATGGCTCAGTTTTTCCAAAAACAGTATAGCTTACACAACATATCTTTCACAGTAGCACAAATTCTCTTTGATCTGCAGTAATTTTGGGTGGTATTTAGCTCAATCGTGAATTTTCCTACCCAATAAAACATGAAGAATGCACTTTTCAATTAAAAAGCGGACTCCAGGTCACATCAAACCACAGAAAGATATGTTTTTAGGGGTTTAGAACTTGGCTGGGCCTTTTTTCAAGAATCAAAGTTTGAAAGTTAGATAACCTAGAAATACATAGCATATTTGATGGTAGCACTAAGCAGTAAATTTAGGAGCTGGCAGCAGGAGGAAGGAAAAACAGTGACACATAATGAACCTGTGGAGCACAAATTAAAAATTTTAGTATGTGTCATTTAAAAAATCATACATGAATTTACCAGAGAAGAAATAACTCTCAAGCCTAAAGACCACACTGACATATTTTCCATATAACTACTTATAGAACATTTTCCATAAAACCCTGGAGGCTTCAAAACTACTATAAGCGGAACAATAGCTTTTGGTTTTAAAGCTATGTAACAACATTCCCATTCAAAATGTTTTGGCTAGGAATTAATTTGCTACTGATTTATCATGTTTTACATTTAGATTCCAAGATAAAAACACATTGGAGGAAATAATGTCTACAAAAATACTGTCCAATCATTGTCTTTTTTATTTTAATTAAGAACAGTTATAATTAAGTAAACAAATTATAATTAAGTAAACAAATTAAATTTGTGCTTTTCATTTATAGAAGGCCAGATTCCAGTACCATTAAAAGTTCCTGTAGTTTTATTTCAGTGGGAATTTACTCAATGCCTTAAACTTGTACCTAATCTCTCAAGTGAAGAGTCAGTTACAGCAATTTCATAGCAACAGCCACTTGACATTCAAGAAAAGGTTGTAGCTCATGTTCAATACGTGATTTTCCTTCATGATGAATATGGTGATGTTTTACCATTCTTCACAGAAAACAATAAAAAATCCTCTAGAGTTGACATGTAGGACCAGGAAATATTGTAGTACAGGAAGTAGGGGAGTATTTTGAGAGAAAGCAGAAGTTCTCTTGAAGAAATCCCTGTCACCATCTGCTCAGAAATGATAGCTCAATGACTTATCTGTGCATTCCATGACTAGCCTGCATAATTTTAAAATGCCAGAATTTCTGTAAATCCTTCCATCTCGTTTTCTGTTCTCTGCCTGGCTTTTAATAATACTAAAAAAGTTGAATATGCAGAATTTGTCTTTATGATTCGTAAGTCTCATGAAAAAACCACAGCTGAGCAGAAGGGACAGTTCCTCCAAGCACCTCAGACAAACTAGGAAGTGTGGGCTCATGTATCACAGATGCCAGAGAATCCACATCCAAGAAAGGTCTATCTGTAGAAAACTGTTTCAGTTGGCTGGAAACGCATTCATTCAGTTCTGGTATTCATGCAGTAATCTTGTTCTCTGGGTGTAACTCGTTCTTCCCAGTTGAACCTGATTTCAATGGAAAATGCTGTGCCAAATGTAGTACTGGATGCATCTTGGTATTACACCCAGGATGTGAACTGTTGTATAGTTTAAAGGCAGCACCTGTAATGATGCTGGTGCAGTAAGGAGAGGCGGGTAGCAATTCAAAGTATGTTAAAGGGTCAGTCAGGATTTTTTAGGTAATGATAAGATTCAAAGATGGGCAGATAGGCTTGACCTATATGGCACAGAGAACAAACAGGCAATGAGAAAAGGATGCACCAGAGCACCTGCAATGGTCAGTATCAGGGAACAGTCAAACCCACCTGTCCTCTCTGTATTCCATGTAAACTGCTTCTGTTTAGTATTATGGTAACAGGACAATTATAGCACCTAATGTAGTGTGCAAATGACCTGCTGAGGTTTTATTCAGGTATGCAGTTTCTGTTTATCAGTTTACATATCTCAAAAGAGCCTATTCTCTTAGTGTCAGTATGATTTATACTTGCGTACCTAGCTGCATTACCTATATCCCACAAGGCTAACAGTGTTTCAGTGTTTTCCTCAACAATCTTCAACAGTCAGGCAGTCACTCAGTCCTTTTAAGATTATAGGCAATTGTATTGCTGGAAGGTATTTAAGTATATCAAAACAGCCTCAGGAACAAACAGTTCCACATCCTTTCCTCTCCTCCCACCTCTACTTTAAAAACCTGACACAGCCAAAACACAATTTTTCTCCGACAGCTCTGCTGAAGAACAAGGACTAGCTATAATAAATGATGAAAACAGTGAAACCACTGGCAGATTTCTAGTTACACAAGGGTGAAAAAATACATCACTTATAAGATTATGGTGTTCAGAGCAACTGAAAAAAAAAATGCTTTCAGAAAATAGGAAATCCTTAGCATTGAGGTTGTATTTGGAAGCAAGAGGGACCAGTCTACTTCCAGACAAAGTATGAATGCTTTAGCTACGGGGAATAGCCAATTTTTAAAAATGGCTGCACCAAACCAAACATAACCAACAAGCTATTGTCTTTCTCAAAGTGTTCCTGAGATGACAATGGGCACTGCTCCACAACCTTAACGCAGTCATAACAGTTTCTATAAGCAAAAGATCTTTCTTATTTTACAGTTTTTGGATCAAGCCCACTCGCAGACCTTAATTTAGCTTTTGCAGAGCTATTCTCCAAGAAACTAATGTGACTTCAACTCGAACCAGAACCCTTTGAATACAGTTTGACTTTATGGATGTTTACATACTCCTATAACAAAAGTTCATCTTCATTATATTCAATGACTCAGAGCTCTCATCAGATTCTGAAGAAATAGTAAATGTCCTGCAGAAAGAATATAGTAAATTCCCTGCAGAGTCATTAATGTTCATGGTATGCAACCTACTTGTAAATGGATCTTTTCTGTTGTCAAATCACACTCAATCTCAGTGTAGATTTGCAAATGTGAGCTGCCCCCATGCTAGGTATAAATACCCATTCTCAGGTATGCCTTCAAACATTTATCTATGAGTAATTTTGACTACTCAAATGACTGTACTTCCACATGTGATCTGTGTGAAAGCTGACAGGATGAGCACGTGTATTTTTACGAGGTGAGCTGTCTGTGATGTGATGAAGATGTTGAATAAAACCAGTAATTAATACAGCAATTAAAATATAAAACTCGAGTCAGCATTTTGATGCTGTTCCTGTCTCCCTGACTTGCTGTATTACTTTGTGCAAGTTGGCCCGATTCTGCAAATACTTTTACTTACGAAAAGTACCACAAACAACAGGGTGATACAGCTTTATCTGCTTAAATTACGAGAACCTGGCGTTTTAACTGTTTCTGTGACCACACACGCTGCTATCATCAACAGAATTATTTGCCAGCGTAGTGTTACAATGCAGGTAGTTTAAGAGCGCACTTAAGTAGTAGCACTTAGCACTAACCACTCCCCAAGCAAAAGCATCAGCGCGTAACACAAAAAAGGAAAGCAGAAAGACTGCGATTCCTACCTACAGCAATTCCTCCCCACCGCTTTGCCTCTGTTGCTCTCTTTGACTCAAATTCTGTCTCTGAGCCATTAATACTCACAGAAGCAACTTCCTTTTCCTACCGGCGCCTGAACACCCACTGCGGCGCTGAGATGCCTCAGAGGGAAGACACACCTGAGGAAGGATGAGAGCCAAGAACAGAAAGAACTGAGCTCGGGGCCTCTGGGTTTCCCTGCCCACCCCCGAGACACAGACCCTGCCAGACGCCGGCAGGAGCGACTGTCCGTCTGTTCTGCCTTCCCAGCGGGAGCCGCGCACTCCGCTCCCCGCCGGAGCCTTCCGACCAGCAGCGGGGCGGGCCAGCGAGGCCGAGCCGTCCCGGAGGCATTGGGCTGCGAGGAACCGACAAGCTGGAGGCGGATTCCCCACTCGAGCCTCCGGCAGAGCCGTGCGGGCGTCGGGAAGCCGGCGGAGAGCCCCCGCTGAAGGGGCTACCCCGGGGAGCCGCAGGCGCGACGGAGACACGCGGCGTTCCTCAGCCGCTACTGCGGGGAGGATGAGCCAGCTCTAGCCGACACAACTCCCTCCCCCGCGCCGCCGCCGTGCCAAGGCGCCAGCCATGTTCCCGCATCGCCCCCACCTCAGGCGCCGGGGGAATGGGAAAGGAAGGCAGGAAGGCGGTGCCAGGACTCCCGCCCCCTGGGGCCGCGCCACCGCCCCCTCCC